>LPNX010833768.1:0-117977 GCA_001517045.1 Pseudotsuga menziesii
ATATATATATATATATATATATATACTGTATCCCCAACGTACCCAAGTACCCTTTTTCAAAAACTGGCATCCCCATACCCGTACCCAAGTTTCCTGGCAACTTAGCTTGAGAGTGACTTTTCACCTTCTCCATTCCCTAAATCCAAAGACCAAGATTAAATCTTGCATTTTCAAGATCAAGAGTTGAGAAACTTTCCCCCCAAAAACGGTTACATTTAATTTTAATAAAGTTACCTTTTACTTTACGAAACAAGTGCACTTTATCTCATAAAGTCACTTTATAAAATTAAAACAAGGGAATACTTTATAAAAAGTCTCATTACATAAGAGTCACTTTAAACTTTATAAAACAACATTACAAAGTAAAGTAGCCTAGCTAGTGCATGGTCACTTCCGCATACAAGACAAAAACATGCGGAGTGCCTCCAGAGCTGAATCTCTAACAAAGCACACATCACGTCATACCTCCTAGCCAACCACCATGGCCACAATTCAACCATAAAGAAGCACTATCTCTAAGTCAAGAACACAAGCGCACCCCCTGCCCATCCAACTATCTAGCCATGAAGAACTGCAAGCTCAATCCTCGTGGAAATTTTCACTAGTGATGTGATGAAAATCACATGTGTGATCCTCATACAATATGAGGGATAACAAGTATACTAGAAAGGATTTGTGGGATGCCAATGCTCGCTCTTGGAAGGATTGGTGATCCCTAGCTTGGGAGTATGCCCTTTCTTCTACTGATTGGCACACCATCATAGAGATAGTTGGCCTCATCCAGCAGGAGGACCTGTTCAAAACGACTATTGACATGCCTGGACACATCTATGATAAAATGGATTCAGCGTTATACAGTTTTTATGACAAATAAAACTTGCAAGGCAGCTGATCCAAACCTGGGACCTTGGACAGTTCATATCTATCTAAGAGGTAAGACAAGAAAGATTATTCATACTTGGGAACTTTAGTTGCCACAACACGGGATAAGCTCATTGGCCTCATTTGTAACAGCATTAGATACAGTTGAGGTTATGGATCAGAGCATGAAGGGCCCATATGGATCGATTACTGTTTTAGCCCTTAGGAGCTTTCACCATGCCTCAAATGACTTTTCACAAATGCTTCAACTCAATAACTACCACATGACTAAGGCCCTTTAATATAGGGACTTGAGATTAATGAAGGGATTGCTCCACTTAACATTTTATTATCTCTTGAGCAGGAGACTGAATTTTGACTTTTAGGAATGCAGAATGAGATGCTCTCTTTTCATTAAGCTTGATAGGAGATATAATCCTTAAATTTATTGTTCCACTCTGCATCCTAAACACAAAAATCCTTACAGAAGTGCTCTCCAGTGTGTAATTAAAAATCGCTTTCAACACGTTAGCATTCCTAGTAAGAAAACAATTTGATAAGTGCTACTTTGACAAACCTGTTCAATTATAAAAATTGAAGCCAACAATACTGCAAATTAAATAATGAAACTTTCATACACTGGTGCTTGTTTGGTACCAGCTATACTTATATCAGTAGTGTAAGTGCCGCAGCCAGTCAGTTGTGGTCTAGTGGTTGAGATGGAGCGTCACCATGCAAACAACCCAGCTTTAAACCTTGGAGGGCCTAAAGCCCTAATATGCATGCTGGCCAAGTTTGACAGGTCCCCACATCCCTTGCAATGCAAAAATAAGCATTCATAGCTCCCCATTGATCCAAAAAATGCATTTACCCTACCCAAAAATAAATAATGAAAGTGCTGCATGGTTCCACCAGTCACTGTGTATCAAAGAACATTAGTTGTTTAATAAACATGTCTTATATCTCCTAATATAATACTATGCTAGGATTTGGATAAAAATTGCCAAACCTATCTAGTGGTTGGAGAAATGAGTTAACTTACTGAAAAAATACAATACAATAAAACATTTTGAATCTCGAAACTTACAAGTTTATCTTCCAGGAGGAAATTGACGTAAATGCATATGACATAATACAAATCCTACATCTCATAATACAGATACATGCAAACAGGAAAACATTAATTACCTCTATCGCATGGGAAATGCCACCATCCTCAGGAAAGATGGGAGCCCTCTGCAGTACAGATGATTAAAAATTCATGTTATGTCTTGCAAAATAGTATTGAGATTATATGACAATAAATAACCAACAGAATACGCCAACTTTTATTGTTTACTTCACATATAAAATGCATTAAACACTAAATATGATGTTTACAAAATCATGAAATCAATGATATAAAAGGATAAAAAAATACAGTTGGATGTACCTGAGGCTGCCATCCCATTTCATCAGGGCAGCGGAATGTAGCTTCATTCAATGCCCGGCATTCGACAGCAAATTTGCTTGCACCACTATTCACTCCAAGGTGTAACTGAAAAAACAGGGAATTTTAAGAACCAATCTTTTCTGAGAAAACAAACAGAACTTTGTTCTCTCCAAGAACATAGAACTCTTGTCAATTGGCAAGAATATTAGTGCCTTTTTCGGCTACAAGCTCCATATTTTCCCATTTTCATCACAACTTCTGAATTGTCTTTGCATACTTTCAGATAATATTTTCTCAAGGGTCAGCGTGCACAAAGAGGATCTATATATTTTAGATTATGAAAATATTTGTGTGGTTTGTACCAATGAGCCCTAATATATCAGATTCAATAATATGATGCAATAAACTCCAGTCTCCAGATAGATTCAATGCTAATATATCAAATGCAATGATTCATCACCAAAATGATTTACCATATTGATATTAAACATTGATAAGGCTGCCAGCATCTACATTGTATACTTGAAATTGAAGCAAGTATAGTACAAATAAAGAGTACTTTGATGGGACTTTGATAAAAGAGCAATGCCCCACAGAACATGATATTGAATAACAACTTATAAATGTAAACTGTATTCTGTTAAAACAGTCAACTTATTAGTCCAGTGGGCTAGTTTGAGTCATTGAGTGCTTTGAGCTTCATGTAGGAGGTCTCAAGTTCGATCCCTGGGTTGGTTATCTATGTTGTGTGCTTCACTCAATGTTCCTAGCAGGATAGGCACTGTAATCAGTACTGATGGATTTACACTGAGTACCATCTGCAAAATGCAGGGAACTGCCCAGAAATTTCCCTGCAAGGTTTCCCTTTCAAGAAACAGTTAACTTATTCAATCTAAAATCTCAATCTCCTCGCCAATTCATTTGCATGAGGTTCTCACATGGTAATCTTCTATTCTCGAAGTTATAAGGAACTAGACAACATTGTATCTGTTGATTTTTGTACCTAGGAAAGTGTTCCCCTAGGTGACTTTTGCCTTAGTCGCTTAAAAGGGGGAAATAAAGTGACCCTTGCATTAAATGACTTGAGATGAGCATTGAATTTGATTTCAGAGAATAAAGTCACTTTTTGAAAAAATTTAAGTGAGGTGAGTGAAATTAATTTTAAATGAGATTTAATGAGCATTTAATCTTATCCACTCATCTTATCCAATCTCAACCGTTAGATTGGAAGACCATTCACTTACCCTAGGGTTTTCACCAAAAAGGCAAGAAAAGGCAAAACACATTCACTTTTGAGAAGATAATGAAGGAGAGAGCTGAGAGAGAGAGCAAACCCATTTTTTGAGAAATAAGGAATTTAGCAGCAGCAGCCATTTTCCCAGGGCACGCAAATCGAGGAAGGGTACAGCAAAAGCAGGGCACAGTTTTGGAGTTCAGTCGGCACAATTTTCGAGAAAGCAGCATTTATTGCTACCTGTCTGTACAAGTCATACTGTATGATTTCCGTACAGTGCACATATTTCGAGGAAGAAGGTACGGGCACGAATTTCGATGTGGTTTTCAAGCAGAATTTTCGAGAAGAGTTTTGGGCACAAATCCCGAGGAAAACCAGCAGGCACAAATCCCGAGGCACTTTCTGTGGCACAGTTTTCGAGACAGACCGTACAGCAGCACGTTTTTCGAGGCAGCTACAGCAAAAATTCTGAGTTTGATTTTTTCTGTTTGGCATAGAAAACGAGACAGAAAAATTTCTGCGGTAAAGATAAGTTGGTCTGAAATTTTTCTGAGTATTGCGGTAATTTTTCCTGAAAATAAAAATCTCTCTCCAAACAGGTTTCCCCCTTTTGGGTCTTTCCTGGGCAAGTTTTCCAAAAATCTCTAAGTCTAAAATTTATGGTGTGCATTTATTATTTTATTTTCTATCATTAAATGTGAGTTTCAGCAGTGTTTTATTTGTCTGAAAATATTGTTCAATTTCCAGCCTACATGAAATATTGTTGAACTTCGAGAATTTGACATTGAAACCGGGTGGCTGAAAACTGAAAAAAACTTTCATGGTATCATAGCAAGGTTGGGCAGAAAATTAAATTATTGCAGACAAACAGTAATTTCCAGAACTCGGTAAATTTCTTTTGACAGTGGGCAGTACCTTGTTGGAAGTTGAACATTGTAGAGATAATGGCTACTAGACTTAGGATGGAGGATAGGCTTGATGGGGCTGGGAATTTTGTCCCATGGAAAGCTAGGATATTGCTTATGTTGAAGGAAAATGAGTTGTGAGATGAGGTAATCAAAAACACTATAGCTCATCCTATTGTTATTCCCGCTTCTACAGATGCGGTAGCATTGGCTGCCTTCAACAAAAAAGATATTAAGGCCAGAAGGATTATCCTAGATGCAATTAAAGACCATGTGATTCCACACATTTCGAGTAAAACTCATGCATATGAGATGTGGGATGCTTTGACCAGCTTGTTTCAAAGCTCAAACGAGAATAGAAAGATGGTTTTGAGGGAGAAGTTAAAAAGCATCAAGATGGTCAAAGGGGAGGTTGTGATATCTTACCTTACTAGGATCTCTCAAGTGAGAGATGAGCTTGCAGCAGTGGGGGAGGTTGTTCCTAATGGAGAGCTAGTGCGGACAGCTTGGAATGGGGTTTCAAAGCCTTGAGTTGTGTTTGTGGAGGCTTTGGTAGATAGGGAGAACTTACCTACATGGGACAGGATATGTGATGATTATGTTCAGGAGGAGACTCGAAGGGGTCTTGTGTAGGACAATGCTTCTACTAGTAGGGAGGATGAGGAGGATGTGGCTTTGACAACAAAGGGGAAGAAAAAGTTCAAGAAGGGTCCCAAGAAGGGTGGGACCAAGCAACACGATGGGCAACAGAAGGATTTGAGCACTGTGAAGTGCTTTGAGACACTATGCTGGGCAGTGTCCACAGAAGAAGAAGAAGAAGAAGCAGCTTCGGCAGAGGTTGAAGATTTTGCAGCTAGATTTGAGAGAGAGTTTTCTCTTTACACTGGACATGTTGATAGAGAGAGAGCATCCATCATCACCAGTGCGAATGTTGATAGTGAGAGGGAGTATTCCTTGTTAACAAATCATTCTTATAGTGCATCCACTTCCAACACATGGTATATTGATAGTGGAGCTTCAAGCCACATGACAGGTGCCCAAGAGATGTTCTCCGAGCTTTCACAGGCAGAGACTGATGTGGAGGTAGTGTTGGGAGATGACTCTGCTGTCAGAGCAGTTGGGCGTGGGACCGTTACCTTTCAGAGGGAGTCCATGAGCCCCATGATTTTGAGAGATGTACTGTATGTACCTAGGCTGAAGAAGAACTTGGTTTCAGTTTCCATGATCGAGGATAGGGGTCTTGGGTGTCCTTCTTGGATGGACATGTGCGTGTTTTTCCCAAAATTGCAGGACCATCTGCTTCCTACACCATTGGAGTCAGATGTGGAAAACTGTACAAGCTCTTGTTTCAGCCTCAGCATGCCTTGGCACGTAGCAGCAGCAGCGAGCTTTGTGAGCTATGGCATAGGAGGATGGCTCTTCTGCATCATTTAGCTTTGCGTATGTTGAGATCTATGGTTACAGGGTTGCCTAAGTTCAACATGGAGCACAGTGAGGTATGCAGAGGGTGTGCTTTGGGAAAGTACACCAAGACTGTTTTTCCTAGCAGTGATAGAAAGTCAGCAGGGGTTCTTGACTTAATACATTCTCATTTGTGCGGACCTATGTCAGTTGTTTCTCTAAGAGGATTCGAGTACTATGTGACATTCATCGATGACCATTCCAGGAAGACCTGGATCTACTTCTTAAAGAGCAAGAAATCTAAGGAGGTCTTGCAAAGGTTCCAAGAGTTCAAAGCTCTTGTGGAGAACCAGATAGGGAGGAAAATACAGGCTCTCAGATCGAATAACAAGAGTGAGTATACCTCCAAGGAGTTCGATGGATATTACAAACAGGAGGTCATTCAAAGGCAGTTGACGGTTCCATACACTCCTTAGCAGAATGGAGTGGCAGAAAGGAAGAACAGATCTATTGTTTGAACTGCTAGAGCTATGTTACATGATCAGTCACTTCCTTTCTTCCTTTGGGCAGAGGCATGCAGTATAGTTGTTTATCTTCAGAAAAGGAGTCCCTATCATGCCGTGGGGAATAAGACACCTTAGGAGAGGTTCACAGGCTTGAGGTGAGTCATTTTAGGATATTTGGTTGCCTGACTTACTCGCATGTCCCTTCTGAGAAGAGGACAAATTTTGAGCCCACGGCAAAGAGAGGCATCTTTGTGGAGTATGATGAGACTTCGAAGGCCTTCCGCATTTATCTTCCTTCTCAGAGGAAGGTTGTTGTGAGGAGGGAAGTGAAATTTGAGGAGGAGCAGGCCTTCAGGAAGTCTAGAGAGTCGGAGCAAGGAGAGCAACAGATTCCCGTACCTCAGGTAGTTTCACAGGTACCGTCAATGCAGCAAACAGGTTCATAGGTTTCCGGGGTTATTGGACCACACAGTATGGGCACAGGTTCTCCAGTTTCAGTGGTTCATCCAACAGGATCTTCGGGGACAGGTTTTGGGTCTCAGGTTACAAGTTCATCATATAGAGCTTCAGGATCACAGGGTTCACCAGTTGTTGGTACACCAACTTCTGGTTCACAAGTTACTGTGGTTTCAACCTCTTGTAGTTCATCAGATGAGGACAAACCAGTGTGGGACCAGTCTTCAGGAAAGAAGAAGCCTAAGTGGCTTCGGGACACCTTGAAGGAAGCAAGGGAGTTTGGGACACCCAGGGAGCCAAAGAGGACTATTCAGATGCCAGACAGATTGGGTATGGCATTAGTGGCTAGTCTTTGTGATTCAGAGCCTTCTACTTTTGAGGAGGCCTCCCAGCATCATGTTTGGAGAGACGCCATGATGGATGAGTACCATTCCATCATGAAGAACGATGTTTGGGAGATAGTTCTAAGACATGAGGGGAAGTCAGTGGTGACTTCTCGTTGGCTTTACAAGCTAAAACATGCTACAAATGGTAGTGTGGAGAAGTACAAGGTTCGATTTGTGGCACGAGGGTTCTCACAGGTTGAGCAAGTTGACTTTGATGAGACCTTTGCTCCGGTTGCTCGTTATACTTCAATCAGGGCATTGATTTCCATTGCTGCAGAAATGGGTTGGAAGATCCATCAGATGGATGTGAAGACCGCATTTCTCAATGGAATCATACAGGAGGAGGTTTATGTTGAGCAGCCTCAGGGCGTTGAGATTCATGGGAGAGAGTCTCATGTTTGCAAGCTGAAGAAATCCTTGTATAGCCTGAAGCAAGCTCCTAGAGCTTGGTACTCTAGGATTAACTCTTACTTGCAGCAGATGGGTTTTCAGAAGAGTGAGGCAGATTCGAATCTCTATTTCATCATGGTTGGATATGATCCGCTCATTCTTCTGTTGTATGTGGATAACTTATTTATCACGAGAGGAGAGAGACCTATTACAGCATGCAAGAAAGATCTTGCTTCAGAGTAGAGATGACGAACATTGGGTTGATGCACTATTTTCTAGGATTAGAGGTTTGGCAAGAGCCTGGACATATTTTCCTGGGACAGGGAAAGTATGCAGTTAATATTCTGAGGAGATTTCAGATGGAGGATTGCAGGCCGATGTCTACGCCTATGGTCACCAACTAGAAGAAGCTTCATGCTTCTGAGGGAGAGTTGGTGGATCCTACTTTATATCATCAGCTCATTGGTTCTTTGATGTATCTAGTCAACTCTCAGCCAGATTTGTGTTTTGCGGTGAACACTCTTAGTCAGTTCATGGTTGAGCCTAGGAGAGTGCACTGGGTAGCCGCAAAACATGTGTTGCGATACCTTGCAGGGATAGTGGAGTATGGTCTGAACTACAGGAGATCGAATGGGATCAGATTGATTGGCTTCACAGATTCAGATTGGGCAGGCAGTGTGGAAGACCGGAAGAGCACTCCCGGATGTTGTTTCAGTTTGGGCTCAGCAACAGTGTCGTGGTTCAGTTGGAAGCAAAATTCTGTTGCTTTGAGTTCTGGAGAGGCTAAGTATATGGTAGCCAGTCAGGCCAGTTGCGAAGCCTTGTGGCTTCGCAAGTTGCTGGCAGATTTATTTGATCAAGAGATGAAGCCTATGTTGATTTACTGTGACAACCAGAGTTGTATCTAACTCTCTAAGAATCCAGTTTTTCATGCCCGGTCAAAGCATATTGAGATCAGGTATCATTTCATTTGAGATTATGTTCAGAGAGGTGCAGTGACATTGCAGTATATTTCCACTGATGAGTAAGTTGCAGATATTCTGACAAAATCTTTCGGCAGGAGCAAGTTTGTCTTCTTCAGAGACAAGTTGGGAGTGGTGCAGAACACCTTCCTCAGTAAGAGGGAGTGTTGATTTTTGTACCTAGGAAAGTGATCCCCTAGGTGACTTTTTCCTTAGTCACTTAAAAGGGGGAAATAAAGTGACCCTTGCATTAAATGTCTTAAGATAAGCATATAATTTGACTTTAGAGAATAAAGTCACTTTTTGGAAAAATTTAAGTGAGGTGAGTGAAATTAATTTTAAATGAGATTTAATGAGCATTTAATCTCATCCACTCATCTTATCCAATCTCAACCGTTGGATTAGAAGACCATTCACTTACCCTAGGGTTTTCACCAAAAAGGCAAGAAAAGGCAAAACACATTCACTTTTGTGAAGAGTGAAGGAGAGAGCTGAGAGAGAGAGAGCAAACCCATTTTCTAAGAAAGAAGGAATTTAGCAACAGCAGCCATTTTCCCAGGGCACGCAAATCGAGGAAGGGTACAACAAAAGCAGGGCACGGTTTTCGAGGAGTTAAACGGACACGATTTTCGAGACAGCAGCATTTATTGCTACCTGTCCATACAGGTCGTATAGTACGGTTTTCGTACAGTGCACAAATTTCAAGGAAGAAGGTATGGGCACGAATTTCGAGGTGGTTTTCAATCACAGTTTTTTAGAAGAGTTCTAGGCACGAATCTCGAGGCAAACCGACAAGCACAAATCCTGAGGCACTTTCTGTGTCACGGTTTTCGAGACAGACCATATAGCAGGTTGCCGTATAGTCCGTACAACATCACATTTTTCGAGGGAGCTATAGCAAAAAATTCTGAGTTTGATTTTTCTTGTTTAGCACAAAAAACGAGACAACAAAATTTCTCCGATTGAGATAAATTTATTCCGGGATGTATTGTAATGTACTTGAGTCATGTCATACCCCGATGTTCCTATCGGGAGGTTCTATAATGTAAACAAATCATGCCAAGTCATTGTGGGTAACTCTAAACATTGTGAAAGTTGGCGTGCACTCTTATCTACCAAATGCGCAGATAAATATACGATCAAATTTTAATTCTGAGAAATTGGGTAAAAGTGAAACTCCATTGTGCAGTTTTGCAAAGGTTGCGCTTCAAGTGGTCTGAATTTTTTCTGAGTATTGCTGTAATTTTTCTTGAAAATGAAAATCTCTCTCTCCAAACAAGTTTTCCCCTTGTGGGTTTTCCCTGGGCAAGTTTGCCAAAAATCTCTGAGTCTAAAATTTATGGTGTGCATTTATTATTTTATTTTCCGTCATTAAATGTGAGTTTCAGCAGTGTTTTATTTGTCCGAAATTATTGTGCAATTTCCAGCCTACAAGAAATCTGGGTTGGGCATTAAACTTTGAGAATTTAACATTGAAACTGGGTGGCTGAAAACTAAGAAAAGCTTTCAGTATCTTCCACGTGACATATAAAGGTCATAAATCAAGAAACATTTGATTTGTATCAATGTATCTTTGATCACGGAAAATTATCTAGCAATCAACCTAATCACAATCAGTAAAACTCGAAGACAAATAATGAAAAAGATGAGAAATCAAAGTCGGAAATATTTGATCAAATAAATAGATATTAGGATTGCAATATCAATACACCCTAAATAAATCAGCCTTCACATGTTCAAGCTCACCCAATAACCCCCTCAAAGCTCGACAGGGAGGATGATATAAGTTTAAAAGGGGAAGAACATTTGATAAATATATTTTATATATTATTCTAGTTATGAATATGAATACCTAAATCAAGGGAGAATATGTAATGAATATTTTAAATAAACTTTTTACCGTTATATATACAAGTATCATTAAGTTCAAGGGGTTAGTTCAACCAATTGTTGTCATTAATTGTTGGGCATTTGGCTAGTTCCATGCCAGCAAGTGTTCAGTTTGAACTTTGAATCCCCTGGGTAAGGCAAACTAGTCTATGCCAACGGATTTACTAGAGATACCATTCATGAATCTAAGGAAGCATCCCTTGAATTTCCCTGCAACAATTTTCTTGGGGAAAAAAAGATACTAGTATCATTAACTCAATGTTATCAAAATATTAAGGAATATGCACAACCATGGTTATGCTTGTTATAAAGGAAAATATTTGGTTTCCAACCAACACTAAATTATTTGCAAAGTGTAACATATCATTGTATATTGAAAAAACTGGCCAATCAAGGCCTAAACGTGTGACTAGCTTATATTTTCTAGCATGTATTGTGATGTGTATTATAGACTCGTGGATCCATCTAATTACAATTGGGGATACATCATAGGTTTTATATTGGTCATCTGTCATTTAAAACTAAAATGTATCAGAATTACTTGTAGTCTTTAAAAAAACTGTAGTTTAAACAAATGTTAACTTCTTGTTGAAATGAGGAAGTTTAATCTTACTTTTCATTTGAAGGGTTATTTTCGTGGCCCTCATATGACAAGCAAGATACCTTCTTAAGGGCATTGAAGTCTACAGATATGTCCCTGAAATATCTGTATTGATAGATTATTATGTATTAACCCATCAATGATTTGTATGTGCCATTGACCAGACTCTCCCAACAAACAAATTCCTTTTCTATTAAACCACACTTGTGTGTAAAAACACAATTAGTTCAATTATGATTTGCCACAGCAATAATGGAAGATAGTTTCCAATGGGGCATTAGTTCCCTGGTGTGGTCAACGAAGCATTAAGCAGTCCACCACAGCTCCATCTACATTAACGTATGTCTACCATATGGCATGAGTTTCAAAAGGGGCAAGGCCTTGTGCAAATCCCAATCAATTTTGGTGGAGTAGATACCTGTTAGACCTGGTACTCTCTGCCAGTTATTTTTGACAAGGACAGAAATACGTAACCACCCCCACAGCCCACTGGATGAGTAAACTCTCCCCTTAAAGAGAATATCAAGGCGGCAAGAGGAAGATGGGGGAAGCACCAAAAGTTGTAAGCAATTTATCAAAAGTTAATTATTCTTCAATTAGGGGCAGCAAGGATTCATTTTAGTCTGGGTTCTTGAGTTAGATTGCAACATGACAAAAGACTGGCCACAAGTTCAATAGGTCACTCAAGTCCAACATGAAATATTCACTGGCAAAGATTTGAATCCCACATGCAGTATTTGAGGATTTGACAGTTTATTGATGGAGGTGGTCTCCCAAAATAGAGGGAGAGGGAGTGAACCACTGAGTTTAGGAAAGGTGAGGAGTCTATCTAGATTCTAAAGGTGTTCCATCCCACCTGAAGTTCCCAGGTCTCAACACTTAGTATTCTGTTTGCAAAAATGAAATTGCAGAAATTGAAATATATTCTAAGTGCTGAAAATAAAATGCAAAAAACTAAAGTGTGAAAGTTAAATTGAAATCTATCCCACCTGAAGTTCCCAGGTCTCAACACCTAGTATTCTGTTTGCAAAAATGAAATTGCAGAAATTGAAATCTATTCTAAGTGCAGAAAATAAAATTCAAAAAACTAAAGTGTGAAAGTTAAATTCAAGCATAATCTATGTGCTGAAAATAAAGTGCAAAAAACTAAAGGGTGAAAATTAACTGTGCTAAACTAAAGAATGAGGAGAGAGATGAGAGTGGACCTGAAATGATATCACAATTGAAAATTGTGAAAGTAAACCTATGCTAACTGCTTGTGAAATTGCAACAAAATTTTAAAGCTAATGCAACTGTTAATCTCTAAATATTGCAACAAAATTTGAAAGCTAATGCAATTTGAAAGCTAATGCAACTGTTAACCTTTAAAAATTGCAACAAAATTTGAAAGCTAATGCAACTGTTAACTCCAAATTACCAACAGAGAGATCAGAGTGGACCTGAAATGATATGAAAATTGAGAAAGTAAAACTATGCTAACTGCCAGTGAAATTGCAACAAAATTCGAAAGCTAACGCAACTGTTAATCTCTAAAAATTGCAACAAAATTCGAAAGCTGATGCAACTGTTAATCTCTAATTACCAATAGCTTTGTTTTTTGTGTTTTTTTTAGCAAAGCGCTTTTACCAACCTGCAAGCATACCCATAGAGTGGGTTGGGGACCTAGTAAAATCAAACAAACATGCAAATTGCAAAATGAAATAAAAAATAAGTGCACAAATGTTTTTACAACTTTGGATTAGAGACAATGGGCCTTATAAGGTCTTGCTACAGATCCTGAAGATACTAAGCTTGCACGGACTTGTTTGAGTGGCCTAATTCCAAAGTCATTTTGTGGCTTTATAAAAACTTTAAAAGCAAGTCAACAACAGTCAATCAGATTCAAATTCAAGCAAACTACTTTGACCAAATGACTCATGAATGAAGTAAGATCAGAGAAAGCAAGCTGGACCCAAATCAATTAACTAGTGAAGAAAAAACCAAAGAGATTTTTGACAAATTTTTGCAAGATCTATGTCTGAAGTAAGATAAGATAAGATAATTTTATTAATGTCCAACAAACAACAAAAGTAAGTTAATGGGACTAACATAGTACATCCAGTACAGGTACAAAGTCATGTCCTCAATCAATGCTTAAAGCAGAAAAATATTAAGGTCTAAGAACAAGCTAGAAACTAAATGCTAAATGTTTAGCTGAGAGAGAAAAGGCCTTTCAATCAAACAGAGACCAAATGTTGAATTCAAATTTTATAAGCTTAATGTACAACGAAAGCGTGAAAGTATTAACAAATAGTTTTTTATTGAACTCCTGAAAAGTCAAAAGCCAAAAGAAAACAGACCTTTCAGTAAGCTAGAGATTGATTGTTGAATTTATTGGGATTTTTGTATGAAATGAAAAAAATAATAGAATTTTATCCAACTTCTTGAAAACCTATGGCTGAAAGAGGCTGAACTTTCAATCAACCAGAGATTATTTGTTGATTTTTAGAGTTCTGCGAATAACAGTAAGAAAAATGTGAATAGTAAATTTGAAACTAGAAATTGTTGGCTTCCATGTAGCAGAGTAAACAGGATTACAATCTCCTGAAAAGAGATAGTCTGGGGGTAACCTGGCTATCAATCCTCCAAGATTCTCAAGCCCACTATAAGAAGCTGCCCAAAACAAATCAAAATTAGCCATTTAAGTCTTGACAGCTAAATCCTAAGTACATATAGCATAACAGCTTCAATAATCTACACTAGGTTGATAAATCGACAAGCCTACTAAGCTATTTATTCCCATAGGTTCAAGCTATAACTATAAATGACATTGAGAACAGTAATCTGTAAAAATCACAGTCTGAATTTTATAAAACTTGTCCTCCAAATAAAATGTTCAAGTCTCTTATTTATAGGCTGAACACGGCACTGAAAATACAAGTTGGATTAACCTTTAAACATAGGTTGACATATTATTTGATCCAGCATAATCTCCTCACTAATGCCCTGCAACAAATTAAATATCCCTGTAAACATTATCCTTTGATATAGCCTCCCTTTCAGCTGTCAATAAGCTTTGTTAAATTCTTCTTCAACCCTCATGTAACGGTTTGACTTTAGGGCAAATATGTGGGTGACATGTGAAAAAATTTAGGCCCATTTCAACAAGCTGCAAGTGGCATCTCATGGGGGACATTATCATGTATGGCCAGCCCCCATGAAGGAGTGGCTACTTGATTTGGCTCACCCTTGTGAAGAGAGCAGCGCTGTCTTCTGTGGCCCAGCCTTTCTTCAATGGCATCATTGTTCTTGTATGGCCCACCTTTGTGAAGAAGGCAGCGTTGTCTTGTATGGCCTGCCCTCTCCACAAGGGCAGTACCCTCTTCATACATATTACAACCCACTGATTGGAGCGGGCGGGATTGGTCACCCTCCAGTGGGCAACGCCTCTAACATGGTCCGATCACAAGGCTACCGGTCCAATGGGTAGAGCCTCTAATATGGTCACCCCATGGGAGCTGCATGAAATGGCTGTCCTCCCATGGGAATCTTTGCTGCAAGCTCCCTGTGGGAAGCAACATGGTATGACCACCCTCCATGGGCAGCACTGTTTAGAGAGGGCGCAACAGCCCCATATGAGGCTGTCACCCCTCCCTTGATGAGGCTGCTATAGGTTGGCCCTTCGAGCTGCGCATGAGATGGAAAAGTGCTTGGGCACTACAATAAAAATAAGAATTGCATCCTCTTTAATGATAATCTCTACAAAAGACCATCAAACATTCATTAGAAGAAAAATATCTCACCGATACATAATTATAAAAAGGAGAAATATGCTGCCAATGAATATCATGATCAAGGCTCATGCCCTAGGATTGGATAAGATCACCCATGTTGGTTGATCCCTATTTGAAATGTTCAGGTAAATCCTATTACATATCTTGTATATATTATTTCTTTGAAAGTGAGCATAGTTCTGCATGCTATCATCGTAGATAGAGTTGAGAGATGAAGATAGTTAGAATTATATGTTGAAATATGTTTGGTGTTAAGCCTGCATAGAGCACTGATCACGACCAGAGGACTGTAGGAATCTTTCAGATTTCAAACATTATCTTCTAGCCTGCTTTTATTAAGTGTTTTCTGCCAATGTCATAGCAAAGAGGCACTTAGATTGGAATCCTGTGTGCTCCTCTCTTTGCCTAGTGAGTGCCTCACCTGCTGTTTGAAAATAAAACCCCATTACTTTCAAAAGAATCTTTCAACAGAATTTTCCTCAGGGTGCAGGCTAGTGGAGGGTTGGTAAGAGGCAAGACATTGGTAGAGGAGACCTGGGTTCAAACCCCATGGTCTCTCCTTTTCTTCCCCTTTGGCTTGTATGCATCTTTAATAACTCCTAACTATTATTTCTAATAATTTTCAATCAACATAGTAAAGGTGATCTTCGCTAGCAAAAGAGGATCGAAAGATTTTGAACTGGGAGTTTAAGGTTCAAATCCTCTCATCTCCTCCATCATTCATTGAATTAAAAGGTAAAACAGTATTTTTACTCGATGTCACTAGCAGGCCTCTGTAAGTTTCTGATATATAGTCTCCCTCTGGCGAAACTTATTTAACTTATCGGACTTCTCGCTTCTCCCGAGGCAAGTGCGGGAGGGCCGTCCGATGAGAGCATACAACAGCCCTCCTGCACTTGCCTCAGGAGAAGAGAGAATTCTTATTGTTAAATAAGTTTCGCTGTCTTCCTCTAATGTTTGTGTCCCTTTATATTTGTCAAACATAGGTGAAAGGAGCCAATCTCTAAACTGGGTCATGCGGACTCGGATTACAAAGAAATTGAAACACAAGATGTTAATAGACTGTACTTGATTGCCAAAGGATCAGTTTTGTGATTAGGAAGCTGTAGGAGCATCAATTAGGGGCTAGAAGATAGTTGACTTTTGGTCCATGCACCTATGGGAATATTCACTAATTCACATTTTTGCATGAAATAACTATCAACATGCGATTTTAAATTTTTATCCTGCAACTACTCAGTATATATGTAAATGGCTTCAAAAATGATCTGAAACTGGACTGCTCCCAGATGAGAATATATATTTCGTCCAAATAAAATTTGCACATAACAACAAATAAGGCAAATGAAGTCCTCTCTGCTGTGCAGCCCCTCACGCATATTTTCTAGGAGCTGCGCTTGCACTCCCACATTGTAATTGTATTGGATGTATCCTTCAGTCCCATTGACCTATTGACCTATTTGTGGTCATTTGTTGGACATTAATAAAATAATAAATTATCTTATCTTCTTATCACCATCATGGATTAAAATTATCCTCAGTCAGCATGGCTTCTATTTCCAGTAGTTCTTAGTTTCAGTTATTACATCCAAGCATCTATAGAGCGGTAGGTGTTCAAACTAGAAGATGGCATTGATCTAAGCAGATATGCACATTCCTTCAAAACACCTATAGTCATTAAAGAGAATACACGTGTGCAAATTGCATGAATAGTAATGAGTTCTTATCCTTCTATCAATGCCCACATAAGTTTGTTGCCCGTGCTGCATCTGGACCCCCATTCAACCTATCTAACAAACATCCTATCTGACAGCCTGATCATCCTGGCACAGGTACAGGTAATTAAAACCCAAAAAAGTCAAAGCAAACAGTTTTACATGGCAGGGATAACTCAATTATCCGGTGGCTAAATCATTCGATTGTCTTATGCCAATCTGAATGCAGTGAAGTTTGCATCAGTAACTGATCAATTTACTCAACATGGGATAAATTAAATACCAATCCCTAAGCTCAATGAAATTGTATAAAACAGCGTGGTGCTTTGTCGGATCTTTTTGAAGTGTGTGATTAGGAGAGTGCCGCGGGTCACAAGAACTTCTGTGTGCAAAATCATATACAGATAGACTGTGATGATTGGAAATTCATAAACAGAAATTGCAGAGACTTCCCAAGCCACGGTGAGAACGTGGGTTCCTAATAAGCATGGATTCGCCATGTAGCTTAAGCTTTGACGGCTCAAAATCAATATCACAGGCTTAAAAGCAAATGAAATTTCAATATCATTGGGCCAATTACTTATTTTTTGTTATGGAAAGTCAAATGAAGCGAAGACCAGTACTGGCCACCATGATAAAGCTCCCGCGCAAATACTACTAAACATGACACAATTCTATCAAGCAATGCAAAGATTCAATCATATGAAATACCCCATTGAAATTACTAAAATTTTCAAATCATATAAGTTCAAGCCGCTTGGAATTTCTATGTAGTCAATCTAGCTCTATTGAAAGAACATATCTTTCGTATTTTCAAATCATCTGCATGCAACCCATTTGAAATAACAAAGAATTTCGACGAAACAAATCCAACCCACTTGAGGGCTTCTGGAAACTCACCCAAATTATCCGCTCCCCACTGCCAGAGTCTGACAGAAATTCAGAATCTGTGCCAGCATTCGACGGCAAAGTCGACTCAAGAAGAGCGTAGAGAGTGCTAACAACTCCTTTTCCAGCAGTTTCCAATATATTACAACTGCTGGGAATGGCTCCCTCAGGCAAGACCTGTTTATTGACATAATCCATCAGCCGGCTTACGATAGTCTCCGTCGGATTCTCTGCAACTCCATGAAACTTTCTGAATCCTGTCACATGAATTTTAGTTACAGGAGGACCCTCTGATCCCATGTTTGTCCCAGTGGATCTCCAGACCAAAATTCACAGCCTCCCCAATACCAAGTATCTATGCGCTTGAACCAAACTTGTAATTTGAAGGAAGGTTGGTCCGTTGAGAGACGACACTATGCGTCATCTCCAATCATCGCTTAGCTCACACGGAATATTTCTTGAGAATCCGGCAAGGGTATTTTATGTATCAAAACCTTAAAAAGTATTTTTTTTGAAAATGGCATGGATGGGGTATATCATATGTAGAAAAAGCTTCCTTCCACGGCCTGTCTCTTTTCGAAAATTGGATGGATGGGATATCATAGGTAATCAAAAGTACCTTTGCACAACATGCCTTTCCTGATTGTCCAATCCAATCCATGAGTGCCTATGAAATTCTGAAGCATATCATAAGGATAGCCCAATTGGTCCACGCCTCGAGGTCATTAATGACTGGTTCGTTTGGGCCCAAGGGATTAGTTGAATGGCAAGATGCCATTCCACCTACCTTGTAACCATCTTACATGTCGGTAGATCAGGTGTATAAACAAATGTGGGGAGGAGTCTCAATGATCCATTTCGTTTGTACAATTATTGTCTTTGTCTAATCTGGTCATTGGATAAGATACATTACAAACTCTTGTATACCATTGTAAATATCAAACTCTTATATGCCAACATAAAATATATCACCTTTGTATTTGGGTAAAAAGGGCTACATCGTAGTCATTTTTTATTAGTTGTACTATATTTGTATGGTTATGTGTTTGTATCAATTCTACTGTGTTGTATTTTAATATTATGAAGTTCCACTTGTATGAGTTCGGTAGGAAATTTGATAATGATAAGGCATAGAGTCGACAGATATGTTAGCTTTTATAAAAATAATAATGTATAAAGGCTAGCCAGGTAGACTTTTGTATTGTGAATTTGGAAGAACGATAAACATATTTTGATAACAAGGTCATTTTGGCATGTTGTTATTTTAGCTTTACACATAGTTATTGGAAATTTAAGAACTCATTAGAGATGGATTTTGTTGAGTAACGATGATGATGGTAATAATAAAGAAGAAAAGATAAATGAAAAAAATAAAAGACATTAAAAATAGATTTATGATGAAATGATGATGGTAATAATAATAAAGAAGAAAAGAGAAATAAAAAAAATAAAAGTTAATATTTATATAATCCACTAAATCATTATATAGAGGTTCAACAAGAGCATTATGTTACTTACAAGAATTGAACTTCAGTGGCGAGGGTAACAATCATTCTTCCCAGCCCGCAGGGTGTAAAATAGACAATCATGTTAGGATATTTAGACACTTAGGAGTTAGTTAAGATCAACTTGTGTAATATATCCGTTAGGTAAAAGTGTGTTTCTTTAGTATGAATTAGTATGTATTTGTAAATATTATAATCCGACGGTCACAATATGTTCTAGACATAGAGTGATCTGACGGTTCAACTTCTCTTGGATCATACCTACCATCGATCCGTGGCTTAACACTCGATTGCTCCATGATCTCTATTTAAAAAGGGAGTAAACTTTCTACCCGACCATTTGCACCGATGGGACGACCTAGCTCGCATGAGCTTTCACATCACGCATTGTTGGTCGTCCGATCGGTGCAAATGGTCAGGTAGAAAGTTTACTCATTTAAAAAGCATGGAGGGTCTTTGGCTAGTTGATCGATTATGAGAAGCCCATGTAACTTTCTTTCTTTTGCATAATAAATTGCTCCAAGTAACTATTTGGCTGGGGTCGTGAACTGTTTCCCTCTCGAGGGTTTTAACCACGTGACAAACATCGGTGTGTTGATCTGTGATCTATTTGTGTGAAGCGGTTGCTCAAGGTGTTCGATCTTTTGGGAATACCCTGTGTACCCGAACATGGTATCAGAGCGTTTATGAAGAGCCACTTTCAGTTTTGATCAAGATCTGTAACCGGTGTTGCCGAAACTTTGAAATGGTTTCTGGTTTTGGAGTTTTTGTGCATTTGTGGCCTGTGGGAGCTGTTTCATTGCATCCGAAGCATCGTTTCCACTAAGAAATATTTTTCGTTTCACCGAAAACCATTTCCGTTTGATCCAGAAACACTCATTTCGGCAAATCTGAAGGTATAATGTTACAGTGACGGATTTGTTTAATTTTTTTTTTAAATCTCTCATATTTTATCAGTTTTATTATTAGATCTTTTTGTTTTAATCTCAAACTGTTGCCTTCCCTGGCTGCGTATGCTCTTTGCCATGCACCTTGCGCGATCGCGGCAATTCAGAAACAATAAGGAAAAGTTTTTTTTGTCTTCTCGGCTACGTATGCTCTTTGTCATGCACCTTGTACAATCACGGCAAATCAAAAACAACGAAAAAACTTGAAAACGTAGACTTTCCGAGTAAGCTAACCAAGATCTAACCCCATTGTGTGGAAAAAGTTTTTTTGTTTTTGTTTTTCGTTTTTTTTGTGATTTGCAGAAAAAAAAATGCAAGCACGAAGAATGAGAGAAAAGAATAAAAAAAATTAAAAATAAAAACCCTTCCTCTTTCCATTATTTTATGTACCTTTTAAACTTAGCTCACTTGATCCAAAGTTGTTTTATTCCTTAATAGGTCTTGAGTTCAAGTCTTATTAAGCTACGTTTTAGTGTATGCAATTTCTATTTTCAAGTTACTTTATTATGAAAGTGTATCTCACTTAAATAAAATAAAATAAAAAGTGAGTCATTTAAGTCTTTTAATTTATTGTCGCACTATTTAAAGTATCATTATTGTAAAAGTGAACATCACTTATAAAGTGATTGTCAAAGATTGATCTTGGGAAGACAGGGTTCTTTTTTTAGTTGGTCAAGTTAATATCTGTCACGTCGTTATTGGGGACATCTTCAACATTTTCTTTGATCAAGCATAACTTCATCATTTAGAATCTGTTTTCAATGTCATTTTTTTTAAAACCGCATATTTTTTCGAGCTCTTTGCATCTAGACAGTTAGTTTCTATTCTTTCAGCCATTATTTTTACAGTATGGTCGCCCCTTGTGATATTATACTTACAAATTCTAACTATTTCTCATGGAAATCTCGTATGGAGGATGTTCTACGAAGTAGGGGACTTTTCAGGATAACCTCAGGGAAAAAAACAGAACCCATTAATGATGATAAAAAAATTAAATGGGCAAATAGATGTGATGGAGCTCGTGGATTGATTGGGATATCAATCTCTATTGATTTGCGATTTCACATATCTGGAATTGATGAACCTGATATAGCTTGAGAAAAGTTGGAATCTGTGTTTAGTAAACACAATGAAATTTGAAATCATCAACTTAAGAATGAGTTGATTTCCTTGAATCCAAATTATTTATCATGCATTCAAGACTATTTATCTAAATATAAAACTCTTAGACTCTTATGTGCAGAATGCAAGATTAAGAAAGAAGACAAACAATGTATTTATCATATTATTTCCAAACTTGGACCTACATATTCTGTTTTTGTATCTACATTCTACTCCATGAAAGAATCCTTGACTGCAGCAAGGTATCAAGAGCCTAGTCTTGAATCATTTTTTGATTCCTTAATTAAAGAGCAAGATAAGCTCATTCATCTTGGAATAATTAACAATGTAGATACATTTGGGAAAACCTTATTGTCCCAACAGAAAGAAAAATCCAAGCCTCCCAAGAAATAGAAGTTTTGCAATAATAAGCCAAACAACAAGGGTCCTACACCCTCTTAGTTAGCTCATTCTTTAAAAAATGACAAAGGATCGAAGCTAAAAGGAAAGAAGACTAAGCGTCATTACAATTTTTGTGGGAAAGATAATCATAATGAATCTAAGTGTTTCAAGAAGATGACAGCCTTAGAAGCAGCAATGAAGAAGCACCACATCAGCCTAGATTCGTCTTCAGAATCTACCTCTTACGGACATGCACTTTGTGCTTCTGGTTACTCTTATGCTCCATCTTCTTCTTCTAGTTCAATGGAATGGCTCATTGATTCTAGAGCATCTTATCATATAGCTAAAGATCAAGCCATATTTTCTACTATGCATGAATGTAACACCAAACAAATATTTGTTAGTGATGATAGATCTCTAAGTGTTGTAGGAACTGAAACAGTTCTAGTAGAAAATGGTCATTTCAGTGATGTACTATGTGTTCCAAAAATTTCCTGCAATTTGTTATCAGTCTATCAAATTACTCATTCAGGTGAAAGTAAAACTGTGATATTTACACCTCACCAAGTTGTAATCAAGGATTTTAAAAATTCTCAAAATGTCCTTGCTACTGGAACTGTTGATGATATTACCAGGTTGTACAAATTTAACAACTTTGGGTCATCACCTTTTCCTTCAGTTTTGTTGTTCATAGTGATAACTTTAGCAAACTTTGGCATGAGCGATTTGGTCACTTAAATTATTGCTCATTGCAACAACTATGTAAAGACAATATGGTGACTGGTCTTCCGATGGTATCTTGCAAGGATGGTGTTTGTTCTAGTTGTATACTCGAAAAACATCATCGAAACAGTTTTGACAAACGTGCCCCTTGGCATGCCTCGGTTCCATTAGAGCTTGTGCATAGTGACTTGTGTGGCTCATTTCCATCTACATCATTTTCTGGTTTTAAATATTTATTAACTTTCATTGATGACTACTCCAAACGCACTTGGGTTTACTTCCTAAAAGTTAAGAGTGAAGTATTTAACATGTTCTTGGCCTACAAGGCCCTTGTTGAAAAACAATCTGGTCATCAAATTATTAAGTTAAGATCTGACAATTAAGAAGAATATGTTAACAACAAGTTCACTACTTTTTGCACTGAACAAGGAATCCAACAACAACACACTGTTCCATATACACCACAACAAAATGGTGTAGCTGAACGGAAGAACCGCACTTTAAAAGAAATAGTTAATTGTATGATCCAATCTAAGGGACTAAGTCTTCAATATTGGGCTGAGACCATAAATTGTGCAAATTACATAGTTAATCGTACACCCACTAAAGTTTTACAAGGTATAACACCGGAAGAAGCATGGAGTAAAATTAAACTAGATGTGGTCACTTTCGTGTGTTTGGTTGTGAAGCATGGGCTCACATTCCGAATGAAAAACGGAAAGCATTGCAGCTTAAAAGTGAAAAGTACATATTTGTTGGATATTCTGAAGATGTAAAAGGTTATAGACTTCTTCAGCCCCATTCACATGATATAATCATTAGAAGAGATGTTAAATTTGATGAAAATCTCTTGGCCTACGAGCCTAACTTGGCGGGTGTGCCATCTTTGGCCTGCGAGCCTGATTCGACGATTGTGCTTTCTTCTTCTTCTTCTTCCAACTTCCTTGACAGGTTTCCAACTCCAATTTTTGATGATGACAATGAGGATGAAAATCCACCTTTGCATGCTCATGTTCCTCCGATTGCACCAGCACTAATGCTTCCTCGATAGGTTCGTTCAACATGTGAAGCAGCTGATGATCTTGCCGGTGATCCTAGAGATCAATGTCGAACACGTTCTCAGTTTCAGCGAGCATCTTCTCTTTTGGCTCAAGTTCCGAGAATCATGATCCATAAACTTTTGTAGAAGCTTCAGGAAATCTAGATTGGTATGCAACTATGGATGAAAAATATCGTTCCTTAATGGAGAACGATACTTGGGATCTTGGTCCTCTTTCAAAAGGAAGAAAACTTGTTAGATGTAAATGGGTCTACAGAACTAAGTATGCATCAGATGGAAGTGTTTAAAGACTTAAGGCAAGGTTAGTTGCCAAAGGTTTTTCCCAAGTTAAAGGGATTGACTACAATGAAACATTTGCTCCTGTCGCAAAAATGAATTTCATCTGCCTTGTTCTTTCCCTTGCAGCCTTACATAACTGGGAAGTCCATCAAATGGATTTCAAGTCTGTCTTTTTACATGGTGATTTACAAGAGGAAATTTACATGGAACAACCTCTTAGATATGTTCAGGATAACTCTAGCCTTGTTTGTCTCCTTAAGAAATCCTTATATGGCCTCAAGCAAGCTCCTAGAGCTTGGTATGCCAAAATGGATAGCTTTCTCCTTGACACTGGTTTTTTTAGATGCCATTCTGACCCAAATGTCTATACCAAGAAAGTAGGAAATCATCTCATCATACTTGTTCTTTATGTTGATGATCTTATCCTTACTGGTAGTGACCCTAAACTTATAACCCATGTGAAATCCAATCTTAAGCAAAATTTTGAAATGTCAGACTTAGGACATTTGCATTATTTTCTTGATCTCCAAGTCTTACAAACCAAAGAAGGAATCTTTCTTTCCTAGTCTAAGTATGCTTGTGACCTTCTTCGTCGCTTCCACATGGAAGATTGTAAACCAGCCCCTTCTCCCTATCAGTCTGGAATCAAAATTTCTGCCACTTGTACTTCCCCTGAAGTAGATGCCACCTTATATCGTCAGCTTGTTGGTAGTCTCTTATACTTGACTCATTCTCGTCCTGACCTTTCCTTTGCCATTGGTCATGTTGCCCGTTATATGCAAACTCCTCATGAAAGTCACTAGAAAGTAGCAAAAAGAATACTTCGATATATTCGAGGTATAATTTAGTTTGGGATTCATTACAGTACAGGGGGGAAAACTTTGTTGGTTAGTTTCACTGATTCAAATTGGGCCAGCAATCCTGATGATCGAATGTCTACTGCAGGTTATGTTTTTAGTCTGGGATCTGGACCTGTCACTTGGGCTTGTAAGAAACAACAAGCTCTTGCTCTTTCTTCAGCAGAAGTAGAATATCGAATCGCAGTTAATGTCAATCAGGAAGCTTTATGGCTTCGACAGATCCTTTCAGAGTTTGGATTCGAGCAGCAGCAGCCTACTCCACTTTGGTGCGACAATCAAAGTGCCATCAAGCTTGCCGAAGATCCAGTTCTACATCAACACAACAAACACATTGAGCTACACATGCACTTCATCAAAAATCTTGTTCATGATCGTGTTCTTATTATGATCTATTGCCCTACAGATGATCAAGTAGCAGACATCTTCACCAAGTCTCTTACAGAAGTGAAGTTTTCTAAACTTTGATCTATGTTAGGAGTTCAGGAATGTGTCCTTAAGGGGGGATAGGCTCTAATGCCTCCTTTCTTCTCTTAATAGTGTCACTTTTGTAAATCCTTCAATCCTATCCCAAGTTGTTCTTAAGAGGGGATGTTAGGATATTTAGACACTTAGGCGTTAGTTAAGATCAACTTGTATAATAATATCCGTTAGGTAAAAGTGTATTTCTTTAGTATGCATTAGTATGCATTTGTAAATATTCTAATTTGACGGTCACGATATGTTCTAGACATAGAGTGATCATACGGTTCAACTTCTCTTAGATCATACCTACTATTGATCCGTGGCTTAACACCCAATTGGTCCATGATCTCTATTTAAAGAGCATGGAGTGTCCTTGGCTAGTTGATCGATTATGAGAAGCTCATGTAACTTTCTTTCTTTTGCATAATAAATTGCTCCAAGTAGTTAATTGGCTGGGGCCGTGGACAGTTTTCTTTTCGAGGATTTTAACCGCGTGACAAACATCGGTGTGTTGATCTGTGATCTATTTGTGTGAAGCGGTTGCTCAAGGTGTTCGGTCTTTTGGGAATACCCTGTGTATCCGAACAAATCATTACTTAAAAAAACAACAGTCATTCCTCCCAACCACCCAATCTACATCTAATAAACATTAAATAAATCATATATTATGCAAAGACCACTCTGTCTTGCTTTAATAACTATGTACAACAAAACACATTAAAACTAATTAAGACCTAAATCAATTAGTGCATTATTATTGAAAATTAATAAATTAAAATGTTAAAAAAATCATTTACATTGTATAGTTTTACCATAAAAGAAATGGATACATTGCTATATCCAATGATGGAATAACATATCGTATTTGTTATATAACTTTACCATAAAACTAAATTTATATTGATTGAATAGCAAATATCATATTTTGTTGCATAACTTTATCATAAAAAGAAATTGCTTCCATGTTGTTGCAAATCAATGAATCAGAATTTTAAAAATACTATTTGTCTTATAATTTTACCATAAAAAGAATGGGTCTATTATTATTTCAAATTGATGAATGTTTAAAAAAACTGATTTATAAAATAGGAAGGTAACAAAAAAATATAAAAATAAGTGTTATAAATTATGTAAGGCTTTCATTATTGTAAAGGATCTTTGAATTGATGAGTGTTAAAAAATTTTGATTTATGAAATTGGAAGGTAACATAAAGATATAAAATTTAGTGTTATAAATTATGTAAGATTTTCATTATTATAGAGGATCTTTGTGTTGCATTGATGTATTGAAATATTTACATTAATTTATTATAAAATTGCTGAAATTTTTTTATTGAAATGATATTATAAGATATTTACACATTTATTTTAAGATTGACATAAAATTGAAGTACATATTTCACTCACATATGTTGTTTTATCACATCAATAACATGTGTGATGTGATAAAACAAAATATGTTAAAATATGCACATTGTAATTGTTTGTCACAATAAAGATTATTGGTATTGTTTAGATACTACATTGTTGCTTTAGATACTACATTGTTGCACTCATATATATTATGTTTTGGTTATGTAGTGTTTTTTAAAGTATAAGTTGCAATCTAACTAGTAATATTTTATAATCTAATTAATAATCAATATCAAACATTGCGAATTTATTGTATTTTTTCTTCAATTTTCTTGTTTTCCAATGGATTGGAACCCATGCTCAAATATGAGTTTGTCTCCAATATGTGAGCAAGGCAAGTGATGCTACATATAGGGTTTTGGAACCCATGCACAAATAAGAACTTGTCTCCAATATGTGAGTAAGGCAAGTGATGTTGCCTATATGGTTTTGAAACCCACACACTATATTGTAGGGGTAATTGAGCATGTGAGTATCAAATTCTTCTCAATAAGCAGTTGGTTAGTTGGTTATTTATTGGTAGAATTGAAAGAAGTGCATACTTAACCTTCCTAATGTTAAATTCAATGAAGAAGACATAAGCTAGGAATAAAGACGAGTACCTAGGTTTATATCCAATAGGCCTTCTCTTCAAATCCTTAGTTTAAAGAGGTGGAAGAACAAGATGAGGAGCAGCATTTACTCTAAGAAGATTCTCATGGTGCATGCACATAATCCAACAAACAAATCTTACTCTTTCTTTGGAAAGTCAAAACTCTATATATGATTACTTATCCTACTTGCATATACCAAAACAAGACCTAAAAACAATGAAGAGAATAAATACAACTCAATGAATATAAAGCATTAACACACCTACATTGAACTCATGAATATATGAGAACAACAAATTCAAAAGAGGGAAAGAATGGAGATCTTCATTATACATGAAAGAGAAGACACATCAAAAGTATACCCCATCTGTGCAATCAATGAAATCCATGCCACTCTCTTTCGTTCGCTCCCACTTAGTCTCTAATCTCCATCAAAGTCTTTGTACCTCATAGTAATGATTACAAAGAAAAATATATATCACAACAACCCTAAGCTTCATGGAGGGGGAAATTAACAACATAACAAAGATGGAGAGAGGAGGTTCTTCATTCTACCATGGAAATCGTGTATTTATATGGGAAATTAGAGATTCTAGGGGTAGATATTCCCATAGTGCATGCACATAATTCAACAACCAAATCTTACTCTTTCTTTTGAAAGTCAAATATCTATCTATGATTACCTATCCTACTTGCATGTACCAAAAGAAGACCTAAAAACAATGAAGATATTTAATACAAATCAATGAATGTAAAGCATTAACAATCCTACATTGAACTCATGAATTTATGAGAACAACAAATTCAAGAGAGGGAAAGAAGAGAGATCTTCATTAAACATGAAAGAGAAGACACATCAAAAGTATACCCCATATGTGCAAGCATTGACCTTCATGCCACTCTCTTTCGTTCACTCCCACTTAGTCTCTAATCTCCATCAAAGTCTTTGATACCTCATAGCAATTATTACAAAGAAAAAAAAGCACCACAACAACCCTAATCTTCATGAAGGGGGGAATCAACAACATAACAAAGATGGGGAGAGGAGGTTCCTCATTCTACCATGGAAATATTGTATTTTAATGGGAAAATAGAGCTTATAGGGGTAGTTCTCTTCTTGGAATGAAGTAATAGGATGATTCCACATATCTACTTCAAATGACTACCATGGGATTGAGTCAATTTTTTATATATTTTTGTATTTTATGGGTTGTGCATGTAGGTATTTTAAGAAATTTAATGGCCAACCTATCACATGCAAAGGTTGAACGAAGGAAACCTATACCTGAGGTATCAAATTGTAATAAAGTGTAGATCACTACTTGTTAATGAGGCTTATTATATTTATGTCCCAAGAGAAAATGAGAGGGGTATACTATATAAAAGTGGTGCACCACTATATGCAATCGACTCCACCCTTAATTTGGGATAGATGGGACCAAGTTGGGGTGCTCACAAATGCTACCTAATGTGTGAGGAAATGAGTGTAGTGCGTGGATGAAATGCATTATATGTTCTTCTACATAGGAGGACACAAATGAACTATGTGAGAAATCACCAACAAGTAAAAGAAAGGAGAAACATCTATAAGCATAAAAAAAGTCAATATAAATAAACTCTCTTCTCAAGGCCAACATGTCCATGCTCAAGTGAAATGCAAGTTGCATGGACACCAAGGAAAATACATTATGGATCCATATGATATAAATGTGTTATCATGACTTCAAATTGAGATCCTTGGATATATGGTTAAGTAAATGAAATAGAAGAGACTGTAGTTCAATATTCTAAAGAGTATCGAGCATAGGACAATGATACATCATTAATCAAAATTATAATTATGTGTAGTGATAAAGTATAGAAATGAAAGTATTGAAATAGTTGTGACACATCTCGGTGACAAGATTTGGGCTTGAAGACCTTGGGAATGTTTCCACCCCTCATTGGTGCCATTGGTCCACTATCAATGAATCCTAAACATGCAAATCAATGTATGTTCCAAGTGGCCATCCAAGTTTGTCTACAAAATGGTCTTGATACTAGCAATTTTTTAGGCCATTTTTTATTGACACAATTTTCAAGGATTTCCCATTAATTTTTTGGGATAGTTATGCCTAGATCCCAGGGAGCTAATTCATTTTTCTAATGTATTTTTCCAGGAAGATAAGACATTTAATAGAATGTGTCATCTTATTTTGGATAACTTTACCATAAAAAAATTACAAATTTTTTGATCTGCTAAACCCTAACCCTCCTAAGATGCCTCCCTTTCTGATCTACATTTTTTCCCATGGAGTCTCTCTTGAACCTTGATCTAAAGGGAATTTATCAGGTTAAGGTACTCCCTAACTTCCTCCTTTCGATCATCCCATAATTTTTCCTTTCTCTCCTTTCATCTTGTTAAGCTTACCTCGGTGCTTAAGGTTAATCTTTTCTTATCCACTTCTTATCATGTCTCTCTCTTAGAGTGTGCTCTAGTGGGACAATTTACCAGGATTTTTCCATCCCATATGGTGATGGAGATCTATATCAATAAAAAATTAAGGCCTCCTATATTTAGTGATCTACAACAAAGTTTTTGTGGAAGAGGGTATTTTTTCTTCCTCTTTGAAAAAGGAAGATAAAGGAATCATCTTTAGAACTGGGACTAATTGTATGGGGGTAAAATGAATTTACTTAAAATGATGGTCCTTAGATTTTGATCTTGAGAAAGATGGTCCATATATATTCCATGTATGGGTGTGTATTCTGCATATACCAACCAATTGTTGGAGTGATGAAGTTTTTATAGCTATTAGTGATTCTATGGGTTAATATATTTATAGATCTAAGCTAAAACTGACCATGTTTTCTTGTGCTTGCATTTGTGTTGAAGCGGATTTAGATAAATAAATTCCTAAAGAATTCAACCTTTTAATGGATGGGTGGACTCACACCTAGAATCTAGATTGTGAGTAGTTTCCTTTCAAACACAAGATATATAATGAATATGGGATTTTTGTAAGGAACTATTCCAAAGCTTCGCCTCCTAAAGAAATTAATGGGAATGGAAGTGGTTGGGAATAAGTAAAAAAGGAGGCAAATCCTTTAGGAGCGTTGAGTCATCCAGAGCTAGAAACCCTCCATACATTCCCCTCTCCTCCAATTAATTCCAAGTCCTTTCCCAGACAAAGATAGAAGAGCAAGTTGAAGAGAATCACCCTAAGAAGTCAAATCCAACACTAAATTGGAAAGCACCTATGGAGTGATCTGTGTTACAAGATATCAAATCCAAGGATAATTATATTTCCCCGCTACCTTCCAAGTCAATCCTTCAATCTTCCTAGGTCAAATGCTTAGATACTCCCAAGGGCATAGTGACTAGAATGAAGGAAAGGCATAACCAAGATTAGGTAATTGAAATATCTAAGGAATATTGACATCTTCCCCAAAAATATGGTAGGAAAACTACCAAAGAAAATGGAGAAGAATCGGCTTCTAAGGAAAAGGTTTTGTGTAGGAAAGCCTCAATAGAAAATTCATTTAAAAATGCCCCTTTAAAATTCCCCAGTAAGAGGTAGCCTAATGTTGAATTAGGAATTGAATCCCTCCCATCAAATAGTCAATAATGAATATGGTCTCTTGGAATTGTAGATATATGGGGAATAAGAAAAAGATAGAAAAAATAAATTATTTAATCAAAGGAGAAAGGCTCTCTTTCATGCTCATAGAGGAGACCAAGATGGATGTAATAGAGGTTCTAGGAATTCTGTCAAAAGTTTGGAAGTAAAGTGATGGATATGCAGTAAGTGCATACGGGACTTTTAAGGGTATCATTACTCTTTGGGATGCAAAAAAGTTCAAAAAAATTGGATCAAGTGGAGACCCATCATTTTCTCATGGGTGAGCTAGAGAACTTAGACACCAAGGGAATGATAAAAGTATGTAATGTTTATGGACCTGTTCAATATAGAGAAAAAGTGGAATTTTGGAGAATGCTTCCTCTCCTTCAAGAGAGAGGACTAACTCATAATATTGTGGTGGCTAGTGATTTCAATCCCACTATTCTCACAAATAAAGAATAGAGGGAATTCTGGTGAAGGAATATTTAGGAAAATGGCTAGAGCGTTTGATGTTGGACTAGGATTTAGTTGATGTCCCTCCAAATAAAGGCATATTTACATGTATGAATTGAAGGATCATTCCAGGTCACATAGTGGACAAATTATATAGGTTATTTTTACACAACTCCTTATAGATGGTTATCTTTTCATTCCAAAATACCTCCTCTAGATACCTTAGAACACAAGACTATTCTTCTCTCTTTTGAGGAGCATGAGGATCTCAGGCCTATCCCTTTTCAATTCAATCCACTATGGATTTAGCAGGATAAATCCCTTCAGATTATTGAAGACAATTAGGATTTCTTTGTCAAGGGATCACCTTCCTTTATTTGGGAGTCCAAGTTGTGTTTGGTTAAAATAACAATGAATAAATGGGCCAAATATCACCATGAGTATCCAAACAACAAGTGTATATAAATTCAAGCTAAGTTGGAGAGCCTCCAAAATTATATGGATCAACATGAAATATACAGATACACCTTGAGGAGGGAACAATAGTTAAATCAAGCAATGCACAAGGCTCATAAACAAGAGGAGGCGACTTGGTGTCTTAATTATATGAGTATTTGGTTAAAGGATATATATCTAATGACCCGATATGAAATTTCTAAACAAAGGCACTATTCAGGGCAAATTTGGTTTAACTAGTCTTGACTCTAGGAGTTCCAACTAGCACAAAAGGGTCCCGAATTTGGTAGGGACTGATATGGAGAGTATTAATACCTATAAAAAGAATATATGGTCACTTTATAACTTTTTTTATACCTCTACAACTTCATTTTGGGTTACTGACAAAAAGGGAAAAATTACTAGTAAATTGTGGTGAAATTCCCCCCTAGGGTGTAAGCAAAAAGGGATTCCCAAATCATATGCGACCCTCCCAAATTGATAAAAATATTATGGTGAATTATATTAGAAATTATTGGATGTAATTATATGTGCCTATAAGTTCTGAAAACTAGTTATAGAGCTTCACATTCGAATGCTAATTTTCAGTGATTTTGCTTAAGGGAAATGTCATTGATAGCTTCACTTCAACTCATAAAATGTACATGAAATGATTCAAAATAGAGCATGAAGAATGTAGAAAATATAAATCATATAAATATACTACTCAAAATAATTTAACATCATAGAAACTCTTTAATATAGATCAGGTACACAACTCCTTCGAAATGGAAACCAACACATGAAAACTAGTCAAACTATAGCTTGAAAATGTGGGAATTTTGCATATGTATTTCTACTAATTATACCTATAGAGAGTAGGGACAACATATTAAAGATAAAGCCATCATTCACCCATTCTTGGGCATCAAATGAGCTCAACCAAGCACAAGCACCAATCACACTAGTGTGATTTCATGTGGAAACATGGGAATAATGAGATGGGGGATGAAAGAATGGGGAAAGAGATGAACCACGAACTATATCAGCCTTATATATGAAAAAAAATCACTCCATTTATCTCCAAGTTAGATTTCATTTTTCCCTCTCCAACATCCAATTTTTATGAGAATCCAACTCCCCCAAAATTGGCTCACTTGCGGGGACAATGAGCACTCACCATGCAAGGGACAAGCTAGTGCTTTCCAAAATTCCAAAGGAAAATTCTCAAAATTATAAAAATCCATTGTCCTTGATCATTAAATATTTTTATAATCCTCATAAGTTCCTCTAAGGTCTAATTCCCCTCTATAGGCTTCCTCCAACTCATCCTAGTTGTTTAGTAGCCCCTATGACACTTGCCCTCTTCCTCATGCCTCGATCCTCTTCCAAATTTGAATGGCTGCCACTAACCTCCAAATTCAACTTATTGGTGGTTATTTTTATCCCTAACATGTCATATTTTCATAGGTATCAAATCATTTTTGCAATCAAGTCTGATATTGTCATAGAATATTCCATCATTGTTGTCATAGAGTGCAAGGAATCTCTCTCCAAGTGGCACACATTTTCTTCCTAGTCTCTTCCTCTTCCATGGGGAGTTATTACTCTTCACCAATTCAAATCATTTAGATCATGATATTTTACTTGACACCTCTTCATCTCCCAAGAACATTCCATTCCTCATAATTTCGAATTTGGGGTAACTCATGACAAGTGTAGGGAGGAATCTAGCCACCCAAGGTCTCCATTAACCTCCAAGTGTCTCCATGAAGCAATGCCACTTTATTTTATCCATATTTATTATTTATATGACCCAATTTAATGTGTATATGGTAAACTAAGGTCCTATTGGGTCTCATAGCTCCCTTATTGCAAAATTTAATGCCTCCACCTCAACCTAGGGAACTAATAGGTTGGTGAAACATTGTTAACTAGTAGTCTTATTGGGATGGGGACATGACAATCCTCCCCACCCGATATTTTTTTTCCTAAATCAATGCCAAGTTTGGATGCTGCAAAATTTATTCATCTTCTCAAGTGGCTTCCTCACTAGGAAAATCCTTCCATTGTACCAAGCATTCCCTTATTGTTCTGCTTCTTAAATTCCTTTCCCTTGTCTTTAATATTTTTTCCGGAATGAGAATAAGATGTCCTTCATATTACAAGGGAGGTAATGTTTATTAAACTGAGATATGCTTACCTATAACCTTCTTTAGACATGAAACATGAAATACATTATGAATTTTACTTCCTGTCGGAAGCTCCAATTCATAGGCCACTTCTCCAATTTTTCGAACCACTTTGTAGGGACCATAAAACCTTGGTTTGAGATTTTCTGAACCTTTACCATTTATGGTGTTTTGTTTGTAGGGATTAAACCTCAAATATACCAACTCATTCACTTGGAAGTGTCTCTCCACTCTATGTTGATTTGCATATCGTTTTTATTTTTATTTTGGGAAACCTGCAAGTTATCTTTCAAAACCTTCAAAATTTCCTAACTTTCTTCAATCCAATCCTTAGATTTTGAGATCTAATATCACAAAAAATGTGGTAAATAAAAGTGGATGCATAATAATCATAAATTTATTTGAAAGTAGACATGCCAGTGGACATTTGAAAAGTAGTGTTATAGCAAAACTCACCCAAATGCAACCATTTGATCCATGCCTTTGGTTGCCCACCACATAGTTCGTCAAGTAGCCCTCCAAACATCGATTCACCCTCTCTATTTGGCCATCATTTTTTGGATTATATCTTTTTCTAGGATTCAAATATGTCCCCAACATTTTGAAGAGTTCTTGCCAAAATGCACTTAAGAGTCCGTTATCCCTATCACTAACAATGCTCTTGGGAAGCCCATGCAATCTGAAAACTTATTTAAAGAATAGATCAACCACTTGTGCGGCAGTGAAAGTTGTGGTAATAGCAAAGAAATGATTAAATTTATTAATACTATCCACCATTACAAATATGCAATCCTTACCAAGTACTTTGGGCAAACTAGTGATGAAATCCATGGAAATGCTATCCCATTTTTGTTCTGGAATAGGAAAGGGGTGTAAGAGGCTAGTTGGATGAGTGTGATCCACTTTGTTTTGTTGACATGTTGGTAATTAATTAACATATTTCAGAACATCATTCTTCAAACCTTTCCAAGAGAATATTTCTCTCAACATTTTGTATGTTTTGAAGAATCCAGGGTGGCCTGCTAACGGAGAATCATGAGCTCTTTTCAAGACCTTCTCCTTCAAACTCGAACCAGGGACCAAATAGATTATATATTTGTAGTATATTATTCCTTCCAACACCTTATACCTATCATCATGGTTAGTTCCATAAAAAATCTCACAATAAAACTTATCCTTGGCTTATTCTACTTCTAATATAGCTTTCCAATTTTCAGCAACATCAATTAGAGAGTAGAAGGTCTTCTAGATAAAGCATACGCTGCCACATTATTCTTGCCCCTCACATTGTCAATATAGAAGTCAAATGCTTGAATATTACTCACCCACTTTTTCTTCCTTTCATTTAGATCCTTTTGAGTGAGGAAGTACCTTAAGTTGTTATGGTCAGTTTTGACCACAAACTTGTTTCCCACCAAGTATTGCCTAAACTTGATCAAAGCATGCATGATGGCTAACATTTCTTTATCATAAATAGAGTAAGTCTTCTCATGTGGTTGTAGATTCATACTATCGAAAGATATTGGATGTTGTCCTTGCTTTAGGACTTCTCCAATTCCCTCCCATGATGCATCACACTCCAAGACAAATGGTTTAGAAAAATTAGGCAATGCTACAATAAGACAATTGCTTATTACCTATTTCATTATTTGGAAATATTTTTCAGCCTCTTCTTTATCAAATCAGTGAGAGTTGAAGTGAGTTGGGAGAAACTATTCACAAACTTTCCATAGTAGGTACAAATTCCAATGAATCATCTCAATTCAGTGAGATTTTTGGGATGAGACCATTCTATAATGGCTTTTATTTTTTCCATATCCACCTTCACATCATGTTGACCAATGATATGTCCAAGATACAAAAGTTTAAGTTTCTTATGGAAGATATTTTTTAGGAATTATTAGAATGTGGCAGGAGCATTTGTCAAGCCAAGGGGCATGGAAACAAACTCAAAGTGACCATAGTGGCATCTGGAGGCAGTCTTTGGTATGTCTTCCTCCCTCATTCGAATTTGATGATAACTAGATCTAAGATCAATATTTGAGAAGAAATTTTCTCCATGGAGTTCATCCATGAGCTCATAGATCCTTGGTATGGGATATCTATTCTCCACTGTCTTCTCATTCAAAACTCTAAAATCAATGCACATCCTCAAAGTTCCATCCTTTTTATTTACCATAACAACTGAAGAAGCATAGGGGCTTGAATTAATCCTTATGAGGCCCAATTCCAAAAGTTCTTTAATGGCCTCCTCCATCTCATCTCGAATCCTTTTGTGGTTCCTATAGGGATACATTTTGATAAGTTGGGTTCCTATCTCTAACTCAATGGTATGTTCCACCCCTCTGTCTAGTGGTCTCCCTGGGGAAGGTCTCCAAAAACCTCCTCATACTTACCCAACAACTGATCTATCTACTTAGGATGCTTGGAAACCTTTAAGTGAGGCTTAGAAGATGTAATCAAACATTCATCATCCCATTCAATCTCTCCATGCCTCAATATGGACCTCATACTATGAGAGTATACCACTTGGTTTGGATAAGTGTTCATACCTCTCCACAAGATTGGTTTTCCATCTGAATTTTTGAACTTCATTTCAGAGACTTGATAGTTCATTGTATGTTCTCCCAAACAATATAACCATTGGACTCCCAAAAACACATTTGTATCAGCCACATTCACTACATAGAATTTTTCAGTAACAATATGATTTCCTATGTAACCTGAAGCTTTGGAATCCATTTAGTGCAGTCCATAGAATTATTACCTGGAATGATGACTATGAAACCATCAAAAGTTTCATATTATAAATTTCTTCTCTCCACAAAGGATGCATCTATTAAGTTATGAGTGGCTCCTCCATCCACTAGTACCGTAACCTTTTTTCCTTGTATGTTACCCTTGATTCTAAGGGTGTGAAAACTAGGTACACCTGAAAGTACTACATTTTTTCCTGTCTCAGGAGTGGGTTCTTATTATTTTGTTGTTTCATACCCCTCTTCTTGGGCCGCAAGTTGTGTTTCTTCCTCTCCTCCCTCTTCCTCATATTCAGAGAAAACCTCAATGTAGTGTGCATTCCCTTTTGCACACATATGTCCCGGAACCCAAGGTTGCTGGCAGGTGAAGCACAATTTCTTTTTATTGAGTTCTTCTTTGTTTGACCCTTCCTTGTTATCCTTGATAAAGGAGTCCTTTTTCCATGGTTTTCTCCCATCTTTGAATTTGGAAGGAAAATTAGGCTTAGGGGGGATCTATTTTTTGGCAACACATTCTGCAAGTCTCTTGTCAAATTCATCGCATCCTTCAATGTAGCTGGATTATCGAATTTAATGAGCCCTTCAAAGGTTTTTTCAAACTTTCAGTAAATATAAAAGCCAACCTAGCCATAGAAACATCAAAAACCATTACTTATAGCTTTTCAAATTCTAACATATATGCTTCAAGGGTTCCTACTTGCTTTAATTGTGCTAATTCTTTGAAAGGAAGTTCAGGTTATTTCCTATCAAATCTATCCATTAAGGAATTGGATAACCATTCATAGGATGTAATATGATCATGTACCAAGGTTCTAATTCCATGAAACCACCAATCATTGGCTTTGCCTTCAAGGTGTCATTTTCAGTGCATCTTCTTCAACCATAGGATTCAACTGGAAATACACACCTAGTTTTTGTAGCCAATCATTAGCAGACATTTGGGAAGAACCATCAAAGGAATGAATAGTTACTTTTCCAATGGCATACTTTAATTCTTGATCTAGAGAAGGTGTCATATTCCCACTTCCTCCTTGTCTAAACTAAAGAGACGCCCTCATGAACGATTTAAAAGATAGGACTTTCCTACATCCATCACTTAGTTGTTGCCAATGATTTGTTGCTTCCTTCACATCATAAGTTGTGTAAGGGATCTCTTTGGACTCTAAAAACTTAGGAGTTGCAAGTGTGGTCTAATTCTTTAATTCATGGGGCTGGTTATGAGGTCCAATCTTTGAAAAAATAACTTTCCCATAGGCCTTCTTCTCATCATGAGGTGTACTATTACTACTTATGGGTGTTGACTTTCCCCCAAGTTGGCTTTCCAACAATTAGAAACCTTGCATAAAATGTCTGGTCATATTTTCAAGAGGTGTCTTCAATAATGTTTTAAGATCCTCATTATCCTCCATATCTATGAATCCTAGTTTTCCCCTAATCTTCTCGTACTTAGAATTAACTGCTTCACCTTCTTCTCTTCCACTATTAATGTATTCAGTAACAATTTATAATGGGGGAAGACTATCATCATAAAACATGAATATGAAACTCCAACAGGTTCTAAGATCATGCTCTAATACCACTGTAATGACCCAATATGAAATTTCCAAATAAAGGTACAATTTGGGGCAAATTCGGTTTAACTAGTCTTAACTCTAGGAGTTCCAAATGGAACAAAAGGGCCCCGAATTTGGTAGGAAATGATATGTTGAGTATTAATACCTATAAAAATACTCTATGGTAACTTTAGAACTATTTTTATACCTCTGTAACTTCATTTGGGGTTAATGGAAAAAAGGGAAAAACTACTAGTAAATTGTGGTGAAATTACCCCTAGGGTGTAAGCAAAAAGGGCTTTCCAACTCATATGCGACCCTCCAAAAGTGATCAACAGAGCATGGGGAATTATATTAGACCTTATTTTATTTCAATATATGTGGTTATAAGTTCTGCAAACAAGTTATAGAACTTCACATTCGAATGCTAATTTTTAGTGATTTTGCTTAAGGGAAATGACATTGATAGCTTCACTTCAACTCATAAATTGTACATGAAATGATTCAGAACAGAGAATGAAGAATGTATACCATATACAAAATACAAATATCCTACTCAATAGCATTTATCATCATAGAAAATCCTTAATACATATCAACTCCTTCGGAATGGCAACCAACACATGGAAAGTAGTCAAACAATAGCTTGGAAATGTGGGTATTTTGCATATGTATTTCTACTAATTAGACTTACAGGGAGTAGGTACAATATATTACAGAGGAAAAAATAATTCACCCATTCATTGGCATCAACTGAGCTCAACCAAGTGCAATCACCATTCACACTTGTGCGCCATCATGTAGAAACATGGGAATAATGAGATGGGGGATGAAAGAATGGGGAAAGAGATGAACCACGAAATGTATCAACCTTCTATCTAGAAAAAAACACTCCATTCAGCTCCAAGTGATAGGTTAGGGTGTCCTCTCCAACATCCAATTTGGATGAGAATCCAACTCCCTCAAAATTGACTCACTAGCAAGGAGAGTGAGCACTCACCATGCAAGGGACAAGCTAGTGCTTTTCAAAATGCCAAAGGAAAATTTTCAAAATGATCAAAATCAATTCTCCTTCCTCATGACATATTTTTATAATCATCATAAGTTCCTCTAAGGTCTAATTCCCCTCCATAGGCTTCCTCCAACTCATCCTAGTTGTTTAGTAACCCCCTATGACACGTGTCCTCTTCCTCATGCCTCAATCCTCTTCCAAATTCAAATGGCTGGCACTAACCTCCAAATGCGCCTTCTTGGTGGCTATTTTTAGTCCCGACATGTCAAATTTTCATAGGTATGCAATCAGGTCTACAATTAGGTCTGATTTTGTCATAGAATCTTCCATCATTGTTGTCATAATGTAGGGAATCTCTCTCCAAGTGGCACACATTTTCTTCGTAGTCTCTTCCTATTCCATGGGGAGTTATTCTTTTTCACTAATTCAAATCCTTTGGCTCATGATATGTTACTTGAAACCTCTTCATCTTCCAATAACGTTCCATTCCACATAATTTGAAATTTGGGGGTAGGTTATGATAAGTGTAGGGAGGTATCTATCCACCCAAGGTCTCCATGAACCTCCAAGTGTCTTCATGAAGCAATGCCACTTTATTTTCTCTAGATTTATTATTCATATGACCCAATTTAATGTTTAGATGGTAAAATAAGGTCCTCTTGGGTCTCATAGATTCCTTATTGCAAAATTTAATGCCTACTCCTCAACCTACAGAACTAGTAGGTTGGAGAAACATTGTTAACTAGTAGTCTTATTGGGATGGGGACATGACAGGAGAGAGGAATACAACCTTTTATCATAAATATGTTACTGATAGAGTAAATTGAAATTCTATAAAAGAAATTAGTCATGCAAATGGAAGGAGGACCTTAGACTTTAATGCAGTAGAGGATGAAGCCTACATGTATTTTAAATAGGTGTACATGGAACTATGTAGTTTTAGTCAACATGTTAAGGATCTAATTCTTCACAACATCCCCAAATTGGTTAGTTTTGAAGAAAATAAAATTATGGAAAAACCAATATCTGAAAATGAGATTATGGAAACTAAATGGAGCTTAGATCTAGATAATTCCCTTGGACTAGATGCATTCACAACCCATTTATGCAGATCCTATTGGAATATCATCAAAATATATATGTGTTGAATGTTAAAATAGACTAGGGGACAAGACAAGATTGGTGGGGCAATGGACTCATCCTTCACTTCCTTAATCCCAAGGGCCCAAAACCTTCCTTCTTAGCTCATTCTAGGCCAATATTGCTATGCAATGTAGCTTACAAGATATAGACCAAAATTTTGGCAACTAGATTTAAGGCCCTCCTCCCCAAGCTTATCTCTGACAATCAAGGTGAGTTTCTAGCCAAGAGACAAATCTTTGACAATATTGTCTTGATACAAGAATCCATTCACTCTATCTTTAACTGAGGTGATCAAGGTACAATCATCAAATTTTATTTAGAAAATGCTTTTGATAGAATCAAGCATAGTTTCATTTTATTAATTTTAGAACAGTTCAATTTCTCCTCTCTATTCATTAAGTGGGTCAAATATTATATTGTCTACCCTTGGTTAATGTAAGTACATCCTCCTTTTTGCAAGCATCACAAGAAATCCAACAAGGATGTCACTTGTATCCCTTTCTTTATATTATTATGGTATAAGGTTTGACTAGGAAATTTTGTAAGGAAAGGGAGGAAGGGAATCTTGTTGGTCTCTCATGGACTGAAGATAATGAACCATGCTCAATTTGTGGTTGACCTTATTTTCATGGGTGGAGCTTCTTTGGTTAATTCCCTTCATTTCAAATTAACTTTGGATTCCTTTATACAAGTTTCAGGTGGGAAGATGAATGCAAGGAAAATCCAAGTGCTAAGATAGAACATCTCACATAGAGTCTTGCACTGTATATCTCTAATTTTTGGATTTGTAGGATAGTACATATGGTCATCATTTAAACATATGGGCACTCTTATCTCTATGAAAATACCAAAGGTTGTAGATTGGATGCATATTATTCAAAAAATAAATCCAACTTTTAGGCTTGGAGAGCACAATGACTAAACCCAACATGCAACATCACTTTAATCAAGTTTGTTATGTCTTCTCTCCCCATATTTTAGGGTTCAACCCTTTTACATTATACTCATATTATGGTAAACATTTGTAAGGAGATCAATCATTTCTTCTAGAAAGGAGGGAAATCTAATCAAAAGAAGTTCCACTTGGTGAAGTGGAAAATTATTCAGGCCTCCATGCACATTGGGGGAATAGGTGTCAAAGATCCAATATTGATGAATCTAGTTGTTGGATCCAAAATTATATGGATGATGGTCACTGTATAAGTTGAGTGGTGGAAGAAAATCATAAGGAAAAATTATCTAAGAGGACCAATAATGCATTGGCTTGATCTTTGCATGTGGGAAGGTAGTGGGTTGAGCATATGGGGTCTATGGAAGGAGACAACAAAATTAATTCAATATGATTTATATTGTATCCCATGGAATGGTAAGAATGCCAAACTTTGGGAATACAAAATTCTAGGGTGATCTCCTCTTACCTTAAAACTATGCCATGAAGAAATTAGGAAATGGATCATCTAGATGGGTATCGGTGGCCACCCACCTATTCCATTGGATCAAATCATATTTTCTAGTTTGGTATTTTTGACCGGTTTTCAAGTTGGTGAACTAGTCCATATGGATATCGGTATCCATCCACCTATTCCACTAGCTCAAAACAGTTTTTCCAGTTTGGCAGTTTCGTGTCCAAAACTTTTCAGGCTATTTTGAGGCCCTAAACAACATTTTTTGGAGATTACACAATCCATACATACCCATAGGTAGGTATGGATAGGAAACTTATGTACTTCTCATATATACCTTTCCAACAGGATATCAAGTTCCCTAAACAGAGATCGTATACAAAATTTATGCCCCCGAGAAGTTGACACCTCAACTAACCACCTCGGGGCCCGCAAACCTTTTTACAGTTCATCTACTAAGGTTAGGTTTTTTATGTTAAGTTTTTTTCCTTCATACTTATGAGAAAAAGGCCCTTTGTCCTCCTATTTTAATCAACTTGTCACAAATGAGCGTAGTCACCACATCTCTTCTCAGATATATAGCTACCACCATTCTAGGTGCTTTTATTTTACAGTTTGTTCTATTTCATTCATTTAATAGATTCTTGAGTTTATTGTATCATAATGTTCCTTGCAATGTATCAGTGTGTATGGTTTTATATATGACCTTTAAATTTTTTCTCACATAAATCCAAATCAATGGTATCAGAGTAGCTTGCTCTTTCATTATTTCTCTGTGCAAGGCCTCGATAAGGCCGGGATATAGACAATTGGGTCTTGAACTAGTTGATCTTTAGAAAGACCTCCCTTGGCGTCCCAAACCAAATCCCATGACTTAGGAAAAGAGATAATATGGAGCAGGAGATCTAGCAAGTTGTTGCTCAAGGAATCCCTCACGCGATAGAGGAGAGAGATGATGGAAAATTTCACCCAAATCCTTCAAGGGATGTCGACAACAACCAAGGGATCATCAAACAATCACTTTGGCGGAGCCACGCACTTCAAAGTACAAGTTAACTTTGATATTCCTTTATTTCAAGGGATAATCAATGTCGATTCCCTTGATAAATGGTTGAGTCTACCAGAAGGGTATTTCTTTGTCCACAATGTTTTTGACAGGGAAAATATCACCTTTGCGCTCCTTAAGGTTGTTCTCCATGTGAAAAATTGGTGGGAAACTTATTGTTACAAAAAATTATCAAAGGAGTCTGAAATGTTTGAGGTTGATCCCACTTGGGCCTCTTTTATAGATGTTGTAAAGGAACAATATTACCCTGTGGGAAACTATGACGTCCAGTACACAAATGGACCATTTTGCGTCAAGTGAGGGACCAAGTGGTGTCAGAGTACACAAACAACTTTAATACCTCACACACAAAGATGGGTATTAGGGACTTTGATTGGCACCTAGTTTTGAAGTATCATAGTGGTCTACATTGATATATCCCAATAGAGATGGAATTTGGGGACACCTCTTCACTGTGAGCCTCTTCTCGATATGCTGTCAAAATAGAGCGGAAATTTCAGCAAAAGAATAAGGGGGATTTTTGGTCTGCAAATTCCCTGCAACAGAAGCATGGGAAAGGCATCATAGAGAAAAAAAAACAAAGGATAGACCAAGTATAACCAACCTTAAGGCAACTCATCCAAGAAGGGTAATAAGAAGGTTAAGAGGGAAACTGGAAAGTGGTGCGAGTTCCAAAAAATCCCTTGGCAAAACAATGATGAATGTTACTCAAAGCAGTCATTAGATATTGATTCTAAAATTGATTCAGATACCAATGTCACAATCACAAACAAAGGGAAGCAGATAATTGATGCAGAACCTAGTGTCATTGTCGCTACTACACAGATTCAACTAGAGGAACTAGAAGGGTGAGAGGCAGATAATCACCTCTTCCACTCACAAATGCGCGTGAAGGGAATCACCCTACATTTTTTTGTTGATAGAGGCATCCAAGATATCTTTATCTCAACATAAGTCATTAAGAGATTGGAGTTGTTGACAACACCACACCCACAACCATACACCATCGATTGGCTAAGCCAAGGGCAAGGTACCCATGTCATTCATTAGTGTTATCTGCCATACAACATCAAGCCTTTCAAAGATGAGGCACTGTATGATGTGGCTCCACTTGAAGTCTATGATCTTATTTTGGGGCAGCCATATATGTGGAAGCGTCATGTTGTATATGAGTCATGACCTCACAATGCCATTGTCACTTTAGGAGGAGAACTCTATCAGATACTAGAGACAGTTGCACCTACCAATCTCTCTAACCTAAACCAAGCAATGTAGGAAACTAATCCCCCACACTGGGAAATTTTCCCTCTTCACAATTTCCTTTGAAGGTGAACATCATATCATAGATACTTCCACAACCTCTGCACAGGGTCCCTCCACTAAAAAAATAAGAAGAACGCAAAGGAATTATTTCCTCACCTATATGGGTACCTCTATAGTGCAAGGCCATGCATTCAAGGTGCTCTCCTAGAAATAAATTATCCACACTAGCTCAGACCAATGATAATAAGGCAACCAAAATTATTGAACAAGTCCAACACATCCATCAACAGTAATTACATCCATATAAGGGTTTCAAAGAAGGAAAAATTTTCACCTCAGCAAATTCCTCACTAGGATCTCAATTCAGCACACATTTCATCATATAATAAGGGACTAGACACAATGGATACCATTGCTTCTTAAGGGGGGAGGACCAATCCAAATGGGTATAGGTGGACACCCCACCTATTTCACTAGCTCAAAACATATTTTCTATTTTGGCAATTTTGACGGGTTTTTGGGTCAGCATACTAGTCCAGATGGATATTGGTAGCCAACCACCTATTCCCCTGGCTCAAAACAATTTTTCCAGTTTGGTAGTTTTTACAGATTTTCGAGTCCAAAACTTCCAGGGTTCTTTTGAGGCCCTAAATAACATTTTTTGGCAATTCCATAGTTCATTCATATTCAAATGTAAGTCTAAATGGGATAAATGTGTACTTCTCGGCTAGACCTATGCAATGGGATACCGAGTGCTCTAAATGAAGATCGTATTCAAAAGTTATGCCCTAGAGAAACTGACACCTCAACTAACCACCATGGAGCCCACAAGCTTTTTTATGCTTCATCTCCTAGGGTTAGGATTTTTTTTATGTTTAGGGTTTTTTCCCCTCATGCTTACAATAAAAATGACCTTTGGCCTCCTATCGTAATCATATTGTCATGAATGAGAGTAGTCACCACATCCCTTCTCAAAGATACAACTACCACCATTCTAGCTGCTTTTATTTTACAATTATTTTATTTCATCATTTAATAGAATTTTTTAGTATATCTTTGTGTTCCTTGCAATATATATGTGTATATGGTTCTATATATGGTCTTTCATTTCATTCTCAGATAAATCTGGATCAATGGTATCACATCAACCTCCTCTTTCGTTATTTCTTTGTTCATGTCCATGACAAGGTCAGGATATAGACAATTGGACTTGAACTAGTTGAGCGTGAGAAAGATCACCCTCGATGGCCCAAACCGCCTCCCATGGATGAGAAAAATAGAGAAGATAAAGGAGGATATCGTATCAAGTTGTTTCTTGAGGAATCCCTCGCATGACAGAGGAATGAGAAGATGGACAATTTCTCCTGAATTATTCAATGGATGTTGACAAAAAGGGAGGGATCAGCAAGCAGTCACTTCATAGGAGGCACTCCCTTTAAGGCACAAGTTAACTTTAATATTCCTTTATTTTAAGGCCATATCGATGCTGATGGCCTAGATAAATGATTGAGTATGCTAGAAGGGTATTTTTCTGTCGACAATTTTTTTGAGAGGGAAAATATCACCTTTGTTCTCCTTGAGGTTGTCCCCCATGTCAAAAAATGGTGGGAAACTTATTGTGAGAAAAAAATTAATAGAGGAGTCTGGAATCTTTGAGGTCAATCCCACTTGGGCCTCTTTTATATATATCGTTGAGGAATAATGTTACCTTGTGGGAAATTATGATGAATTGTACACAAAATGGACCATTATGCGTCAAGAGAAGGACCAAGTGGTTCTGAAGTGCACCAACAACTTTCATACCTTGCGTACAAAGCTAGGTATTAGAGACTCCAAGTGGCACCTGAATCTGAAATATCACAGTGGCCTACATCAGCACATCTGAATATAGATGGAATTCCTGGAAATCTCTTCATTGGGAATTGCTTATTGGTATGCTGTAAAAAAAGAGCAGAAATTTTAGCAAAAGAATAAGCAGTATTTTGGGCCTACAAATTCACCGTAGCAAAAGGATGGAAAAAGCAGCCCAAAGTCACAAAAAAAAGGACAAACCTAAGATAACCAACCTCAAGGTGACCCATCCAAGAATGGTAATGGGAAGGTTAAGAAGGACACTAGAAAGTGATTTGATTTCCACAAAATCCCTTAACACAACACTGATGAATGTCATTCAAAGCAGTTATTGGTGGCTAAGATCAACGATTCAAAATCATATCCTGATTTCCGCACCGATTCAAAACCCAATGTCAAATCGCATAAAAAGGGAAGCGAATAATTGATGCAGAACCCAGTGCCATCATTGTTACCACACAAATTCATCCAAAGGAACTAGAAGGGTTAGAGGAAGATGAGCGCCTCTTCCACTCGCATATGTGGGTGAAGGGAACCCCCCTACATTTTGTTGTTAACATTGGCAGGGAAAAGAACCCGATCTCAATAGAATTCATCAAGATATTGGAACTGCTAACAACACCGCACCCACAAACATACTCCATTAGTTGGCTAATACAAGGACAAGGTATCCATGTCAATCATCAATGTCATATACCATATGGAATCAATCCTTTTGAAGACTAGGTACTTTGTGATGTGGCCCCACTTGAAGTATGTGATGTTATTTTAGGGAAGCCATATATGTGAAAGCATCATGTTTTATGTGAGTCGCATCCTTGTAATGTCATTGTCACTTTTTCATGACATCTCTATCAGATACCAGAGACAATTGCATCAACAGTTGTCTCTTTAACCTCAACCAAGTAGTGCAGGAAGATAATCTCCCACACAGTGAAATTTTCCCTCTTCACAATTTTCTTTGAAGGTCAACATTAGATCACAGAGACCTCCACAACTTCTACACATGGTCCCTTTACTCAATAGAAACAAGAAGAATGTAGAGGGATTGTTTCCTTTCCTATTCGAGTATCTTTACAGTGTAAGGCCAATCATTGAAGGCACTCCTCTAGAAAGAAAGAAATCATCCACATCGATTCATACCAAGGATAAATAAACAACCAAAATTGTTGAACGAATCCAACAACAATTACAGTCCTATTAGGTAGTCAAATAAAGGTATCATTTTCACCTCAGCAATTGCCGCACCATGAGCTCAACTCAACACATATTTTACCATATGATAAGGGACTCAACGTAATGGATACCATTTGTTCTTAAGGGGGTAGGAATGATCCAAATGGGTATCGGTGGCCACCCACCTATTCCACTAGTTCAAAACAACTTTTCCAATTTGGCAGTTTTTACTGGTTTTTGGGTCAGTGGGTTGGTCCAGATGGATATCGGTAGCTAGCCAACTATTCCACTGGATCAAATATGTTTTTCCAATTTGGTAGTTTTACATATTTTCATATCAAAAACTTCTGTGGTTGTTTTGAAGCCCTAAACGATGTTTTTTGGCCTAACGTAGGTCTAGTTGGGAAAAATGTGTCCTTCTTAGCTAAACCTCTCCAATGGGCTACCATATTCCCTAAATGAGATTGTATGCAAATGTTATGCCCCCAATAAGTTGACACCTCAACTAACCATCACGAGGCCCACAAACATTTTTACGGTTCATCTCTTAGGGTTAGGGTTTGGATGCTTAGGGTTTTTTCCCTCAATATTATGATAAAAGGGCCCTTTGGCCTCCTATTGTAATCAACTTATCGCGAATGAGTGTAGTCACCACATCTCTTCTCAGAGATATAACTATCACTATTCTAGTTGCTTTTATTTTATAGCATGTTCTCTTTCATTCATTTAATAGAATATGAGTTTACTGTATCACTGTGTTCCTTGTAATATATCTATGTATATGGTTCTATATATGCTCTTTTAGTTTGTTCTCACCAAAATCTGGATCAATGGTGTTAAATCAGCTTGCTTGTTCGTTATTTCCTTGTGGATGTCCCTAACGAGGTTGAGATATAGACAATTGGTTCTTGAATTAGTTGAGTTTGAGAAAGACCACCCTCGACGGCCCAAACCATCTCCCATGGCTAAGGAAAAGAGAGAATATGGAGCAAGAGAACTTATCGAGTTGTTGCTTGAGGAATCCCTCATGTGACAGATGAATGATATGATGGAAAATTTTTCCCAAATTCTTCGACAACAATGGAGGGATCATCAAATAGTCACTTCATACGAGCCACACCCTTCAAGGTGCAAGTTAACTTTGATATTCCTTTTTTTAAAGTCCAAATAAATGTTGATTCCCTAGATAAATGGTTGAGTATGCTATAATAGTATTTCTTTGTCCATAAATTTTTCTATAGGAAAAATACCACTATGTGCTCCTTAAGGTTGTCCTTCATGTAAAAAATTGGAGGGAAACGTATTGTGAGCAAAACTTAACAAAATAGTCTAAAATGTTTGAGGTTGATCCCACTTGGGCCTCTATTATAGATTTTTCTAAGGAACAATATTATCCCATGGGAAATTATGACGGCTAGTACACAAAATGGGCCATTCTTTGTTAAGAGAGGGACCAAGCAGTGTCGGAGTACACAAACAACTTTCATACCTTGCGCACAAAGTTGGGTATGAAAGACTCCAAGTGGTACCTAGTTCTTAAATATTTCATTGTTCTACATTGGTACATCCAAACATAGATGGAATTCCTAGACATCTCATCATTGGGAGCCTCTTATCGGTATTTTGTCAAAATATAGTAGAAATTTCATCAAAAGAATAAGCGAGATTTTGGGCCTACAATTCAATGCAACATAAGCATGGCAAAGGCAACCTAGAGTCACAAAACAAAGGATAGACTAAGGATAACCAACCTCAAGGTGACTCATCCAAGAAGGGTAATGGGAAGGTTAAGGACACTGGAAAGTGGTGCAAGTTCCACATAATCCCCTAGCACAACACTGATCAATGTTGCTCAAAGCAGTCATTGGTGGTCGAGATCAAAGCTTCAAAATCAATTCCCAGTTTTGACTCTAATCTAGAACCTAAAGTCACAATCGAAGATAGAGTGAAGTGGATCATTGATGCAAAATATAGTGTCGTTGTCACTACCACACAGATTCAACTAGATGAAGTAGAAGAGTTAGAGGAAAGCAAGTGCCTCTTCCACTCACAAATGTGGGAAAAGTGAACCCATTACTTTTTTTGTCGATAGTGGCAGCCAAAAGAACCTAATATCATTAGGAGTCATTAAAATATTGGAGTTGTCGAAAACAGCACACCCGCAACCATACACCATCAATTCTCTAAGCCAAGGACAAGGTATCTGTGCCAGTCATGACTACTAGCTACTAGACAACATCAAACCTTTCAAATATGAAGTACTATGTGATGTGTCTCCACTTGAAGTATTTGAAGTTCCTTTAAGGAAACCATATATGTGGAAGTGTCATGTTGTACATGAGTCACATACTTGTAGTGTCCTTGTCACTTTGGGAGGACAACTCTATCAGATAGCAGAGACAATTGCACCTACCATAGTCTCTTTAACCTCAACTAATCAGTGCAGAAGATAAACCTCCACAACCTCTACATAGGGTCCCTCTATTCAACAAAAACAAGAAGAATGCAAAGGCATTGTTGTCTCACCTATCTTGGTACCTCTACAGTGCAAGAACATGCATTCAAGGTGCTCCTCCAGAAAGTAATCACCATAGTGATTAAGACCAAGGATAATAAGGAGACCAAATTTTTTGAATGGGTCTACCGCATAATAATCACATCCCTACCAGGTTGTCAAAGAAAGGCAGCCTTTTCACCTCAGCAAATGCCTCACTAGGAGCTCATCTCAAAACATAGTTCACCATATGATAAGGTACTCAATGCAATGGAGACCATTGCTTCTTAATCGAGGAGGAATTATCCAGGTAGGTAATGATGGCCACCCATCTATTCCATTAGCTCAAAACAAAATTTCCAGTTTGGAAGTTTTGATAAGTTTTTGAGTTAACATACTAGTCAAGATGGATATAAGTAGCAAGCCACCTATTCCTTTGGCTCAAAACAATTTTTCCAGTTTGGTAGTTTTTATAGATTTTTGTGTCCAAAACTTTTGTGGTCGTTGTGGTCCAGAACAATTTTTACAGTTTGGTAGTTCTTTTAATTTACATTATGTTATGTTTCATTCATTTAATAGAATCTAAATTTACTGTATCACTTTGTTACTTTCAATATATCTATGTATATGGTTCTATATATTCTCTTTCATTTCATTTTCACATAAATCTGGATAAGTGGTATTGAAGCAGCCTACTCTTTTGTTATTTATCTGTGCATGTCCTCGACAAGGTCAAGATATACATATTTGGGTCTTGAACTAGTTGATTTTGATAAAGAGCGACCTCGGCGGCCCAAATTGCCTCCCCTTGACAATAAAAAGAGAGAAGACAGAGCAAGAGATCCTATCAATATGTTAGCTGAGGAAGTGCTTGCACAATAGAGGAATGGGACGATGGACAATTTCACCCAAGTATTTCTATGGATGTTGAGAGCAACATAGGGATCATCAAGCAGTCACTTCGGAGAATCCACACCCTTCAAGGTGCAAGTTAACTTTTATTCCTTTATTTGAAGTCCACATCAATGTTGATGCCTTATATAAATGTTTGAGTCTTCTAGAATGGTATTTATTTGTTCACCATTTTTTCGATAGGGAAAATATCACCTTTGTATTCCTCAAGGTTGTTCCCCATGTAAAAAGTTGGTGTAAAACTTATTGTGAGCAAAACTTAATAGATAAGTGTGAAATGTTTGAGGTGAATCCCACTTGGGCCTCTTTTATATATGATATTAAGGACAATATTTCCCTATGAAAAACTATTACAACTAGCACATAAAATGAATCATTCTAGATCAAGAGAGGGACTAATTGATGCTGGAGTATATTGACAACTTTCATACCTTGCACACAAAATTGGGTATTAGAGACTTCATGTTGCACCTAGATTTGAAAATCGTATTTTCCTACATCAGTACATCCAAACATAGATGGAATTCCTAGACATCTCTTCGCTCAAAGCCATTTATATGTATGGATACAAAATAGAGGAGAAATTTAAGCTAAATAATAAGTAGGATTTTGAGCCTATAAATTCATCACAACAGAAGCATGGAAAATGAAACCCAGATTAATGGGAAGGTTAATAAGGAAACTATAAAGTGGTGCAAGTTCCATAAAATCCCCTAGCACAACACTAATGAATGTCTCTCAAAGCAGTCATTGGTGGACGAGATCAAAGCTTCAGAATCAGTTCCCGATTTCGACTTCGATTCAGAACGCAACATCATAGTCATTGATAAAGGGAGGCATATCATTGATGCAGGACACAATGTCACTATATCTACCACATAGATTCATCTAGAAGAATTACAAGGGTTATAGGTAGACGAGTTCCTCTACCACTCACAAATGGGGGTGAAGGTAAGCCTCCTACATTTTCTTGTCGACAATTGCGACCAATAGAATCCGATCTCAACAAAATTCATCAAGAGATTGGAGCCACCAAAAACACTACACACATAGCCACACACTGTCGTTTTTCTAACCCAAGGACAATATATCCATGTTAGTCATCAATGTCATATACCGTATGGCATCAAGCCTTTCAAATATGAGGTATTGTGTGATGTGGCCCCACTTGAAGTCTTTGATGCTCTTTTGGGGCATCCATATATGTGGAAGCATGATGTTGTTTATGAGTCATTTCCCTATAGTGTCATTGTCACTTTTGGAGGACAAATCTATCGGATACCAAAGATAATTACACCTATCGCAGTTTCTTTGACCTCAACAAAGAAGTGCAGGAAGACAATATCCCACACTAGGAAATTTTCACTCTTCAAAATTTCCCCTAAAGGTGAACATCATATCAGAGAGACCTCCACAACCTCTACACAGTGTCCGTCTACTAAGAAGAAATAAGAAGAACACAAAGGAATTGTTTCCTCACCTATTCGGGTACCTTCATGGTCCAAGGCCACGCATTCAAGGTGCTCCCCCATAAAAAATAATCTACATTGGCTCAAACCAAGGATAATAGGGCAGCCAAAATTGTTGAATGGATCCAACACATCCATTAATAACAATTACATCCTTATCAAGCTATTAAAGAAAGGCATCATTTTCATCTCAGCAAACACCTCACTAGGATCTCAACTCGATATATAGTTCACCATATGATAACTAATTTAATGCAATGGATACCATTGCTCCTTAACGGGGGAGGATTGAGCCAGATATGTATTAGTGGCCACCCACCTATTCCATTGGCTCAAAACAACTTTTCCATTTTGGAATTTTTGATGGGATTTAGGTCAGCGGATAGCTCTAGATGAATATCGGTAGCTAGCTACCTACTCCATTGGCTCAAAACAGTTTTTCCAGTTTGTTAGTTTTTGCAGAATTTGTGTCCAAAACTTTAGAGGCCATATTAAGGACCTAAATGATGTTTTTGGCAATGCCATAGTCCAAACATTGTGAAAGGAAACTATGAATGGGTAAAATGTGTACTTCTCGGCTAGACCTCTCCAATGGGATACCATGCACCCTAAATGAAGATCATATGCACAAGTTGTGCCCTCAATAAACTAACAACTCAACTACTGACCTCGGGAACCACAAACCTTTTTATGGTTCATCTCTTAGGGTTTGGTTTTTGATGTTTAGAGTTTTTTTCCTCATGTTTATGATAAAAAGTCCCTTTCAACTCCTATTGTAATCATCTTGTCATGAATGAATGTACTCACCACATCTCTTCTCAAATATATAGCTACCACCACTCTAGCTATTTTTGTTTTACAGTTTGTTTTATTTTATTCATTTAATAGAATTTGAGTTTACCATATCATTGTGTTCCTTCCAATATATAGTTGTATATGGTTCCATATATGATATTTCATTTTGTTCTCACATAAATCTGAATTAGTGGTATCATAGCAACTTACTCATTTGTTATTTCTTCATGCATGTCCTTGACGAGGTCGGGATATAAATAGTTGGGTATTGAACTAGTTTATCTTGAGAAAGATCGCCCTTGATATCCCAAACTACCTCCCATGGACGAGGAAAAGAGAGAATATGGAGCAAGAGATCCTATCAAGGCATAGCTCCAGGAAACCATTGTGTGATAGAGGAATGAGATGAAGATAAATCCCCCCCAAATCTTTCGATGGATGTCGACAACAATAGAGGTATAATAAATCAGTCACTTCAGAGAGGTCACAATATTCAAGTTACAAGTTAACATTTATATTCCTCATTTGAAGTCCAGACCAATGATGATGCCTTAAATAAATGGTTGAGTCTACTAGAAGGGTATTTCTTTGTCCACGATTTTTAGACAGGGAAAATATCACCTTTTTACTCCTTAAGGTTGTCCCCCATGTCAAAAATTGGTGGGAAACTTATTGTGAGAAAAACTTAACATAGGAGTCTGAAATGTTTGAGGACGATCCCACTTGGGCCTCTTTTATAGATGTTGTTAGGGAACAATATTACCCTATGGAAACTATGATGACTAGTACACAAAATGGACCATTCTGTGTTAAGAGAGGGACAAAGTGGTGCTAGAGTACACCAACAATTTTCATACCTTGCAAGAGAAGTTGGATATTAGAGACTCTGAGTTACACCTGCTTCAATATCATAGTGGGCTACATTGGTACATCTAAATAGAGATGGATTTCTTGGACATCTCTTCATTGGGAGATGGCTATCAGTATGCTGTCAAAATAGAGCAGAAATTTCAACAAAAGAATAAGAGGGAATTTGGGCCTACAAATTCACCATGGAAGCATGGAAAAGGAACCCCAAAGTCATTAATGAAAGGACAAACCAGGATAACCAAACTCAAGGTGACCCATCTAAGAAGGATAATGGGAAGGTTAATAAGGACACTAGAAAGTGGTGCGAGTTCCACAAAATCCCCTAGCACAACACTGATGAATTTCACTCAAAGAAAACATTGGTGGGTGAGATCAAGATTTTAGAATCAGATCCTGGTTCTAAATCCAATTTAGAACCCAACATCAATGTCGCAGACATAGGGAAGAAAACCATTGATATAGAACTTAGTGTCACTATGTCTACCACACAGATTCATCCAGAGGAATTAGAAGGGTTAGAGGTAGTCGAGCACCTCTTCCACTCACAAATGTGGGTGAAAGGAATCCCCCTACATTTTTTTCGACAATGGAAACCAAAAGAACTTGATATCAGAAAAATTCATCAAGAGATTAGAGCTACTAACAACAACACACTTGCATCCATACACCATCAGTTGGCTAAGCCAAGGACAAGGTATCCATGTCAGTCATCAGTTACCCGTTTACCATATGACATCAACATTTTTAAAGGTGAGGTACTTTGTGATGTGTCCCCACTTGAAATCTGTGATGTTCTTTTAGGGTATCCATATATGTGGAAGCATTATGTTGTATATGAGTCACAACCTTGTAGTGTTATTGTCACTTTTCTAGGATAGATCTATCGGATACTAGAGATAATTGCACCTACCACGGTCTCTTTGACCCTAACTAAGCACAACACGAAGATAATCTCTCACACTAGGAAATTTTATCTCTTCACAATTTCCTCTAAAGGTGAACATTATATCACAGAGACCTCCACAACCTTTGCACAAGGTCCCTCTACATAGCAGAAACAAAAATAATGCAAAGGAATTGTTTCCTTTCCTATCTGGGCACCTCTATGGTGCAAGTCCACACATTCAAGGTTCTCCTCTAGAAAGAAATCATCCACACTAGTTTAGACCAAGGATAATAAGGCAACCAAAATTGTTGAATGACTTCACCGCATTTATTAATAACAATTACAACCCTATCAGACTATCAAATGAAGGCAACGTTTCCACCTCATTAAATGCCTCACTAGCGTTGGAATATATTATATTCCTTGGAAGGTAATAATGTCTTTGTATTATGTTGGAAGTTGTCTACAATCTTATATAAAAGAGTAATGAATTTAACTCATAGTTATATGGTGTTGTATTTACTTGTGTAGAGTATTTGTCCATGGTATTGTATTAAAAGATGTTATTTTTGGAGAATTATACTATCCCACATGCAATATGTGAGAGTAATTCCTCCTCATCTCTTTGTATATAATAGGGTCAAGTGAGTCTCTACATATCATGTATTCTTGATGTAGTAGTGGTACTATTGTGACACTATTGTACATCATCTATATTCTTTGGGGTATTTGTGCTTTGCTCCCTTGTAAGATTGGAGAAGACATTCTGGAGATAATAGAAGACTACCTTCCTGTGGATGTAACCCATTAGGGTGAACCACGTATATCGGTGTTCTCTTGTCCTTTTCTTTTCATGTTCTTATCTTTTATGATATGTTGTTGGTTGCTTAGATAGGTTAACTAGTTTAGCTTGAATCTACTATTCTAACATGGTATGAGGGCGGGTTGCTATGATCTAGTACCTTCCATAGCTTTTAATTAATATCGATTATCATTTGGGCATTGCCATTTTGTTGTATATTTTCTTTCTATCTGGTAGCCATTAGGCTTCTCTTCAGATTTGAGCATATTTCTGCATTATTTTTTTACCCTAACCTCAACTTGTTGTGTAAGATTTTTGGAGAATTTTTTTAAGGGTTTCTTGATGTTTTTTCTGTAGATCTACATGATTTCGGGGCTCTCCTCAAGGAGTTTTTTCTTTCGATTATAAAAATGACAGTTATAAAAAAGGGCCGTAACTTGGTCAGTTTTTACTAGAATTTTTACTATAACCTGTTTTTGGAATTGGAAATGTCATTTTGGATACTCCCTCGCGACCATAACAGAAAATTGGGTATTTCTGGTCTTCCTTTTGGTAATAAAAATGACAATTATACAAAAGGGTCGTAACTTGGTCATTTTGTACCGGTTTTTTTTATTATAACTGGTTTTTGGAATTGGAATAGTCATTCTGGATCCATCTTCGTGACCAGAACAGAACACTGGGCATTTCTGGGCTTCCTTTCGGTAATAAAAATGACAGTTATAAAAAAGGGTTGTAACTTGGTTATTTCTTACCAGATTTTTTATTATCACCTATTTTTGGAATTGGAACAACAATTTTGGATCCACCTACGCGACCAAAACAAAATACTGGGCTTTTTTGGGCACATTGTTTTCATAGGGTTGTAAGTGAAAGTTTCTCCTCTTTTCTTTATTGTGTTTCTAACTGTGCTTTTGCAAGTTCAGATTAGTAAAGTGTAACTATTTTCAAGTTCTTCACTGTTTTTCTGTCATTTTTCAGTATTAGGGTTTCTTATTTCTTGACAAAATTTCACTCATTATGACTTCCGAAGTAGCTTCTGTTCCTGAATTAGTTGGTTCTAACTATCTTTCCTAGAAGGGAAAGATGATTGATGTTCTCAGGAGTAAGAATATTTGGAGGCTAGTTAATGGTGAACACAAGACACCTACTGTTGCTGATGATTTGGCTATATGGGAAGCTAACAGAGATCAAGCAAGGGGGATCATTGGTCAAACTGTTGCAGATAGTCTTCAAGTAATTATTGAGGCAGAAGACAACCCAGTTCAGGTATGGCAAATTATTTCCTCTTTATTTGATAAATCTGATGATGTTTCTGCATCTTATCTTGAAAAGAAGATCTTTGACCTTGAACCTGCTGACTTTGAAAGAGTTGAGTTATATCTTGCTGAATTGAAAACTTTAAATGAGAAATTAAATAGTTGTGGTAAAGATTACAAGAAACTGACACTGCTCTTGTTATTCTTGTAGAACGTAAAATGCCATCTTGTTTTGATATGTTCATCCAAACTAGGAATAGAGCTCTAGAATTGTCTCAAAGTACTACGAAGCAAACTTTTGATGATTTTTGTAAATGATTGATCAATGAGTAAGAAAGGTTAATTGTTTCAGGACAACTCACACCTAATAAAGCTCTAACTACACTTAATAAGCATCATACGAAAAGTTTTAATAATGCTAAAGGTTATTAATCCTTCTAATACTAATTCTGGACATGCTTCTCATGCTTCTAATGGAAATAGTAAACAGAAGAAAGTATGTGATCCTTGTAAACATCGTGGTAAAACTAACCATCTAGAAAAGAATTGTTTTAAAGCAAAACGTTTAATGGCTAAATCTAAAAAGAAAACTTCTCATGACTCTCAAGTAGCTTTATGTGCATATGTTATTTTGCCTAATAATTCTTCTTCTAACGTGGAATGGATAATGGATTTTGGTGCATCTAAACATATGACTGGTGATGCTTCTTTATTTATTTCTTATGACAATCGTAAACACATATCTTAGAAAGTTTCTATAGGTGATGGTAAACAACGTTCCATAATTGGTTCTGGTAATGTTAATATTACTAATGGTCAATTGTAAGATGTTTTTAATGTTGAACACATGCCCATTAACTTAGTTTCTATTTATCGTGCTTGTCAAAAATGGTTTAAATTTGAAGCATGGCCTGACAAATATGTTCTTAAAGATATCAATCAAAATTTGAAAGTAGTTTCTTCTGGTCCTGTTGATCATACTGCTGGTCTATATAAATTTGCTGGTTTTAAGTCAATTAAAAGACACCATTTTTATTCCTATGTTTCCCACGCTGATGAACAAAGCAAATTGTGGCATGAAAGATTAGGTAATTTGAATTATGGTAAAATGCAATTGTTTACTAAAATGGCACATGGCTTGCCTCATATTTCTTCTACTAATGGTGTTTGTGAAGGTTGTGTTCTTGGTAAACATCATAGAGAGATGTTTGAGAAAGGTAAAGCTTGGCATGCTAAAGAACCTTTGCAATTAATTCATAGTGACATTTGTGGTCCTCTTGAAGTTCCCTCTTTATCTCGTACAGTCTACTTTCTTACTTTTATTGATGACTTTAGTAGAAAATCATGGGTTTATTTCTTGAAAAATAAAAGTGAAGTTTTTTCAATATTTCAAATTTTTAAATCTTTGGTTGAAAATGAGTATGGTAAGAAGATTAAGACTTTAAAATCAGATAATGGGGGGAAATTTGTTAAGAATGAATTTGAAGCATTTTTATCCGAACATGCTATTCAACACCAAAAGACTATATCTTACACACCTCAACAAAATGGTGTTGCTGAAAGGAAAAATAGAACTTTAGTTGAAATGGCTAGATGTATGCTTTATTCTAAAGGATTACATTAAAAATTTTGGGCTGAAGCTGTAAGTTGTGCAAACTTTCTTTTAAATTGAGTTCCTACAAAAGTCGTTAAGCATGTTACCCCCGAGGAAAAATGGAATGGTCGAAAACCTGATATTAGTAACTTTAAGGTGTTTGGTTGTGAATGTTGGGCTCATATTCTTGACGATAAACGGAAAAAGTTGGATCCCAAGTCTCACAAATGTATATTCATTGGTTATTTTGAGGATTCTAAGGCTTACAGGTTATTTGATACCTCTACTCAGAGTGTTATCATCCGAAGGGATGTTCACTTTGTTGAAGTATCTTCACCACCTAAGTCTGTCGAACCTCATGTTACACTGAATATCCCATTGTCTCCTGTTACTCCTATCTCGGTTTCTTCTTCCAGTTCTGTGCCTGTTGTTGATCCTAGTTCACTCTCTTCTTCAAGTATTCCACCTGAATGTACTGAAGTTGAAGAAACTTCCATTTCCTCTAACATTCCTGTTTGGGCCCAGAAAACTCTTGAATCTACTAGTAGTGAGGTCGGTAACCCTTCCGACCCTCGTAGAACTAGATCTAACTTTTCCCTTATGACCAAAGTTTTGGCCATAGATTATCCTACCTCTTATGCTCAAACTCAAGGTAAACCTCAATGGGAACAAGCTATGACTGCCGAGTATGAGTCTCTTATGAAGAACAAGACTTGGTCTCTTGTTCCTCTTCCTGTTCGTAAGAATTTAGTTGGTTGTAAATGGGTTTATAAAACTAAGTTCACTGCAGAAGGACAGATTGAAAAGTATAAATCTAGGTTAGTTGCAAAAGGTTTTAATAAACTTGAAGGTATAGATTATAATGAAACTTTTGCCCCTGTTGCTAAAATGAATACAATAAGAACCATTTTATCTATTGCTTCATCTTATAAATGAGAAATACACCAAATGGATGTTAAAAGTGCTTTTTTAAATGGTGATCTTAATGATGAAATTTATATGCAACATCCTCCTGTTTTTATTAATGTTGAATCATGAAATTTAGTATGTAAATTACACAAGTCTTTATATGGTCTCAAACAATCACCTAGGGCTTGGTATGATAAAATTGATGCATATTTTTTGAATAATGGTTTTAAGCGTTGTATATCTGATACAAATCTATATGTTCAAAACTTTGGTACTAATATTGTCATTGTTGTTTTATATGTAGATGATCTAATCATCACAAGCAACCAGCTTACATTAATTCAAAATCTAAAAAATGATCTTCAAAAGCAGTTTGAAATGACTGACCTTGGTTTATTGCATTATTTCTTGGGTCTTCAAATATGGCATATGGCAGATGATATGTTTCTCTCTCAGCCGAAGTATGCTATAGACCCGTTGGCTCGTTTCCATATGAGTGATTGTAAATCTGATCCTATGCCATTTCAGTCTGGTGTAAAGTTAATTGTTGAGTGTACCACACCGCTTGTTGATGCTACTCTTTATCGTAAGCTTGTAGGTAGTTTGATATATTTAACTCACAGCTGACCATATCTCTCTTTTGCTGTCAGTTTGGTTTCTCAGTTCATGTAGCAACCTCATGAAAGCCATTGGAAGGCAGCCAAGAGGATTATGAGATATTTACAGGGGACATTGCACTATGATGTTTTTTATTCGAGCAGTACTACAGTTTCACTCTTTGGTTACACAGATTCTGATTAGGTAGGTGATAGTTATGATCGACGGTCCATTGTAGGTTATGTATTTCAACTTGGTTCAGGTCCGATTTCTTGGTCGAGCAAGAAGGTGAAGACTCTTTCTTTATCTTCATGTGAAGTAGAATATAGGGCAGCCAAAGAAGCAGCTAAAGAAGCAGTTTGGTTACGACATGTTCTTACAAATATTGGTATGGCTCCGAAATCGTCCACTATGTTGAAATGTGACAATCAGGGTGCAATCCAACTTGCTTATAATTTGGTATATCACTCCAATACAAAGCATCTTGGCCTTGATGCTCATTACATTCGCGGACTTGTGGCAGATGGTATTCTTTCTCTTCAGTATTGTCCTACCAAGCAGTAGGCAACATATATCTTCACCAAATCCTTCACCGAGGCGAAGTTTGTGCATCTTTGTTCCTTGCTTGGAATGTAGGAAGTTGTCATCAATGGGGAGCAGTAATGACTCCTTCCTTCCTTAGTGTTAGTGTGGGCCCTTCTCCCAACCATTATTAATGGGGAGTGTTGGAATATATTATATTCCTTGGAAGGTAATAATGTCTTTGTATTATGTCAAAAGTTGTCTACAATCTTATGTAAAAGTGTAATACATTTAACCCATAGTTATATGGTGTTGTATTTACTTGTGTAGAGTATTTGTCCATGGTATTATATTAAGAGATGTTATTTTTGGAGAATTATATTTTCCCACATGCAATATGTGAGAGTAATTCCTCCTCATCTCTTAGTATATAATAGGGTCAAGTGAGTCTCTACATATCATGTATTCTTGATGTAGTAGTGGTACTATTGTGACACTATTGTACATCATCTATATTCTTTGGGGTATTTGTGTTGTTCTCTCTTGTAATATTGGATAAGACATTTTGGAGATAATAGAAGACTACCTTCTCATGGATGTAACCTGTTATCATCAGATCTGCTCCAACAAAATTTTAGTTTCTGGCAGCATCCCAAATGTCTGAAGATAAGATCCTATTAATAAATCATGTGGAAGAAAAGATTACAATTTGTGTGTTTTGATAAATTGGTTTTGATTGCATCCCATGTATTGTCCATGAGAGTATAGAATGGAAGAATGTTAAGCAGCTAAGAATCTGGGATGGCCTTTTGTAAAGATTGATCCATACCTAGAAGGAGGGCATCGGTTTCCAGGACTTTCTCTTTCTACAGTGAACCACTATTTGCATTGTATATATGGTAGCTTTGAGAGTGACGAGGAGAGATGATGATATTTTGGTGTATTTATTCTTTATGTGCCCTAGCTGAATTGCTCAGCAAAGGACCGATCTAGGCAAGGGATCTAAATTGTTGTGCACATGTGGGAATAGATATATAGTTCTCCTGGGTGAAGAATCTTCGTTGGTTTTGGAGCAAAACGGCTGTTACCTGCACAGAAGTACATAAGTAATGGGTTCGATAGATACTACCAGAGCAGAACTTGCTCTCCTTGTCTTGTATTTGAACAAAGCAGAAGCTAGAGATAAAATCTGCAGAGCTATTTAATATGGCTCAAAGTTCATCAACAATGGTGAGCCTGGCATAGCACAAAATGTTGACGAGTCCATAAGTTTGGCCCGAAAAGTTTTTCAGCTTTTCAAGTTCATAAATGATCTATATGCACTTCTTGCACCATAGCCAAAGTCAACTCCACTTCCTCTTGTTTTGCTTGGGAAGTCTAAAAATTCTCTACTGTCAACTTTTCTGGCGTTGGATCAAATTGTATGGGCAGGAAGAACTGGTATCTACAAGAACAAAGAGCGTGTTGAGCTTATTTCTAGGATCTCACTTTATTGCTGGTTGAGTTCCTCCGTGTGCACAACTTTGATAAAGATCTCGGAGCTTGGGCGATTAATCGTATCTATAAGAAGCTAGAGAAAGCGCTGAACCAAGCCACATACATTGAAGGAAATTTAAATGAGCAATACATTTCCAAACTGAAGCAGTCAAATAATAGGCTATTAAGCTTGGTTAAGTCATCAATGGATATTGTAGTTTCCATAGGGCTACTTCAGTTGGCACCAAATAAAGTCACCCCATGTGTAACCGAAATCTTTGGTTTTATATCCTCTACCATCTCTTTCTATCAGTTGCTGCCTCCATCATCAAAGGCGAAGGCTTAGTAGACAAATTGAAGAATCCAGCATGGTTGTAAGCTGTTGCAATAGAGCCTTTTTGATTTTCTGCATTTATGATCTAGGGGCCCTGTTTTAATTGTCTGAATTATTGTTTAATTTGAATTCTTGGGCACCTAAATCATTGATATGGAATAAACCATTGTTGTGAAGTCCAAGGATGGGACCATTTCTGCAGCATTGGAATTTACTGGTCATCAGGAAGCTGTTCAAGACAGAGATCTAAAATTCTTTCCCAAGACCGTTGAAGAAGCATATAATGAAGTTAATAGTGGCCATGGTGGGCCTTTTGGTGCCATTGTGGTTCGTAATGATGCGGTTATCGCAAGTTGTCACAACATGGTTTTGAAGAACAAGGATCCTACTGCACATGCAGAGGTTACGACTATAAGAGAGGCATGCAAGAAACTTGGTCAGATTGAGCTGTCAGATTGTGAAATATTTGCATCTTGTGAACCATGCCCAATGTGCTTTGGAGCTATTCACCTTTCAAGAATCACATGATTGTTATATGGAGCCAAAGTAGAGGCAACAATTGAAATTGGATTTGATGATTTCATTGCAGATGCATTAAGGGGTACTGCCTATTACCAGAAAGCTAATATGGAGATAAAACGAGCTGATGGAAGTGGTGCTGTAATTGCTGAACAAGTTTTCCAAAATACAAAGGAAAATTCCAAAATGTACTGATTTATTGCAACCATTGATTATCCTCAATGAAATATCATTCACGATATTATAATTCTATTGAGTTTCATCCAGAGAGGAATATCAACAATTGAATCCGGCATGGTTGTAAGCTGTTGGTTCCTACAATTAATTGATGTATGCGGGACACAACCCTTGATCAGATTGGTGGCAGATTAATGTTGGGACAGCTGGAAAATATTGGTTCTGGAATTTAAGGCAACTACTTAAGAAGATCGACATCTTCAAGGGCATAAATTAGTAATTATAGGAGTAACCACATATTTTAGGCATCATTTGATCTTTCAAATACAAGTGGCAAAGGATCAAGCCAGCTACTTCAAGTTATAGTGGTCAATTCACAGGCATTACCATTGCAAATAGATTCTACTAGGGAAAGATTGACAAGGGATGACTATATCCATAACAAAAATGATGAGATCGTTGGTTGGGGTTTGACTCCTGAAATCACTTAAACTCTCCATAAAAATAGAGATGACAAGACTGTTTGTTGCTACCATATTTAGTTCCTGTTTAGGATTATAAAAGAATGGAAGGATTTTCATTTGGAGTGAGGTGGAAATTGGAGTTATGAAGATCCAGTTTTGATAACTTTCTGTATGACATGAAATACTCTACATCTTCAATACAGGTTCTACCTTGATATGAGTATGATTATGATTTGTCTGTGTATCTTATAAATTGTGTTTCTTATGATTTATCATGTATATGGTCCATTGAATACCATTGCAATGATTCTTATGTTGAAATACAATTATCTTTTAAACTTTTAAAAAACATAGACAACCTCATTTCATAATTTCATGATCGTAGTTCCTTTGATATTGGATTTTGTATCTTGTTTTATGTTATACAGTTCTTTAATGATTATGTGATTTTCCTATAGATTTGATTACATACCAGCCCACTTTTTATTTTGACTTCATTGAATTATATTTTGAAAAAGATTTCTTTAAGCTTGAACCCCTATAGTCTAGGTTCAACTTTAGGGATAACATAACCCATTAGGGTGAACCACGTATATTGGTGTTCTCTTGTCCTTTTCTTTTCTTGTTCTTATCTTTTATGATATGTTGTTGGTTGCTTAGATAGGTTAACTAGCTTAGCTTGACTCTACTATTGTAACAACTAGGACCTCAACTCATCACACATATCACCATATGTTAAGGGACTTGATGCAAACTAGACCATTGCTTCTTGAGGGGGGAGGATTGATCCGGAGGGGTATCAGCTGCCACCCACCTATTCCACTGGCTCAAAACATATTTTTTGAGTATGGAAATTTTGATGGGTTTTTGGATGAACAAATTGGTCCAAGCGGATATCGGTAGCTAGCCATCTATTCCACTAGATCAAAACAATTTTTCCAGTTTGGTAGTTTTTACATATTTTTGTCCAAAACTTATGGGGCTATTTTGAGGTCATAAACGACACTTTTTGGTGATGCCTCAGTCTCGTCAGAACCAAAGGAGAATATATATGGGTGAAATGTGTACTTCTCATCTAGACCTTTCCAATGGGATACCGAGCATCCTAAACAAATATCGTATGAAAAATTTATGCCCCTAAGAAGTTGACACCTCAATTAACCTCCTTGGGGCCCACAAACATTTTTAGAGTTCATATCCTAGAGTTAGGTTTTTGGGTTTTTTCCCTCTATTTATGTTAAAAAGGTGCTTTGGTCTCCTATTGTTATCAATTTTTCACGGATGAGAATAGCCGCCACATATCTTATTAGAGATATAAATACCACCATTCTAGATGCTTTTATTTTATTATCTATTTTGTTAAAGGCCCTTGGTCTCTTATTGTAATCAATTTGTCACGGATGATAATAACCGCCACATATATTCTCAGAGATATAAATACCACCATTCTAGTTGATTTTATTTTATAGTCTATTTTGTTTCATTCATTTAAGAGAATATGACTTTATTGTATCACTGTGTTCCTTCCAATATATTTGTGTATATGTTTCTATATATGCTCTTTCATTTCCTTCTCACAGCAATATGGATTAATGGCTATTATATAGGGGATACAAAACTTTGTTTTATATTTTTAAATTGGATCCTACAAGGAGATGGAGTAGTTGGAAGCAATTAAATGTCCCAAAACATCTATAATATCCTCTAGACATGCTTTTCTCCCTACTTCAAGGCACCACCCCAATAAAATTACCCTCAAAGGACTACCATGGACAAGGAAAGGATGGTCAATACAATGTTTTGAGAAGCACATTTCAATATTCTTCACAATTTTTCTTTGCCTCCTTAATCCGATATATGGAAAAAAAATATGGCATCCAGATGGAATTCATATTATTAATGTGTTATCTTGTCTACTCACTCGTGGTAGAGTCCTTACAACTGTAAAATTGAATAAGTGCAACATTCTCAGGACCTCTTGTTGTATATTGTTCCAAAAGGAAGAATACATGGCCAAGCACTTGTTTTTGGAATGTTATTTATCTAAGATTGTTTGGGAAAAATATTTATATGACCTTAAATAACCTCTCATTATCCCCTGGTTTTGGAATGATCTCTTTCTTAATTGGAAGACTTATTACCTTGGATCTTCTTTACAGATCCCACCCATGGTGGAACCCTATAAACCACCTCACACCAACATCCCAAAAAATATGACCACCCACTCTACTGTTGAAATGTTAGACAACCTAGAAGCTCAATAAGCTGATTTTAATGACTAGATTCAACACATTAAGTAGATCACCAATAGTTGGGATAAGACATGGGAAAAAAACTGGAGACAAAATAATATCTTTGGGGGAATATGTTCAATGAGAAGTTGACACATTTTCTAGTGTTATACATATAGAATAACATAGGAATGTACAACATAGTGAGCCACACCTAGAATAAACTTCTCAGTCAATACTATATATCCAACAACAACCCCCTTCTAGTCCTTAACACTGAACAAAACTCTATGGATAATAACACCTAGAATTGTTTTCCTTAGGTAGACTTGAAAAAGTTTGATGGTTCTAAGCCATCATGACGGGCCACTCAAATGGAGAATTACCTTACCCTTCATGGTATTGTCGATGACATGATGAAAAGTAAGTTGAGGGTCTTGTATTTTGATTTGGAATGATGGAAATGGTGATAGTGGCATAAAAAGGTCTATGGGAGATATGTTGCTTGGATTTTATTTGTTAAAGCTCTCCATGAGCATTATGAAGGGGATCCTCAATATTTGGAGCAGCTTACCAAGTTATTCCAAATAGGATTAGTCACAAATTTTATCTCAACCTTTGATCATCTATCCATGTGTATAGAGAAATTAAACTATTTTTTCTATAAAAAATGTTTCATCAGTAGCCTCAAGGAGGGAATTAAAACAAAAATCAAAATGTAACATCCTGCTACCTAGTTGGAGGCATCGTAGAGGGATATAGATGCAAAGATGGTGACCAATGATTAAACTAAAAAAATTCTTTCATTCCTCGCTCACACCCTACATAGTTCAATTCCTCAAGCACAATTCCTTCCCCTCCTTTGAAAGTATAGAAGTTGTTGTCATTAGAAATGATAGACCAACAAAGACAAGAACACTCCTTTAATTGTGATGAAAAGTATGCTCCAAGCCATAAATTTAAAGAACAAAAATATTCCATATTGATGTGGTTGCTCCAACCCATTCTAAAGACATCATTATGTAAGATACCACTAAGTTTGAGGTTTTTGGACAAGTTTTTTCCTCGCAAAAATAACTGGAAATCGAAGTCCATCAAGAAGAACCCCTCATCTCTCTTCACATTTTATCTAGTATTTCATCCCCACAAACCTTGAAACTTTGGGGTGACATCAAACATCACGAAGTGGTAGTCTTGGTTGACAATGGAAACACCCACAACTTTATTCACTAGTGATTGGATGAAGAACACCATTGTTATGTCCACCAGGTGCCCAAATTTCAAATTATGATAGCTAATGGAGGGACGATGAAATACAGGGGGAATTATGAAAATATAGAACTCCAATTGGGTGATTACCATCTCAAAACTTATATGTCTGACATAAATGTAGGTGGTTGTGATATAGTTTTGGGGACATAATGGATACACACATTGGGTCCAATTACCATCGAATTTAAGGAATTATACTTGATATTTACTCAAGACTCTCACACTCACACCCTCAAAGGGATCCATGCAAGCTCCCTTGAAATCATAAGTTCTCGTCGAATGGAAAAATTATTGAATAAGGGCATTCTATAATTATTTATCATTTCCATGCCATCTTGTCTCTAGATAACAAAACACCCAAAATCCACCTAGAATTGCAGAGGGTTTTGGGAAAAAATCAATAGGTATTTGAGACACCAAAGAAACCCCCCTATCTAGAGGAGAGCATGATCATGTTGTTCCCTTGATTCTGGACAATGAAAAACCAAAGGTATGACCATATAGGCACCCATTTGCACAAAATAATTAAATTAAAAATATACTTCATGAGTTACTAGAGGCAGGAGTCATACATCCCAGCACTAGCCCATATTCATCCCTTGTGGTCATGGTTTTACAGAAAGAAGGTGATTGGTGCATGTGTACTGATTTTTCGTGTTCTCAATAAGTTGACCATCAAAGATAAATTTCCCATCTTAGTCATTGATGGTCTTTTGGATGAGCTCCATTGGGCTAATTTTTTCGCCAAAGTCAATCTTCATTCATGATACCACTAAATCAATATGAAAGAGGTCGACATTCCAAAGACAACTTTCCAGACACAAGAAGGTTATTATGAGTTATTGGTAATGTTGTTTGGACTTTGTAATGGCCTCTCTACTTTCAGTGCTCCATGAATAAAGTTTTGAGGCCATATCTTCGTGATTTTGTGTTGGTTTTCTTTGGTGACATTTTGATTTATAGTCAAACTCAGGATGCCCATGTACACCATGTTGATAAAGCCTTTGAACTCCTTCAAGACCATTAGTTGATCATCAAATTATTCAAATGTTCTTTTGGGGTCTCAGAGGTCGAATACTTGGGTCACATTGTTGGACAAGATGGGGTGATAATGGAAACCAAGAATATTTCCACAATGCAAGAATGGCTCTGCCATGAAACCTTAAAGAGCTTATCCAGGTTTTTAGGCCTTACAAGCTACTATAGGAAATTTGTTGATAACTATGGTAAATTTGCATCCCCATCGACAAAATTTCTCAACAAAAAATCCTTTGCATGGAATGAAGTGTCATAAGAAACATTGTCACTTTTAAAGTAGGTCATGTGCACCACACCAGTATTAGTTGTGTTTTATTTGACTAAGACTTTAATATTGGAATGTGATTCCTCTGGGAATGGATTGGGTGCATTTTTAATGCAAGAAGGAATACCATTATTATTCACAAGTAAGCATCTGTGTGACAGGAACTTTGGGAATTCTACCTATGAGAAAGAAATTATGTCCATCCTACATTTAGTTGACACATGATGATTGTATCTCATAGGGAGGCACTTCCATATCAAGACAAATTACCATATCCTAATTGGAGAAAATGTTGTCATCCCCATACCAACATAAATGGGTCATCAAAATTATTGGATATAATTATGAGATTATCTAATAAAATGGAAAATACAATGTTGTGGTGGATTCCTTGTTAAGGAAACATGAGGACGAGGGATCATATTTTTCCTTATCCTCTCTAGTACCTCAATGGATAGAGGAAGCATGCCAACAATGGATAAACAATGATGCTACATCTCATCTCATCAAGAGCATATAGGAGGATCCCAACCCTCTAGGGTTACACTTGGTAGCAAGATACATTGCAATGCAAGGGTTGTCTTTTTATAGCACGTAACTCTGCCTTAACAAATTTGCATTCATATCCTCTCGTGGGTCACTCAAGATTTTAGAAAACTTATCCACACACTAGGTGCTCCTTCTAGAAAGGTATGGAAAAATATATATTTACTTTTTATAGTAGAATGTGACACTTGCCAAAGGAACAAGGGTGAGAGAGTAAAGACTCTTGGAGCATTGTAACCATTACTGATCCTAGCCACTATTTAGACCAACATTTCCATGAATTTTATTGTTGGTATTCTGAAAGAAGGTAACAAATCAATCATCATGGTGATAGTTGATCAACTTTGCAAATATGCTCATTTTTGTGCTCTCCAACACCCATTTACCCCAACAATGGTTTCCCAATTTTTTTTGCACCATATTTTAAAACTCGATGGCATGCCTACCTGCATTTTATTAGATCGCGATCTCATATTCACCAATAAATTTTGGAAAGAACTATTAAAATTACAGGGCACCTAGTTGCAAATCAACACCTATTATCATCCTTAAACATAAGTCCATATAAAAGTAGTCAACAAGTGTCTTGAAATCAATTTGAGATGTTTTGCATCAGAAAAGTAGCATAAGTGGTCATAGTGGTTACGTTTGGAAGAATGGTGGTATAATACCACTTATAATGAGACTACAAAAATGACACCATATGAAGCATCCTATGGCCAACAACCACCCTTTATGGTTTCTTATCTACTAGATACTTTCGAAGTACATACAGTCGATAGTTTTTATCATAATAATGATGTCACTCTTTGCACTCTTAAGGAAATATAACAATGGCTCAAAACCACATGAAGCAAAAATCATAGCAACACCACTTTGAGAGTTCATTTGTAGAAGGTGGGTTAGGTGTTCCTTTGGATCCAATCTTATAAGAATACCTCTCTTAATGTTAAATTCCATCATAATCTTGCACCAAACGTTTATGGCCCATATCATATTTTCAACGCATTGGTCAGGTGTACTACAAATTAGTGCTCCGAACACACTCCAAGACCCACCCAATATTTTATGTGTTTTGTTTGAAGAAGGTAGTGGGTCAAAATTGTTGAGTTCAAACTACATTACTAGAAGGATGAAGAATGCTCCATTCAGCTCCAACCAGAAGCAGTTTTGGACACTCAAGAACGTCATCTACATCAACACATTATCCAGGAATTTTTGATTAAGTGGAAGAATATATTACCAAAGATTCTACTTAAAGAAAATCATCATCCATTTTGTAGCAGTTTCCCCATATCTAGCCTTGAGGAAAATATTTCTTTTTAAGGGGAATGACATGTTAGGGTCCTACCCTACCCCCCTTAATTTATCAATGTACAAGTCCATAAGGCCCATTAGATAGTTAGTGGTTAGTTACTTAATGAAAATGGGCCCTATTTATTAAATAAAGGCCCCTATGTGGTTGACCCTCATTAATAGCATGATCACGAGTAGTTAAGACTTTCAGTATTGAAACACCATATACAAAGTAGTATTCTACGTAATGTTTAACAAAGAATTGCCATTATATTTGGAGCTTTTCTCTTGGAGGTTTCCCTCTTGAAGATGCAAGTGAACATATCTCTCTGTTTGACCTATTCTCTCTTGTATTTTTCTATATTTTCTTTGAATTAATAGGATCATATTACACAATTTCAGATTGCTTTGGAGGTAAGAAATGGTGCCTAGTTCAAGCTACCAACCAACAACTTCTAGGAAGGGTTTCTGTGTTGCAGTTAGCCTTCGATCAAGGTAAGGGGTTTTCTCTAAATTTTCTAGCTATTTGATTCCTAAGCAATTTTATACTGTGCATTTCTATTATATTTTATTTATGGAACATAGGCGTCATGCACTCTAAGGTCTTGTGTATCTCTGTCATGTGCCTCTCTGTCATGTGCCTCTAGTTTTTTTCCAGGGTCATTCTAGGTTTTCTTCCTTGTTGAAAGATTGTTTGTTACGTTCTCCCTCCTTGGTTTTGACACTTAAATGGCCAACTACTTGAATATGGACCCAATCAATGGAAAAGGAACATGATATATAAATAAATTTGTTAGGAGAATGAACAACCAACTAGAATCCATGAGGCAAGTGATTGAATATCTCAACATTCATATGGAAAATCAAGAAGCTAAGTAAGAGGAAATGGAGAGCAATGTGAAGGAACACGAAATAAAAAATCATAATATATCTAATGACACTGAGATTCATTACAATGTAATCCTTGGATTTTCTCATTACTCAGTCTATTGCATGTTAATGTTCAATTTATATAGGTTCTAAGCTAATCAAGGAGGTAATAGTCCAACAAACTACCATGGCAATAATTGAATAACATCACACTCAACAAGTCCAAGGACCTCATTAAGGTGATTATTATATGGAGGAATACCACAATAGCCATAATCTTAGTTAATTTTATATATTGTTTTTATGTATTTCACTCACATTTTTTTCTTGACTAATATGTAAAGCAATTCAACTATAAGTTTTATAGGGAAATAGTTTATTTGGAATTATATAGACATGATTTGGAAGAATTTTTGGTTCTTTTTCTTCAACTCATTGAGCTATTTTTTAGCAATCTAAATTGTATATAATTTTCTAGTTGTATGCTCTTCCACAACCCTTTATTATAAAACACTTACCCCGTTTTTGTCCAATTTTTTCTTTGTTTTTTTCCATAAAATGAATCTGGTTGATTATTATTATTTTAAAATGACAGATCAAAATGTTAAAAGGTTAATATATCAAATTTGAAACTAACAAAATGATATCAAATGAAATTACACATATAAACTATTTTGAACTTCACTTCTATAGAATATCTTTGTGTTGCGTTGTATATTGAAATGTTCACACAAAATTATGCTATCATTGTATAGAATAATTATGGTGCAATGATATATTAAAATATTTACATTTATTTACTTTAAGCTTCAGGATAATCATTGTGTTGCCTTGAAATATTGAAATGCTTACACCTATTTATTCTCATATGGATGGAAAATTGAAATAGATTCATGTAGTCCAATGGTTGTTCTATTACATCAACAACATGTATGATGTGGTAGAATGGCATATAATTATTGGTACAATAGACATCATTAGAATTGATTAGGTATCCATCACTTAGTTGAGTTAATATATCTTCTATCTCGGTTATGTATGCAATGATTTTGAAATTATATATTACAAATTAACCATAATGCAATTAATAACCAATATTATATTGATATTGTGAATTTATCGTATTTGCGGTCAATTTTATTATTTATAGATGGTTGGAAGTCATGCATAAATAATAGCATGTTTTGAATATTGTTGGCCCTAGAAAAGTGCATATCAATTTTGGTTAGAAGTGTGAAGAATTTGGCGGCAAGGCAAGCTAGGCCGCGCTGAAAAAGGAGAGAGTAAGTCGAATCTGAGAATTTGACCTGTTTTTTAGGAAACAAGAACTTTAAGAGTGAGTTAAGTTAGACTAGTAGTTTATTTTGGGAATGGGCATAAATGTAATATGGGATGATAGAGCCTCTATTAATGTAATGGGATTTCTTGGGTTAGTTAGAGAATCGGTCGAGTGTTAGTTGAGAACTAGTCGACGGTTAGAAAAAGAGTTGTAAAAAGTATATAAGGTCGATCCATAAGTTGTGTTCGGACGATTCTTATCACTCTTATAATGTCTCTTATAACGATCATGATATATCTCAATCTGGAGAGGGAGATCGACATAAAAAGATAATCCTAAGAAGAGGACAGCAGAAAGAAGAAAGAGGACATGAGAGCACGAGAAAGACAAAGAAAACTCATATATTGTAAGAACCATTTCTTTCGTCTTTCTATTGTCCTCTTCTTAGGATCATATTTTTTTTTGTCGATCTCTCTCTCCAGATGTAGATATATAAAGATCGTTATAAGAAACATTATAAGAGCGATAAGAGTCATCCTCACATAGCTTATAGATTGACCTTATACACTTTCCACAACTCTTCTTCTAATCGCCGACTAGTTCTCAACTAACATTCGACTGATTCTCTAACTAACCCAAGAAATCCCATTACATTAATAGAGGTTCTATAGCCCAAGATTACATTCATTCCCATTCCCGAAATATACTACTAGTCTAACTTAACTCACTCTTACATTTATTGTTTCCTAAAAAACAGGTCGAATTCCCAGATTCGACTTACTCTCTCCTTTTCCATCGCAGCCTTGATCGCCTTACGAATGAATTCTTCACACTTTCGACCAAAACTGGTATGGACTTTCCTAGGGCCAACAAGCCCCCAACACTCACTTGTGGCTCGTCCCAAGCCACTTCATCCAAAGATATTTTTCGCATCAAGTTTATTATGAAACTCTTGATAGATTTTCATTACTTCTTCTGCTTGTCTCTGCACATCTTCTTCAACTTGCTCAATTTTCTCCACAAGTTCAGAACTGATATGTTTTGAAGTTTCAACCTCTGTCACTCCCAACGTCTATCACACCTACTTGTGGATAAAATTGATGGTTCTTGTAACTTGTTCATCTTCGTCCTAGAGCTCTGTGACATGTTCAGTTTGACATTGTTGTTGTGTTCACAGTTTGGAAACCTGCAGCTGCAATGTTTTCAAGTCGGTAACCTTGCTCATTTTCTCGACTAGTGGAAAATTCTTCAATGAATTTTTCAGCACGGTCATATGTTTCTTTGTGGTATAAAGCTACTCTGTGACTTCCTCCAACTCCACATTGTTCATCAAGGCTTCCTAAGAATGAGAAACATGTGCATATGATTTGTCACAAAGTGCATCAACCTATTGAATCTTTTGTACATTCTTAGTTAGTGCCTTTTGTTGCACTTCCAGTACCTTAGGGGGTGTACTGGGAGCCATCTTTGCTTCTAAATTTGTAATTCATTCGCATAGTTTGGAAACTACTTCCCCCATTCGATTAACTCGAGCCTCCGGGAGAATTTCAGATGTAATTCCCTCTTCTAAGAATTCATGGCATGCGAGGGTGATATCGTGCTCTAATATTTGCCTATCTTGCTACCATGTATGTGCTTTCTACTCTATCTCATGCACTTTGGTATTCAAATATGCAACGATATTATTTGAATATTTTAACTATTCAACTACCGCATTCTCTCTCTCCTTGATCTCATCTACTGTATCCTGCTGAATGTTATGCAGTAAAAACATAGGGACCAAAGAAAATTCAACACTTACTTGACCAATGTCCTTGATCATGGCATTATTCTCTAGTATGCCCCAATCAAGAGCCTTAGGAGACACTTGAATCTTTCGGTTTTGTCGCGGTGATGGTTCTTCGACAGTTCGATCCTTAGAAGGACCGAATGGTTAAGAATCAGGCTAGAATGGGTCTTGACTAATCATTACTCTAACTTCTTTTATTGCAACACAGAGATCCTGTGGTAAATCAATGATGCCTCCAACCAAGTCGGTATTTTGCTCATCGATCTTCTAGTGAGTTTCATTAGTCAGTTCCACCATTTGATCAACAATGAGATTATAATTATCATCAATACGGCCACCAGCTCCAGAGGTTTTATCGGCCTTCCTTTTCTTGCGAATTTTGTTGGATTCTTCAAATATTTTTCTCTTGTTTCCCAGTTCCTAATCCATCGGAGTCATATTGGATTCTTCCTTGATATCATAGGGGGATTTGTGTGGGATTTCTTCTTCCTGGTAATATCCTCCTTGAGTTCTCGATGTTTCATCATGTCACGGGTCAGTTTCAATAGAGAGTTTGTCATCTACGACAAGTTGTCTCCATTCTTTGGGCCAATCTCGAACGATTATCTCAATGTCTTCATCGGTCAACCAAAAAATGAATGGTAAACCATTGATGCTCGTGGTCTTGTATCGGTTGCAAATAAATGTGGTGATTCTCAACATAAAATCTGATGATATTTTGGTACCACTGGAAAGTCTCTGCGGAAATCTGTGGTTGGTTCTCAATGTGATGCCTCAGTGTATCAACATGTAAATACAATTCAATGTTATTTTTAGTTTGTTGGGGTAGATTGTTTTTCTCTTACTATAGGTTCTAGTAGCTTTCCCCCTGACATGGAACATGCATGTCCATCCCCCGGTAGTTTGGTGCCTCGACCCACATGACAAAAGATATCAGAATTAACATATATGAATAGGTAAAGGGATTACTTTTCTCTTGAGCATTGGTGAAATTGACTAATAATTCATTTAGTAGATAGATCGACCAATTCATCTGCATGCCCACAACACACTGCTTTGTTTTAGCAATGGTACCAGTAGTACACTGGTTTGGTTGCATCTTTCTGAGAATCTTACCGGATATCACTTTCACTGCAAACCAAACAACTGTGTCATTGATAGAGGAAATATAGAAGTCCCTCTTATCTCTTGCAAGGTTGTATTTTTCCTTCATATGGCTGCCTAGGACCAGGTTCTGCTCCTTTCCTTAAAAAAACGGAGTTGGGTTGACCCTTCCAAGAGGAATTCTAGTGATTGAAGCAATCGGGTCGACATCCACCGAAATTTGGTGATCCAGCCAGAGGCAGCCTCCATGGAAGAAAACCAACAATTGTTTGACACACATATTAACTTTCGCCGTGCGACCAAAATGGGGTATGTGCACTAGTGAAAGTATGCCCGAATTTTCTAGTCCTCGTGCCCATTCCATTAGGATGAGTTGAATAAATTCTCCTTTGACCATTTGTATAGAGGTCATGTACCGTGACATGTTTAGTTCAAGAAAATTCCACAGATCATGAATCTCAAATCCAAGCTTCTTCAAATTTGACATAATATATGCTGTAACATGGATGCCTTTCAGGATGGCTGGATTGACCAACATATACTTTCATTCTTGCAAATAGTTACATGAGGAGTGCCATCTTTCCTTGGGAGAATTTATCTAGGTAAAATTATCGCTAACCCAGATCTTGATGCTTCAGCATCATGGGTAGCTTTGAATCTTTGTTGAGGAATAACGCTATGATGAGTCGTTCACTTGCTTATGGGAGGATTGACCGGCACTGGTCACGACACAAATTCTAGGGATTCTTCAATAATAGGCATGGCACATGGAACCTCCATGCCTGATCCTTGAACAATTTTCATACTCAACACAAGGATTTCCATTACACAAACGACTTTGACTTCAACGAGTTTGCAGAAATATAGCTAGGATCAAAAAATTTCCCAGTTGGATGCAAAATGAATCAACAAATTTCCGTGTGAAGATGAAAAAGGTTTTCACATGCAGGAAGTCATCCACTCACATGGGTCTACAATAAATCAAAAAGGTGGTGGCTAATTCTGTCACATGGGGGAAACCTTTCCCATCATTCCAATAAACAGTGAATCGAACCATCACTTCACTAACCAATAATATAGGTATTTATTATGCATTAATGACATATGACCAAAAAGCATGCCGCTGAAATCTCTCGCTAATTCAACTTAACTGCACTCCAGCTGTAACTTATAACAGAAGTTCATATTGTGACAAACATATAGTCTGTGACAATATTTTTAAAATTCTGACACATCTTGAAACTTGCGAAAAAAATTGTATATACAAGACTTCACATTTTTATTTTGGCACTATATTTTTTTAGTTGAGAAAAGTATGACTATCTTGATAAGTTTTTAGTCAACTTCCATTCACTAACCCATAGAAAGGTGTACCATCTAATTTCTATAACTGGACCACACCTCCATTAGTGATACGAATGACAACATATGGTTCCAACCAATGCATTCGAAGCTTTCCAGGATGCTTAAAGAATTTACAGTCATATAGGAGGACAAAATCACCTATTTGAAATTGCTTGAACTTAATATGACAGTCGTGTTGAGCCTTTTGTCTCTCCTTCTCTACATGTTGATGATATCATGTGATGAAGCAATCTTCTTCCAACTGTACCAATTGAGACAATCTCTCTTCTAGTGGCATGACAACCTCTTGTCCATAAACCAATATGAATGGAGTTTTTCCTGTCGACCTTTTGCATGTGGTGTGATAAGCCCATAATATTGAAAGTATCTTGTGATCTCAATCATCCCTCTGAACATTGCATATTTTAGTCAATGCATTCTCTAAGATATTATTAAACGATTTGACAACTCCGTTTTCTTTTGGGTGATATGGCTTTGTATTTTAGTGTTGAATCTGAAATTCCTCAATTATTTTTTCATTTGGCTGATTCACAAAATGTGTACCTTTGTCACTTATCAAAATTTTTGGGCCTCCGAATCTGGTCACAACATGGTCGAATAAAAATATTGCAGCAATCACAACAGTAAAATCTCTAACTGGTGCTGCTTCGACACCTGGTTAAGTAGTCTATTGCAGTGATTATATATTGTGAACACGTTTGTTTGGCTGGTGGGTTAATGGGACCCATAAAGTCAACAACCCATTTAGAAAATGCCTGCAAAGTTACTTTTGGTACGAGTGGATTTTCATCTTGTCGTGATGGTTTTCCAGTTCATTGAAAACTATCACATGTGCGACAATAGTCTCTAGCATCTGCATATAGAGTAGGACACCATAATCCTTCATGTAAGATCTTACACACTGTCGCTTTTCCTACATAGTGGCCTCCTACAACACTAGCATGTGCTTCATTCAACAACATCGGTCGGTCATGTTCCAAGACATAGTGGTGAAGTATTTCATCTAGTCCCATCTTATATAATTTCCCATCAATTAGCCAGAAATATGTATCTTTTACAACTAATTGCTTCTTCTGTGTTGTACTGAATCCTTCTAGTGCAGTTCCTGTGGTCAATATATGTACAATATCTTTGTAGTGATCATCAATCAGTTTGACTGCAAACAATTCTGTGTTGGGAAGGATATGATAGAGAATAGTAGGTTCTTCTCCACTTTCTAACCTTGACACATGGTCATGTCCTGAATTCAACCAACCTGGGCTTGCAATAATTTCAAATTCAAATTCTTAGAATAGGAGAAGCCATCGACAAATATTCCCCTTGAACATTGGATTATTGACTAAGTATTTTGATTTAGAATGGTCTGTAAACATATTGAAATGACCTCCCAACAAATAATGTTGAAACTTCTGGAGAGAATATACCATAGCAAGTCCCTCCCTCTCAGTCGTGATATATTTCATTTATGTCATTGACAGTTTTCTCCTAGAAAATGCAATCGGGTGATCAAGAGAACCCTCACCTGGTTGTGCAAGTATGACACCGAGCGTAATAGATGACACGTCGACATGTACATGAAATTATTTTTTCCAGTCTAGAAATACCAATATAGGAGCTGAAACCATCTTACCTTTGAGAACATATAGACTCTTTTAATACTGCTCATTCCATTGGAATTTACATCTTTTGTCAGGAATTTATCCATTGGAGCTGTAACCTTAGCATAACCCTAGATAATTTTTATGTAATATCCCGTATGTCCCAAGTTAGTTATCAACTGTTTAACTAACGTGGGTGGGGGCAGGTCTATAATCATTGCAAGCTTGGCAAGGTCCATCAATATTCTGTCTCGACATACCACATGACCCAACGAGATACCAAAAGGAGCAAAAAAATTACACTTCTTCAAATTAAGAGAAATATGGAACTATCTACACTAGTTGAGCATCATTCCAAGATTATCAATATGATTTTTAACTAGCCCATAGACCATCCAATCATCAAATTATACTTCATGAAATTTATGGATGAAACATTTAAAAACAACTACTATTATTCTAGAAAAATAACAGGGGAATTCTTGAGTCCAAAAGATATTACCATGTATTGGAAGCATCCCCATTCTATCGTAAAGGTTGTCTTGTATCGATATTCCTTTGTAATTATTATTTGATGGTACCCTGAGAATCCATCGGTAAATGAGTACACTTCTTGTCCTCCTACACTCTCCAATACTTCATATGTGAATGAGGTAGGGAATGGATCATGCATACAAGAATTGTTTAGTTTCTGTAGGTTGACACCGATACATACTTTATCAGTTTTCTTATCTTGAACAACCATAAGTCTAATCCATTTGGATTCTTCGACATGTTATATAATTACTGGGTCTAACATTCTATATAACTCTATCTTGACCTTCTCCTTATATCTCATATTTAGTCTATACAGTCGTTGTTTGGAATATTTTGCATCGGGATTCAAGGGGATCTTCATTTCTCCCAGATCACCAACAATCCCCTTCATTTCCTAGAACTTTCTAGGGAATATGTCCTGAAATTCACGCAATAAGTTTGTAATCTTCCCTACTGTCTCATAATCCCAATAGTCTGCAATATTGGAAAAATTCAATTTTTTCTGGAGAACCAATATTCACCTTCTTTATTCTGAGGGGCTTCAAAAATTTGTCATTTGATAAGCCTGATCCCTCTACTACTCGAATAGCCTCATATTCAAGAATAAATATATCACGTGGATCATCATCATCATGCTCGCTAGTTATGCTATAGCATTCCATCCAATTCAGAATTGTCACACTGCTCTGAAAGAAACTTGACATCGAAACACGGATGTCTTCATAAATCTTGGTTCTGATAACTTGCAGAGAAACATCAATCATCGGAATGTTTTCAACAATGCTAAAAGTATGTGTGAAACTGGTAGCTAGCTCTTCCCACTCTACATTTTCTTGTTGCAGCTCAACCAACGTATATCAATTTCTCAATTTCATGTCCAAAGTATGTATGAATTGATGAACCCATTTTTCTTGCAGCGACGTCTTCCATGTCGCACGAAAATTTTCAATGTGCTTGATAAGATTTTTCAATCCCATATATTTTTGTCCAGCTTAAGACATATTTTCAGCAAATCTGATTTCTAGAAGCTGCCGGCATTGGGGCCATTATGAAATAGATCGCTTATGAGTAACCCACCACCTAGCGGGTGTAGCTTTCAATACAATGTCCAGTGCTAGCAAACATTGAGTTTCTAATACATTTTCTTCAAACTATGTAAGAAAGGTATCTAAGTTAATTAATCCTTCATATGTAGGTCGATCACATACCTCAATACCTACTCGTCGCAGAGATTTCATGATTCTTGCACACTTCTGCATTGATACTTCATGTAGTTGATTCTTCCAGTTCTCTAGAGATTCTCCTGAGTATGGTGAATAGAAAATAATACTTCACCAACTTATTTTACCATCAACTGTCTACTTGACGTAGTCATCCACTATAGAAGAAATATTGTAAATATTATCTAGATATCCATCTTATCCTTCACTGTTTACTTTCTCGACATATCTCTGGGATTCTAGAGGATCAATTGGAGTGACCACCCGTAGTTTTGTATCTTCAAATGATAATATTATCTTTTATAAATTGATGACTGTTTGATTTTCGATATCCCAGTCGATCCCCATAAGTGCGGGATAAGGGTTTGTATCATCGACAATATCTATGACTTCAAAAGCTGCATAGGGTCGGAGTCCTTCCACTTCGATGAGAACCTATGTTAGTCGACCAATAGGCAAGACCTTCAAATGGTTGGTTAAATGCAGCTGAATGGGAGACAATACTAGTCTTGGATTCCCCATGCTTTACCATGTTTTTCTTGTTATAATATTAACATCTAACCCCAAATCCAGTGTGATAGAATCCATATCATAGTCACCTATCCGAGAAGTCATTCTTAACTCACGACTAGTTTTCAATCTTTTATCAATGTGGTTAACTTTTTTCTCTGGTCGCACACTTTGTTGAGGTTCCTCGACTAGAGATGATAGTTATACCACAACATCCTTATCTTCTATAAGTGCTAAACAACTCTTAAAGAAACTATTCAACTTGCTTACCTTCTATGTCGACTTTCTTTGGAATAACTGATCAAATATTCGAGGCATTTGCAGGATTGGTCCATCATCTAATACTGGGACAGTAGTAGATGTCGACACCTGATTTCTATTGATAAAATCATCAAGTGCATCAAATAATACCCCCTTTTCTTTCTAGACATCAAACTACACTTTCTTTTGTATCGCCAGTCTAAATTTCGTATTTACGCATGGTGCTTATTGATATCCTCTAGTTGCAACACCTCCTCTTGTTACGACAACAATACTAGGTTCCCAAGGTTCGACATAAATATTCTAAATATTTTGATTTTCATTTTGAGGTTGGTTCCATTTTCCTATGTTTCTTGCCTACCATTTAGAAATCAATTGCGTGAACTCCTCGACAGTGTGGTCCAATGCTTTACAATATGAACACATCGATGTAGGATTAGTGAATTCCCTGGAAAAATATTAGCTCTCTATAATTATAACAAATAATTTGGCCCCTTCCGCAACAAAATCCTCCTCCTCTTCCTCAAATTATTAAAGGAATACCCCCTCTTGGTTGAGGGTATTTTGCATGAGCTCGCTTGGCTTGGATATGTTCATCATTTTTAATCAAATATGTATCGACCATATTCTCCTGGAGCAACTCGTATGCTCAATAGTATTTCTTGTGATGACCCACAAATAAGCTAGCAGGAGCAATTAGTATCTTATTGAGATACAAACATTCGTCTGATCAATGACCTCTTATCTAACAAATTGGACACCAGGGAATTCCTTATCAAATTAATGGGTTCGACACTCTTGATGCAAGACAATTCAAGAAAGTTGGACATGAATATTTATGATGGACTTCAGTTATGTATATTGTACACTAGACTTCTTCTTGAATTTATTTTCCTTTCTTGATATCTTGTATTTGCAATGTTAGATTGGCAAGCTGCGACTAAATTTGCATCATTCCTGCACCAGTTTCTCCAAGGGGTGAAGCTTCCAATTTCATAGAAATATCAAGAGCTTCGTTATGGGATGCAATATTATTCTACATCAAGGGAAGACAGATATGCAGAAACATTGCGGCAATACACCATTCTTTGTGTTGGACATCATATATCTAGAAACTTACCTTAGTCATCAGATTCTTAAACCTTTGATCGAAGTCCCAGATAGTCTCAATCGACAATTTCTTGATTTCTTCTAATTCTGTGATACATTGTGACTCAGACTTAGGTTTATTGAATTCTTCTATCAGTCTAGTCCAGATCCGATCTAATGAATTATAAGGGATTCCAGAAGGAACCATAGAAAATTTCATGTACCAATCAAGAGCATGACCTCTAGAGGTTGTGATCATCTAGGCTCATTTTATAGCTTCATCCTGGACCTTTCACATTGTCCAGACAACTTCACATAAGAACCAATGTTGTTCATGGTTTTCCAACCCATTCCTGTTGAATATAGGTAACTTTATGTCACTCCCAGATATTTTGTGTACTTGGGGTATTGCTGAATTCAAATTAAACATTCCACCAATAGGAACTCTTAACTTCTATCTCAACTATTACTATTACTATGATTTGCAAAGCCACCCATCATCACACCTTTATGTCTTACCTCATATGTTGGATATGTACGCGGGGTTGTTGGCATGTTGTAATCCTGGTATGGATCTAGTGCTTCCTCTTCGTGTTCAGAAATAAGCTGATATTATTCCTCTTCGTCAGATTCTCCATCGAGAAGTGTTGCCAACTTATAGCCCCTTCTTTTGGTCGTGCTGCAACCTCCTCTTCTTGTCCTAGTCCTTCTTTTATTTCCCGACCCAATCTTCTTCCAATCCTTAGGAATACACCGTCCTGCTCATTCTCATTATCGACATAGAACATCTCAGCTTACTCTTGTCCATCTTATCCAAGCCTTTATTGCGACATCACCCAGGTCCTCCACATACAGTGGTTTACTAGTTGTACTCCATCCTCAAGATCTCTTTTTCACATACCAACATATTTATCCCTAGCTTTAAATATTTTAGGTAGTGGCCTCGAGGTTCTTAGCATAACTCTCTTTCTGTCTCACTATATGATCTTATAGTGTCAACTACAATATCATTGATATATCCCTCCAAAATGCTATCAACTCAAAAGTCAACATCCCTAGAGATATGTGTTGATGTATATGTAACTTCAGAATGTATTCATCTATGTATCTTATGTATTGTAAACCAATGTTTATTTCAAGATGTTCTATTATGTATTTGAGTCATGTTGTCATGCCTCGATGTTCCAATCGGGAGGATCAATAATGTAAACAAGTCATGTCAAGTCATTTTTAAAGTCCCCATAGTGGTGGGGCACTAGGGTTATTAGACACTCCTAGAGATGTCGGCTCTAGTAAGTAATTGTTAAGTGATGCTGACATGTTGGAGTGCACTTCAAGTGAACAGAAGAATATAAATAGAGAGTGAGAGCCTCTCTATTTATCACTTGCAACACACATCACTCACTCACTCAAGTGTGGCGCATTAGTGAGGAAGGAAATACACTGGGACTAGACAAGAAGAAGACTACTACTGTCGGGAGTGCATCTTACTGTTTGGCGCTGATTCTATCTTTGAGGAAGTTGCGGGGTTTTCTCCTTTATGGTTTCGCCGAGAAAAACTCTTTAGGTCTCTTGTCTCTTGTGATGTGCTTATGTTTTATTGTTGTGCTTGTTATTCTCTCAGTGAAAAGATCCTAAGATCATAATGCTAGCTTATATGATGAAAAACTAACATGGAATCAGAGCTAACCTAAGAAGAAGACATTATGCAGCTGCAGAAGCTAGGGATTATTACTTTTTGGGTCTCTCTCCACAATACATCAGCAAAAGCATGCTAGGCTGACTCTCCATTGAAGGGTGCATCTTTCTGTCGAAGCGGAATTCGATTCTGAGCATTTTCAGTTTTCGATGCGAAAATTAGGGCTTTCTACAGAAGAGGAATTTTTGAGTGAGACCAGCATAGGATTTTTCTCCTCATCAAAACCGAAGTTTAGAGACCTGGATCAAGAAATTTGGTTGGGTGAAACTCAGGGAAAGTCAAACCCTAGTTTGACCTCGAGCTAGGAAAAACCCTAAATACTAAAACTGATAAGTTTTGGTACAGTCGCTATATTCCAAGGTTGGAGAAGTCTCAGAAGCTGAAAATTATAGGGGCCAAATATAAAATCCTGATGGACACTGTGTCCAAAAATACGCCTCAGATTCACTATATTCTGGGAGATATGATCCCTCCAAATTAGGGTTCCAGCCTCTTTCAGAATTCATCCTCAAACAGGACACATGGGAAGAATTGCAATATATTGGGCTATAGAGGTCCAAATGGAATTCCTAAAGATGTTCCAAAAAGGGCACGGAATTTAATTTCGGTGGTCAGAATATCAGACTTAGAATATCAACCAGTGACACGTGGCATGCCGTACAACTTCGCTGTTCTGAACAGTCTTGTAACAGGTCACCTTGGGAAAAAGATCATAAATACCAAATGGTGAAACCAATTCTGATGAAACATGCGGTGTTAGAATAGGGACATGTGCGGTTACCTCAGTGATAAATTTCAGACACAGAGGACCAGAAATTTTAGAGATATCATAGAAACAGTAACAGGAATTTCTGCAGAAGAAATTGGAAAATTAGGGCTTCCTTTTTCGGGAGCTTCCCTCCACTGTTTTCAGAAAAGGAGTACATTGGACAGCTCCATTTGAAGAGATCTATATATTTATCCAATCAGATCTGAAATATTCCAAGTTTTTAAAATTAGGGTTTCTGTGACAAACCCTAGATCAACCAGGTCGGGAACCAAGACGGACACCTCAAATCGGTAAGATATAATCCTTTGCTATTTTCATTTGAGGTTCTCATTTCGAAGTGATCTATCACATAAGCTTGATGATAAGCTTGGTGAAGTTCACAAATTTCAAGCATAAGAGTATTTTATCTCTCTGAAGAAAATGGATTGGACACCTACATGAGTATAGAGGTTCCAGTTCCAAAGGGAGATGAGGTTAGAAGCCTTACACAAGAAGAACTTGGTCAAGGCCAAGAAGATCATTGCTGATTCAGTCACGAATCAACTTGTACTACACGTGTCTCCCTAAAGAAACCAAAGATGTTTTGATTCCTTGACCAAGCTATTTGAAAGGAAGAACAGGAATCAGAATATGACCTTGAGAAACCAGTTGAAGAATGTGAAGATCCAGAATGCAGAGACCATGCAGTCATAAGAGTCTCTCAAATCAAGAACAACTTGAAGCGGTAAAAGAAGAAGTGAAGAATGTAGAAGTGGTGATGGCCACCTTGAATAGCCTCCCAGGATCATGGGATTCATTCATACAAGGAATGTGTGGCAGAAGGAAGTGATTACTTTTAGCAGACTTCTAGAAGAAGAAGAAGCTCGAATCATAAGAAGAGAAGAGAAGATGGGAGCAATTGAAGATCAAGCTCTCACCATCCAAAGAAGATCCCTCAATCGATGAGGAATATGAAGAACTCAACTCTTGAAGAACCTCTTATCCACCTTAGCATTTGGATAAGAAATGATGCTATCATGAATGAAGAAGACGATGAAGCTGAAGGATCAAGGAGCAGTCTACCCATGAAACAAATAAAGATAAGTATTCAATTGTCATTTCATTGTTTTGTTATGCATTTGTTTATATTCAGTTATTGTATTATGCATGATAGGATGTTTGCATTAATGACAGTATACTACTAATATGCATGTGATGGGTAAGTAGCTCATGGTGCTATACAAATTCTCCATTGCTACTTATCTAGAATGAAACCTCTTTGCTGACATATTGGATTAGTGCACAATCTCAATGTTGTCCTGGTAGAGATGGAAGGCATCTGGAAAGTTTCAGTGAGATGTGGATGAATGTTGTATTGGAGAAAGTAGTTGCATGATCATATATTTATGCATAAGTGTTTTCCAGTATAAATATTCCTTATGAAATGTTTCTAACCATACAATTGCATTTGACTTGTAGGAAAGACCGCATACATAATCGCCTACAAGCAAAGAAGAATGAAGACTTGTTCCGAAGAGCAAGTGATGACATTTCAAAATGAAGAATAATATGACGAGTGCAGTGACATCATTGATGTAGAACCTTCCAGCCACCAAGAAGAAAGGGAAGACCAGTTCAAGAAGAATGATGTCAGGGCGCAGTATCGAGACCTGAAGAGAAGTTCAACGGTTCCATCATGCAGTAGGTGGAAACATCATGGGATACAAAGCAAGATTCGTAGCATGAGGCTTCTCACGAAAGGAAGGCCTAGACTACGAAGAGACATTTGCAGCCGGTAAGAGTTGAAACACATACATGATGAGATTGATGAAGATATTAACCTTTGCTACAAGGTTGAAGATGCAAGTCTATACACTAGATTGTCACATAGAATATTAGTAGCATAGGAAGCTACTTGTCACTCCGGTATAGAATGTTTTCAGTGCATAGAGCATAGAAGACAGAGGGAGTATGATGCTTCGCTTCAGAGGGAGTGGCTACAGAAGATCTAAGGTTCGACATGGTATGACAGGATGGGTGGATTACTAATGACTCTAGGATTTACTGAGAGTAAAGTGGATTCCAAACTTTGCTTCAAGGTTGAAGGCGAAAGACCAGTGATGTTCCTGTTATGTGTCGATGCACTATTGTTCTAGGCATGGAGGTGTGGATGGAATCTTCCTTGGACAAGGGAAGTATGCAGTAGAGATCCTGAAGGGGTTTGGGATGATGGATTGCAAGGCTATGGCCACACCTATGGCATCGAACCTGAAGCTATTGAATGATGCTTCATCAGAGTTGGTTGATGCTATGATGTATCGTCAGATGATCGGGTCATTGATGTACCTGACGAACATGAGACCAGACATTTGCTTTGCTGTGAACACCTTGAGCCAGTACTTGACAGATCCGAGAAGTGTTCACTTGACTGCTGCAAAGCATATTCTAAGGTACCTGAAGGGTACAGTTGATTATGGGCTCAAGTACGATGCGAATCAGAAGATTAACCTAGAGGGTTATGTTGATTCAGATTGGGCAGGCAGTGCCATCGACAGGAAGAGTACTTCAGGATGTTGCTTCAGTATGGGATCAGGTGTGATCTCTTGGTTTAGCAGGAAGCAATCCTATGTGGCACTGAGTACAGCTGAAGCGGAGTATGTCGCAGCTTGTTCAGCTAGTTGTGAGGCAGTATGGCTACGGAAGCTACTGTCTGATATATTTGATCTCCAGTTGGATGCTACTTGTATACATTGTGACAACCAGAGTTGCGTGAAGCTGTTAGAGAATCCAGTGTTCCATGACAAGTCGAAGCATATCGAGATAGAGTATCACTATATCAGGGATATGGTGCAGAGAGGAGCAGTGAAGCTCCAGTATGTTGCGATGGAGGAACATATAGCTGATGTATTGACGAAGCCATTGGCTAGGCTGAAGTTCGAGTACTTCAGGGAGAGACTTGGTGTTCTCCAAATCGAGGTTCCCTCCAAGAGAAAGTGATGAGACCCATAGCCATTCTGACATGGTGAGAGGATTGGTTCCTTCCATGGTCAGATGTAAGGGCTGAGCCATTCTGTGATGGTGGGAGGGTTGCTCCCTTCCATGTCAGATATGAGTGCTGGCCATTCTGTCGAGCAGGACAGATGTAAGGGCAATTGCCATTCTAGGAATGGAGGCACCTGGTCAGTTACCAGGATCACTCAGTGTAGGACTGAGTAGCCATTCTGATGTGATAGAGGGATGTGTTCCCACTTGATCAGATGTAAGGGCTAAACCATTCTGTCATGGCTAAAGGATTAAGTTCCTTCCATGTCAGATGTGAGTGTTGGACATTCTGATGAGCAGGTCGGATGTAAGGGCAACTGCCATTCTCTAGGAGAATGGAGGCGCCTGGTCAGTTACCAGGTAGCCCAGTCGAGGACTGGGGTCCATTCTGATATGACTGCTGGGATGTGTTCTCATAGGATCATATGTGAGTGCAAGCCCTGTTGCAGCTACAACAAATTCCCAAAATTCCAAAAAAATTTAGGACCCTCCTTTGCTTTGGATTAGTTGATTTTCTTCTTTTGTTTTCTCAGAATGATTGAATTGATTTACCACTTGTTTGGTTTCTCCTTTTAGCACTTGAAGTAATCCACTGTATGATCGAATTTTCTCGCTGCCTTTGAATGTATTTGAAGCATGCCTGAATCAGAACTATTTGGTTTGGTTTTCCACTGTTGCGGACGGATCTTTGGTTTGGTTTTCCACCGTTGCGGATGGATAATTGGTTTTGTCTTTGATTTTCCTTCCGATCTGTTGGTTTTCTCATCGGTCGATCTTTTGGTTTCCGTCGGAGGAATTTGTCATTTCTATCTCTGCCGTTGTGGATGACAAACCACTTCCTCTCCCGATCATTGCTTAACTGTTTCGTTTCCAGCTCGGCTGACTTTTAGGTTTTACATCAGAGCTATTTATATTTTCTTTCTCCGCTGTTGCGGAAGGTGTCTGCTGTTAGCTTCCGCAGTTGCGGATGGACATTCGATTTTTGGACTTCGACTTTCTTTCCGATTTATTGGTTTTTACCTCGGCTGAATCTTGGTTTTGTATCGGAACTTTTATCGTTTCTTTCTTCCGCCGTTACAGAAGGAAAGTTGCTTCCTCTTCCGATCAGTCCTTTAACGTTCATAAGTCCTGAGCTTCCACCGTTGCGGCTGCGGAAAGTTTTTTTTGCTTCGTTTTGTAAGTCATTTTGGCTCCGACGTTGCGGAAGGTCGCCCGCTCTACTCTCCCGCCGTTGCGGATAAAAAAAAAAATTAACCTTGCCGATCCCTAGCGGTTTCTCTTCCGATTTAAGCGTTGTATGGCGGGGCGCGATACCCTTTTGATATCTGCTATTGCGGTTGTGGTTCCGCTTTCGGTTCCGATGTTAGAAGTCTGACGCATGGTAGTTGTTACCCGATTATCTCCATCATTGCGGATGGGTCTAGGGTTTGGTCTTCCACCATTGCGGAAGGAAATACACTTTCTGCTACCGATCCAAATGTCTCTGACATTCGGGTTTTTAAATTTTTCCCCACCACGAGAATTGACCGTATGTATATAGATGAGGTAAGGGGGACATGTTGGATTATTCTATTGGTATTTTCAACTTCCATGCTTTGTCGCCATCATGCTGTTAATCGCTCGAAGCTTGTTCGGACCCCATCGCCAGTACCTGCGTCCAGGTGGCAACTGTGGAGGCCCGACTGTCTTCATCCCGCCATATTTTCCGATTACACATCAGTGCTAGGTGGGCCCGTTGTTACCCTACCCTGTTCCGTTCGAGGCATTAGATTGATGTTTGCTGCGGTTAGGTTTGTTGTGACTATTTCTCTTCCCCCGTGATTGCACCTATACATTGAAGAGTTTTGGGGGTCTTACTATTTGCGGTCGGGGGATGCTTTTAACCCACGGAGTAGTTTTTCCTGCGACCTTTCGCAGCCTTGCGCGTAGTAAAAAGGGTTTGGTGCAGATGGCCGTTACGCCATCTGTACCAAACTGCCCCGGACGATGATGAGTTTAGTAGGGGAGAGTTTTTGTTGGTTTTTCTGTGGCATTTGGTACTTTTCCCCATCTTGTGTGGATTTCATATTACCCGCACTTTCGAATAGCAAGCGTTTCACTGTGCCATTTTGCGCACCGTTGGTTTTTGTTTTGAATCCGAGCCAGAGGGGGAAGGGATGTGCCATTTTATTTAGGCTGTTGACCATTAGATTGCACGGGTAGTCCATTTGAAAGTGCCGTTGAAAAGGAGTATAGGGGTTTTTGTCCCTTGTCTGTCCTGTGCAACGAAATAACAATGGCGCCCATAGAGAATGGGAATTTTCCTCATGTAGTATAGATGTTTCCCCGCTCGATTATATGGTTAGAAGTGTTTAATAGCCTATAGCAGTGGTAGATTGCATATTCTACTGTATATGACTGTATTTTCATCATGCTAAATATACACTAAGTCACTACACATCGGGTTTTAATAGTTTTGTTAGTTAGGCCATTTCAGGCTATACATGCACATATTTGCTTCATTAACCGATTGCTATTATGTTAAATAGAGAAGAAATGGCACATTGCACATTAATGTATACAAGTTTGTCACTCTGCCAGGGGGGCTTAATGTTACAGTTTTATGGCAGGAAGAGCTCACCATGTCAAAAAGACAAAAGAAGAAGGCCCCTGTGGTCGAAGAAGAGCCAGAAGTAGAAGTTGTCACTAAAACTGAATACATTTACGAAGACACTAAGTGCATTTCTGGTATCGAACCTGGATACCAGTGGGGGGAAGTATATAGATTGATCACCCGAAGAGAGGTTCCTGACATGGGCTTAGAAGAAGAATCCTTATATGCCAACATAGAAGGATCTTCCCTGATGAAGATCACCACCAGACCAGAGCTGTTCCCGTGCTCTGAAGTAATCAGATGGATTCTGCCTCAAGTAGATGTCACAACAATGATTCTGGAGGATGTTAACAAATAGGGCTATGTTGCATATAGCCCTAGATATGTAGCTCTAGCTTATCACCTGCCAGAAGCCCAAGTCTTTTTATCTGATGACTGGCTAAACAACATTAGAATGGATCTGGTGGAGACATTTAAAAGGATGATGTTGCAAGGAAAACATTACAGATACAAACGAGCAGGTGATTATGATACAACTAGCTTAAGGGCTCCCTACAGGTTCATAGCTTTAATTTTGAACCGGATCTTTGGAAGGGCACATGGTAGATTCTTCAAGTTAGAATGGATCCCAATCATTTTTCATGTTGCAACCCATGGGACAATTTTCAACTAGGCCAACATCGTATCCAATAGTCTTTCCGCTTGCTTGGCTTCAGCTTTGGGAGGAGTACACCAGAAGAGATCGGAATTCTATATGAGTTCCATACTGATAGACTGTATACTATGCAACCAGCCTTTCCCTGGTCTCAGGTGCATCTGGGACAGGGAAAGAATGCTTGTGTATGCTGATTATAAACCATTGTGGTCACATAAATATCACAGCCATTACAGAGAAGTCTGCGAACACTTCCTTATGCCTCTATACACACTCATTTTCCTGAAGGAGTGTGATTGTATGTCGGAGGAGGCCTTGCAAGTAATAGCAAAGTATGCATACTACTATTTGACTGAAAATGGCCTGTACTTCCGGATGTTTGGAGGTTCGAGAGCACCTTCCCTGCTGCCTAAATACGCAACTGATTACATTATTCACAAGGAGGCAGTCAGACAAGTGTTCCTGGATGGAATAGGCAGATTTTTGTTTGAGCACAAGAAGACAACCTATCCCCCTTTGCCCTTCAAGCTAGGAAGCTACAAGTTCACCAAAGTGAAGAAGGCTGATGAATTTGTAGAAGAACTGGAAAGATTTCATTTTGGCGAAATGCCCTTCCGCAGGAATGATACTCAAGGCAAAGTGGCTGAACACTGTAAAGAGCACAATGTGCATTTTGAGTAAACCCACCATTTTGATAAGGAAGAATCTGTCTTCCGAAGTGCCCCGAACATGACAACACTGAGGAGAAGATTCAAGAAGAAGATCACCACCAAAGGTGGGAAGGGGGATGAGCAGGCTAAGGTGGAGGAAGAAGCCAAAAGAAGAAATGAAGAAGCTCAGAGGTTGGCACAAGAAGCTGCAGGATGGCTACATAAAGAAGAAGAAATGAAAAGAAGAGTTGCTTAGGAAGCAGCTGAGAAAGCAGAAGAAGTAGCTAAGAAAGAAGAAGAAGAAAAGAAAAGGAAGCTGGATGAGGAGCTTCAAAAACAAGAAGCTGAAAGGCTAAAGTTGACACAGACATAGCAGTCAGCTTCTGAAACAGCTGCAGGGCAGACCCAAGACGTAGAGAACCCCGAGGTTTAGGACCCGCAAGTACCTGTTGCCAGCACACCCGTGGTCCCCACACTGAAGCTGGTCCCCTTTGTGCAGAAAAAGGGAGAAGAAATCCTTGATTTTAACACCATGTTTTATGACAGGGCTACAAAGAGGATAATAAAGAGAACAGAAAAGAGGGTTGAAACAAGAGATATGCCTGGTAAAATGATAATGGATACGGCTGTTATGTTGGGAACAGACCAAGATCCAAGACTCACCCTGAGAGCCGGGACTGCACTACTCCACGCCTCAGAAGATAACATGGACAAGGTAATAACTGATTTGGAGCAGTCCAAGAAGTCCTCTGCTTAGTTGAAAGATATGTTGAGATGAGAAAGAGAGGAAGGCAATAGGCTAAAGCAGAAGTATGAAGACATGCTGAGGGAAATGAAGTCCTCAAGAGCTGAAGTACATGCCCTCCAAGTAGAAAGATAGGTTATATAAAATACACAGGAGGCTCTGGAGAAAGTGCAGAAAGAATGGCAAGAGCTGAAGATAGAAAAGGAACGGCTGTAGGAGAAGGTAGAAGAGCTAGAAGAGCAGCAAAAGATTATCTTACAGGCCAGTGAGATGCACTCCCAAGAGCAGAAAGAAAAACATCAAGAGCATATTTCTTCTCTGACAGCTGCTCTGGAGGAAGCAAGGGAGTAGCAGGTTAACCTCCAGCCTTTCAAAGAGCATGTCTTGGCCCAAAAATCCAAGATGCTGCAGCTACAGACTACTGTTGAAGAGGAGAGATGTAGAGTGCTGTAGATCGATGGCCGATTGGAAGAGATCTTGGAAACTGCATCTTACTTTGTGGACAGATCTCAGGACGTCCTCGAGGTCCTGACTGCAAGAATGGCAAGGTTGGAAAGCAATGAAGAAACTCTAGCAGAGTTGCCATCAAAAGATAAACAATCCCTCAAGCGGGATTACGACTTAATAGAATTTGCTATTAACACCGCAGAGGAATTCAAGAAAGCAGTCAAGAAGACAAAGGGAGCCTGCACGGAATTTTTTAGGAGAGTTCTCATTACATACAATCGGTGCCAGGTAGAAGCCAAGCAGAGGTTGGATGATTTCCCAGACCACAATTCATTTGTGGAGATGTTGCAGAAAAGACATCAGGATGAAGAAGCAAGAATGCAACACATTAAGGCCATTGATGACCAGATTCTGAGAAGCGAAGTAGGCCATTCAGTAGTTAGTGTGCAGCTTTTGGAAGACCAAATTCGGTTGAGCGCAGCCAGAGTGGAGGCTATAAAGAACCAGGCTGAAAAATTTGAAATCAACATTCAGTTTTTGGAACCCTGCGCATTTGAGGGCATTGCCTCTGATGCTGCGTCATGGAAGAAGTTTCTAGATGCCCAAGTAGCACCCTCCTCATGAAGGATCGGTAATTATTGTAATTTGTAACTATTTTTGTAAAACATTTAAGAAAAGTAGAACGTTGGAAGCGAGGGGTTGGTAAGCCCAAAGGTCACTTTGGGAAGCCCAACAGTCTCACCCTTTTGTATAAATGTAAAAGACTTAGATGGAAAGAGGGGCTTTTTCCCAGTTAGACTAGAAAGCGATATTGTAAGAAGAACTATTTCTCTTTGAAATAAATAAATATGGTTTGCTTGTTGGAGAAAGATTGGTGGAATGTCCAAATGTTATGCTGTGGATGGCTAAAAGATGAACTATTTTGTTTTCCAGTTTTTGTCCATTAACCGTGAGATCGTTCTAACCCTTTGAACCTATGTTCTTGTTTAAATGATTTCTGGTTTATTTTGTGGAATGACCACCATGAGTAATGTATGTGGTTCATAAAACAATTGGCTATCTGGTTGTTGAAAGATCTTTAACCGTTCATGCATTGTGGAAAGAAATATCAGCTAACTGTAGTTTCTCTTTATATTGCATGTACAATACACATTACTCACAAATAATTTACAGTTTGCTCGTCGGGGATAGATAGATAGATAGTTAGTTTTATTTCTGCACATGTGATTTAGATGCTTGTGAGCCTAAGACGAGAGGTAAGAACTTGCGCATCACATTGTGAATACTCCTTGCACCCTAATCACCCTGCATGGTTAAGTAGGCATATGCATATCATACTTAAGGCAAAAAAATACAAAAATATACATGGTCGACCGGGCCGCAACCGGTAAAACCTTTGTTTTTGTTACTTTGACCTACGGTAGCCGGACCGCAAACCGGACGGATTCCCCATACCAAACAGTCATGGGCTAGTTGGGAACGTTGACTGGGGAGAATCCCTTTTTGTTGTTGCCTGTGAATTTCCAGGCCTCAACAAGCCCTTCCATCACTGTGATAGGATGTGTTCCTGTCTGGATGGATGTAAGTGCAGAGCCTTTCTGGAGCGACTGAGGGATGTGTTCTCACGTGCTCAGATGTAAGTGCTGAAATCTCTTATCATTGTGATAGGATGTGTTCCTGTCTAGATGGGAGTCTTCCATCACTGTGATAGGATGTGTTCCTGTCTGGATGGATGTGCCCTTCTGACGAGTAGGTCAGATGTAAGTGCTGAAATCTCTCATCACTGTGATAGGATGTGTTCCTGTCTAGATGGGAGTCTTCCATCACTATGATAGGATGTGTTCCTGTTTGGATGGATGTGCCCTTCTGACGAGTAGGTCAGATGTAAGTGCTGAAATCTTCCATCACTGTGATAGGATGTGTTCCTGTCTGGATGGATGTGCCCTTCTGACGAGTAGGTCAGATGTAAGTGCTGAAATCTTCCATCACTGTGATAGGATGTGTTCTTGTCTAGATGGGAGTCTTCCATCACTGTGATAGGATGTGTTTCTGTCTAGATGGATGTGCCCTTCTGATGAGTAGGTCAGATGTAAGTGCTGAAATCTTCCATCACTGTGATAGGATGTGTTCCTGTCTAGATGGGAGTCTTCCATCACTGTGATAGGATGTGTTCCTGTCTGGATGGATGTGCCCTTCTGACGAGTAGGTCAGATGTAAGTGCTGAAACCTTCCATCACTATGATAGGATGTGTTCCTATCTGGATGGGAGTCTTCCATCACTGTGATAGGATGTGTTCCTGTCTAGATGGATGTGCCCTTCTGACGAGTAGGTCAGATGTAAGTGCTGAAATTTTCCATCACTGTGATAGGATGTGTTCCTGTTTGGATGGGAGTCTTCCATCACTGTGATAGGATGTGTTCTTGTCTGGATGGATGTGCCTTTCTGACGAGTAGGTCAGATGTAAGTGCTGGGCGAAGACCTACATGATGGGTAGGCCTACAACCAACATGAAAAAGGGCTGGCTCTGTAGAACTTCCTGTGACGAGAAGAATCATGAGATAGCACCAGTGATGATCCAGATCGAGTGATGACAGCCAGTGATGATCCAGATCAAGTGATGATCCAGATCCAGTAGTGATGATCCAGATCGAGAGATGATCCAGATCCAGTCCAGTGATGTTGATCCAGATCGAGAGATGATCCAGATCCAGTGATGATATTCCATGATGATCCAGATCCAGTGAAGATGACTTGAAGATGAAGATGAATTGAAGATTAAAATGACTTGAAGACTCAAGATGCAGATGACGAGATGATCCAGTTGATACAGAGAAGAAGACCAGTGCTGAAAATTGTGTCGAAAGAATACCTTCCTAGTTAATAGGGAGTGTTGATGTATATGTAACTTCGGAATGCATTCATATATGTATCTTATGTATTGTAACCCAATGTTTATTCTAGGATGTTTCTATTATGTATTTGAGTCATGTTGTCATTCCCCGATGTTCCGATCGGGAGGATCAATAATGTAAACAAGTCATGTCAAGTCATTGTTAAAGTCCCCATAGTGGTGGGGCACTAGGGTTATTAGACACTCCTAGAGATGTTGGCTCTAGTAAGTAATTGTTAAGTGAGGCCGACATGTTGGAGTGCACTTCAAGTGAATGGAAGAATATAAATAGAGAGTGAGAGCCTCTCTATTTATCACTTGCAACACACATCACTCACTCACTAAAGTGTGGCGCATTAGTGAGGAAGGAAATACACTGGGACTAGACAAGAAGAAGACTACTACTGTCAGGAGTGCATCTTACTGTTTTGGGCTTTTACTGTTTTGGTGCTGATTCTATCTTTGAGGAAGTTGCGGGGTTTTCTCCTTTATGGTTTCCCCAAGAAAAACTCTTTGTGTCTCTTGTCTCTTGTGATGTGCTTATGTTTTATTGCTGTGCTTGTTATGCTCTCAGTGAAAAGATCCTAAGATCATAATGCTAGCTTATATGATGAAAAACTAACAATATGCTTATTGACTCTTTCCAACCGTTGGATTAGTTGAGGAGTCCACTCTGTAGGTACTATGCCTTGAAAGTTTTTCCTTTGAGTTGCTAGTTTCTCCAACCATTCATGCTGCAAAATATGAAATTCACTAAAGAAAAATTCATGAATATATTAGTAAATATACATTTCGAACCATTTTGTCAGATTCAGTCGCGATCCTTTACTTTCTTCTTGTGCAAATCCTCTTTATTTTTAGTCCACCCAATCTTGGATCTATGGTTTGGTTTGGTGCCAAAACATGTCCCCTTTAGAATGATATCGATATCTACAACAAATTTTTTTGAGCCAATCTATTTATCTATAAGTTTCTCATTCTTGGGAAGCCTTGATGGACAATGCGGAGTTGGAGAAAGTCATGTAGAAACTTCATACCACATAGGCAAATATAACCAGGCTGCAAAATTCATTAAAGAAGTTGCCACCAGTCGAGAAAATGAGCAAGGATGATGACTTAAAAACATTGCAACAACAGGTTTCCAAACTATGAACACAATAACAACGTTGAATTGAATGTGTCACAGAGCTCCAGGATGAATCAGAACAAGTTACAGGGACCATGCATCTTGTCCACAAGTAGGTGCGACAGGTGTTGGGAGCGACAGATGTTGAAAATTTCAGAACATATCAGTTCCGAACTTGTGGAGAAAATTGATAAAGTTAAAGAAGATGCACAAAGACAAGCAAAATAAGTGATGAAAATATGTTAGGAGTTTTAAAATAAATTCGATGTGACAAAGATATCTGGATGAAGTGGCTCGGGACGAGCCACAAGTGAGTGTTGGGGGCCCATTGGCCCTGGGAAAGTGCACTAGTTTTGTTCGAAAGTGTGAAGAATACAGGAAAGGCGAGAAAGGCCACGATGAAAAATGAGAGAGAAAGCCAATCCAATAATTCGATCTATTTTTTAGGAAACAATAAATGTAAGAGTGAGTTAAGTTAGACTAGTAGTCTATTTTGGGAATGGGCATGAATGTAATCTGGGCCGATAGAACCTTTATTAATGTAATGGGATTTCTTGGGTTAGTTAGAGAATCAGTCGATTGTTAGTTTATAATTAGTTGATGGTTAGAAGAAGAGTTGTGGAAAGTATATAAGGTCGATCCATAAGATGTGTGCGGATGACACTTATCGCTCTTATAACGTCACTTATAACGTCACTTATAACAATATTTATATATCTTAATCTAGAGAGCGATATTGACAGAAAAATACGATCCTGAGAAGAGGACAACAGAAAAAAGAAAGAATACACGAGAGCATGAGAAAGAAAAAGAAAACTCATATATTGTAAGAAAATATTGAGAGAAGTATGCAAGCTGTCTGCACATACCAAAAACGTTCTAAATATTACTCATGCTAGATTAAGAGTGCTTTTGTGGTTTTTTCCTGTATGGATTTCCATGTTAAATCTTTGTGTTTACGATGTTTGTGTATCTTATATATGACTCTCTATGAGTTTGTCGCACTAATTACTATGGAATGTTGAAAACAATGATGGTAGGCATGCTTTAGATATGTATATTTATATGTTTCATATGTGTCGATGGATCGACCTGCTTTACTTATTGTGTATGTGTCAACATTAGTCCATCCATCTATTTCGGCCGAGCAGTCTTTCAACGTCATTATGAAGAAATACTCTTCCATAACTACAGAATCCTAGTTTTCGCAGTCCCCATAGGAATCTCAGGTGAGACCTTACTTGCGTCGTATGATTTGTCGATGGAGTTACACTCTATTGGGCCGGTGCCTTGGGCTTTGTTGGATGGGAAGGGAATACTGAATCTGGGTTAGTGGAATCGACGTCAATAAATATACTAGTAATGCAAGTGATTCTAGCCACAAGGTTGGAAACCATGCTCTGTGTAGGGGAATTTGAGTATGTGGATATCAAATTATCCTCAAAACATATGGTTATTTATTTACTAGTAGAACTAAAAGAATATGGTAGTGCTTCAAATTAATTAATTGGATAATACACAAGGCAAGAAGAGTTGAAATATGGGGAAGAAAGAGCAGAACCTAGGGTTATATCTAAGAGGTCTTCTCTTTGAAGACTTAATTGGAAGAGAAGGAAGAGAAAGAGGAACATCATCCACTCTCAACAAATTCTAATAGTACATTTAGAGAATTCAACAACCAAAACATACTCTTTCTTTGGAAAGTAAAAAACTTGTCTATGTCAATGATGACTTGTCAAGTTAATGAAAGTGGGTAGCTAATATGAATTATTCCTACTTAAATTCTATCCAAGTGACATGCATGTGCTTATGTTCATGATTGTGGATGTGTGCTTTCACACACTAGAATAGGTAGGGTTATGAGAAAATCCATGGCTACTTTAACATTATAGATTCCTTCCATTTATGACTTCTTAGCCAAAAAAATGAATTCAATGATGGAAATGCTCCCCCCCATAATGATACATTCGATCATGTTAGCCTCATAGTTATAAATGGAAGCTTAATTTTAATTTGAAAAAAAACAAAAAACTGTGATTATAGATCATTTTATCACTCTTAGCTACATATATAAAAAGGAGACTTAAATCAATGAAGATATTCAATAGAAATCAATTAATATAAAGCATTTAAACACCAATGACTCTCGTAAACATATGAGGACATCAAATTTAGGGGAGGGAAAGAATATAGATCTCCATCATATATGAAAGAGAAGATACATCGAAAGTATATCTCAAATGTATGACTGATTACTTCCATGTCACTTTTTGGGTTCATTTCCACTTAATCTATATAGTCTCCAACCTCCATCAAAGTCTTCGATGCCTCTTAGCAATTATTAGAGAACATAAAAACATCACCACAACACTAACCTTGGTTAAGGAGCAAAATCAACAACATAAAAAATATGGAGAGAGGTCCCTTAGCCAAAAAAAACCTTGTATTTGTACAAGAGATTGGGGCTTATGAGGTAGTTCTCTTCTCAACATGAAGTAATAGGATGTTTCCACATGATTTCTTTGGATTATGTCTACCCATGGTTAGATTTTCAATGGGATAGAGTCATGTTTTTATATTTTTTGGGTTGTGCATGTGATTTTTATGAGAAAATTTGTGACCAAACTATCATGCATGCATGTTTAATGAAGGAAACCTATACCAAGGTGTCAAAAGTGAGAAAACTTGAATCAAGACTTATTATTGATATTTTTGAATTATAATTCTATCTCGAGAGAAAATGTGTTAATGTCCTAAGCCTTTGCTGTCACATTTTTATTGTTATGTTATTGTCGTCATTATCAATAAGATCAATATTTGTAATTATATAATTTGTATATGATACACATGCACACACACACACACACACACACACACACACACACACACACACACACACACACACACTTTTTCTAGATAATTGGATTAACATGAAATAGCTATACATATAGACTATGCATGAAGGATGCATGTTCTTTGTGTCATGGATGGGATTTGGATGTTTGTTCATGTGGATGACTAGAGGAGGTGAAGGTTAATACTTACTAATGACAAAAGGGAAAGGATGCCTTCCATGCATTTACCAAGATAAAGTTGGATCCACAAGGATTGGTATGGAAAGCTTTCATCAATCATCCTCATGTCAATATATAATGAGAATGAGAAAAACAAAGTCTCATGTAAAATCCAATACCTGGTCCTTCTAAGTCAAATTAGGTGTCAAACACTTAAATAAATGAAGGGCTGGGAAGGGTTTTGAAAGAGGTTCTTCACTTAATGTGGGACTTGTGGGGTTGGAAAAAGAAACATCAAAGTATATCTGGTAAAAAATCAAATTATGGTCTGCTGTAATTATGTTTGTACATGCTATATAACTTAGGGTTTTTCTTTGTCATGAATCCTTGCGTAAAGCATATGTTCTACCAAAAATTTCTTATATGGTGATAGAGAGGCTTAATTGATAGTTCCAATGGTTATATCATGAACTTATGAGCCATATGTGATACCTATCCCTTGAAGTTAGGGAGTTCATAGGTTTGACTCTCTTGATCACCTCGGGGTTAGGATCCTTAATCAAGGTTGACATTTTACCTCATTTACCATCCATGGATCATGGGGAAGTACTCATAGGGTTTCCCACGATATTATTCCTTGGAAAAAATAGAGGCCCAATGAAGTAATAATAATTCCATTAGAAAGAGGATGAATCTAGATATTATAGATCCAAATTTTACATTTTGAAGTACTACAAGTGTGGATGGGCATTTGTTGTAATCTCACAGATCACATAAGGTTACCAATAATACATACTTAAACATACATAAATATACACAGAGACAGAAGACAAGAACAGATTGGATAGAACAGAATATCTTATTGTAATGAGTTCATACAAAGCACAGAACTGAACTGAGTTCTTGTGTGGCTCAACAGCCTAATATATACAAGTTACAAACAGTTACAAAATAACTACCTGTCGGTTCGGTGAACTGACATGACTGTTAGTTAGCCGACTTAATCAACTAGTTTAGTCGGCTGACCGACTTAGTCAGTCCATCGACTTAGTCGGCTGACTAAGTCGGTCTTCGTTCAAGTCGACTTATGTCGACTTGGTCCTTCTACATCTCCCCCATGAACAAAACGTTTCTTCATCCTGAAGAAACAGGGAGGTACAAAAAATGTGTTGTATGCCGAACCCTGCAACTGCTACTGAGGTGGACTGTGCAGACGGATAGTTGGTTTTTTCTGGACGCATACTTCGACTATTGCTGGTGCAGTGATGGCAAGCTAGTGCTGGAAATCTGTCCATGTCTACAAGGCTTTCTGGATGTCGATCATCAGAGTAGTAAGGTTTGAAAGTACCGACATCTTTTCTGCCATGGGCATTTCTGCAATGTTCTCCATGTTGGGACCCAACATTTGGTTCTATTCTTCTGCAGCATCAAGGAGTCTTTTCATCTGCGGGCAGATGTTGTCGACCTTCTCTAAGTTTGGAAGGGATTTCTGAACCCACTGATGAGCTTCTCGTTCCAGCTTCTGCAGTTTGCTACTCTCCATCACAATCTGCTCGTCAATGGTCTGCCTCATTTCTGCCTCCGTCGACTTACGTCCCTCCAAGGCCTGAATACCTTGTCTTGTCTGCCTGGTCTGATGATAGACTTGCCCATAATGAGTAGGTCAGTCTCTTAGTACTTCCTCAGTAACAATGGATTCCTCTATATGGTCCTGTAAGACTTTGTAAGCCTCCGAAAATGCAGTGTGCTGGGTCAAGAGGAGTCGGGCGGTCTCTTCCTTTTGTTCTGATTTAGTCTCTTGGAGATGTGTCTGTATAGTGGACACCATGCCTTCAAAGAGCTGATATGCCCATTCCAGAGGTCGATCTGTAGCATCTTCGACCGGGCCTGGGATGAAAGATTGTGCAAGAGACCTGCATTTGCCGAGAAACTCGACCTGTTCTGCCTCCTTGTCTTTGAGCTCTTTACTTTTGGTGACCGTCCTCTTCTTTGACTCTTTGGCCAAGGTTTTGAGTAGTTGGCCGACCTCTGAGTCGGTTAGCGAACTGGCATATTTTAGGCTAATCTTCAGGCCGGATGTTCTATGGTGCTCTTTCTTTTTCTTCTGGGTGTCTGTTTATGGCTCTTGGGTACCTGCAGTAGTTGAAGTGGGATCTGTGGTTGGTGGAACGGAGGCCGAGGGTTTCTCTGCTTGGTTAGGTGGTATAGAAGTCGGGGGTGTTTCTTTTTGAGGAGCGGGTATGGGGGACAGTGGTTTTTCTATTTGAGGAGGTGGTATGACCACTTCCAGCTGTGAGGCTGATGGTGGGTTTTGTTGTGAATCAAGGGGTGGCGGAGGTGGTGGAGATGATGGTGGTGGAGGTGGAGACGGCGTGGGGGAATGGTCAGGGGTCAAAAGGGTGATGGGATTGTTTGGTGGGCTTTGGTCAGAAGAGATACCTGCTTCCGACGGTGACGTGGGTGGTGCGTTCTGGGCGTCGACGTCGATTTGCTCTGTGACAGAATGGATGGCTCCAATCACGTCGCCTCCGTCGTCGATCCTAGTAAATGTCATTGTTTCTTGGGCGTAGATCTGTTTGTTTGCTTTGAGAGGAGTGGTCTTCTGTATTTTCTGTGCCGACTGGAACAGTGCAGGCAGCGTCGCGAAGAAGGCTCTAAGCTTAGCGTCCTTGTCGGCCCTGGCTCTTAGTGCCTCCGAAATTTCTCTTTGATATTCTTCCATGGGGCCGCCCAACTGTTATGCTGGACCGTGTTCTTCGACTACGAGCGTCGGGGATGGAGGAGGGAGGGTCGACACAAGGTCGACGACATTTTCAGGCATCTGTTGTGTTTTAGCTTTCTTGGGCCAACCTTCTGGGGTGCCTGCCTCGAGATATCGTTGAAACTGGGTTTCAACCAACACTTTATTGGCGCGGGCATCTTCGACAATGTCGACAGCCACGGCGGCTAGTTCCTCCTCATCGTCGGACGAGTCAAGAAGAAGCTTGCACTTACCCCTGCCTGTTTGTTGTTTTTGAGTCTTGAGTCTTTTCCTGGCGACCGCTATCTCCTTAGCCAGCTTTTTGATGGTATTTTTGGATAGGGCATACTCAGGGTCATCCTCTTCGACTTCACCTGTCGGGTCTTGAGTGGGTTTGACGATTGCTGGAGCCAAGGGAGTTGTCTGTTGCACTGTTGGCTGCGTTTGTATTGTTGGTTGTTGTTGTTCTGTCGGTTGGGGTTCGACGACCTGTGCAGTCGAAGGTTTGACAGTAATATGTACCCGACTAGTGGTCATGGTCGGGGTATCCTCCGACACAAATGTACTGATATACAGATTAAGCTCGTAGTCCTCCTCCTTCTCTTGGTCTGTCAGTGGTTTGATGGTAGAGAAGTCGACCTGTTTGGCAGCCTCCGGAATTGGTACCTTTGTTCCTGCCTGTCGGGTCAACTCTCTGAAAATCTGTTCAACTGTCGGGTAGTAGTCGAGGTCCTGTGCTTTGGGGTCTTGACCTCGCATGTACCATATTGATGTATGGTCAAGTGCTAACTGGATATGTGAGTCGGCAGGGAGGTTTCGTCGGATGTTTTGGGGCACCCTCCACCTCATCGTCTGAACCTTTAACTGCTGGAACCAAGTCTCCAAGAAGACTTTCCCCTGTGCCACCTCATGCAGGGTGCCTTTTTGGGAGAAGGGTTTGAAGCGGTGCATTTCAAATCTAGTCGACTCCCGGAAGACTGGAATACCTTCTGGATAGAAGTGATACATGACTATCCAGATAATCAGGGAGGGGAATTCGATGATACCTCCCGTCTCCTGGCAGCGTTCACAGATGGTTTTGACTATGTCGGCGACATAGTCTCCCCATCGGTAGACTTTTCCGTTGGTGGCGATTGTGTCGACCGCCTCCAACATCTCCAATTTAAGGTCACTGCTTCGACCAGCCAAGGTAAGGGTGATTGCGATGATTTTTGCCACAATTTGTGGTGTCCTGGTCGCAATTTGTCCTATCATTAATCTTTAGAGTTTTTCCCAGTCGGTGTGCCTGTAAGTTCTTGGACGAGTCCCTCCTTGATCCCAATTGGGACAGGGTCACCTTTGTTCGACAGACCCGTAAGCGTCGAAATAACATCCCCGGTGATGTCAATCGGCTGGTCGAAGTAGAATCGGCCATTGTGGTAACGACTGATAATAAATTTAGCAGCTGCTTCCTTTGTCCCACCGAAGCTGGCCATCAATGGTGCATTAGGGTACTGGAGAATGCTGCTGTTCCAGACTTTCTCAGCGGCCTGTGTCATTTTACTTCCTTCATATGCCCAGTCTTGGATTTCTGCCCAGAGTTTCTGAAATGGACCCTCCTGGACTTTGGCAGTTTTGATATTCTTCAGTCTTTGGACCAAGAGTGTGTCCTCTGCCTGCAACTCCTTTTCTTTAGCCACGGCTCGGGTGAGTTTGGGTGCCATGATGTCGGACTGGTCGGACTTTGAACAGGGTTTGTGGGTGCTGGTCGACGGAGGATGCGAGTGCTCTGTGTGTAAGGGGTGTGGTGAATGAACTTTCGACGGTCTATTATTTATAGGCGTGGGAATGGTGGAGTGTCGAACTGGTTGTATTAATGGCAGACTTGACAGTCCAACTGCAATACTCGAGTGCGATTTGGTGGATCTGGTTCGGCGCTCGAGGCCATTAATGTGTGATGGGACTCTCAAGGTCGACGGTCGGTGTCGGTGATGAAAATGGTCGGCATGACTGGTCGATGAAAATGATGTCGGTTGTTGAAGGGGTGAGTTGCTGTCATGCTGGGTATTTTTGAGTGGATTGTTTTGTTTTTGGGATTTTTCTAACTTTTTATAGGTTTTGGGTGACAGTTACGGTCGTTATGTTTTTTTTTTTTAGGATCAGTTTCTATATCGTTTAAGTCGGGCTCCATTGACGAGCTTCCGAAATACTAGGCCCTGTAATGTTTTTAGTCGGACTGAACCATTGGGGTGGATTTATTCAACAACATAGGGTCCCATCCATTATGTGTGCAGTTTCTTTGGTTTTCCTTTTACTCGACTGTTGTAGAGTAGAGCAAGGTCTCCGACCGATAAGTTTTTGTTCTTGATGTTACGGTCGTGCCAGGATTTTTGCTGTTGTTTTTGGATTTCCTGGTGTTGAATAGCCATAACTCTATGTTCTTCCAGCTTACTGAGTTGGAACAGTCGATCCTTTCTTGCATGCTCGACATCGATATGTAGTAGTTGAGCTACAATAGGTGCCTAATGTCGAAAGTGTAGGGGGACGACTGCTTCTTGGCCATACACCAGTCGAAAGGGAGTTTGGTCAGTCGACCGTTTATATGCAGTCCTGTATGCCCATAAGACTGCAGGAATTTTCTCATCCTAGTCATATTTTTTGGTATTGCATATTTTTGTTAACCCTTTTGTCAATGTTTTGTTGAAGGCTTCAATCGCACCATTCGACTGAGGATGGTATGCTGTACTTCAACGATGGTCGATGTGAAGCTGGTCGGTTAAGTGTTTGATGGTTTTGTTAATGAAGTGTGATCCTTGGTCGCTGATCAAGGTGAGTGGACATCCAAATCGAGTAATGATGTTTTCATAGATGAACCGAGCAGCTACCTCACTTGAACATGTTTCGACAGGTTCAGCTTCTGCCCATTTAGTAGCATACTCCACTGCAGTGATGATATATCTTGCACCTGATCGTCAGGCTGGAACAGGGAATGGTCCTATGAAGTCTATGGCCCAAATTTCAATTGTGAGACTAGGGTTTACAGAGATCAGGGGAATTTCTGTACTCGGCAGTGGTCGACCAAGTCGTTGGCATCTGTCACATCGACTAACAAAGGTTTTACAATCTCTGTGAAGTGTCGGCCACCATAATCCAGACTGTTGGATTTTCTTGGCAGTTGTGTCGGCTTGAAAATGTCCTCCTGCAGGTCCATAATGAGCTTCGTGCATGATTTGGTCTCGTTCATGGTCAAGTACACATATTCTAAGGACATCTTCTAACCCCATTTTATATAGAAATCCATTGATGAGGCTGTAAGGGGCAGCCTTCATAGCTAGGATTTGCTTTTTCTTAGTGTTCAGACCTTCTGGTGCCTGACCTGTCTCTAAAAACTGAGCAATATCCTCTAGTTCTTCTGGTACCGCTTCTATACGAAATAGGTGTACGTTCGGAAAGTCGTCATCGACTCCGGTCGGTTCCTCTCTTGTGTCGATACGAGATAGGTGGTCGGGCCCGACATTGAGCTTTCCTGGTCGGACCACTACTTCAAACTCAAACTCTTGAAAAAGAAGTAGCCATCGACAAATTCTTCCATGATGAAGGGGTTTATTAACAAGGTATTTCAACGCTTGATGGTCAGTGTAAAATATGAAGGGGTTGGCTAACAGGTAATGTCGATACTTTTGAAGGGAAAAGACCATACCTAGGGCTTCTCTTTCAGTGGTCGAATAGTTCTTTTCAGCCTTTTTAAGTTTTTGACTGCTGTAAACTATAGGGTAATCCATTCCATCATCCTCTGGTTGAGTCAAGATTGCTCCAATAGCTATCCCTGATGCATCAATATGCACATGAAATTTGGTAGACCAATTTGGAAATTTAAGTATGGGGGCTTCGACCAGTTTTCTCTTCAGTTTGTCGAAGGATATTTGGCATTCCTCTGTCCACTTAAATTCTTGATCTTCTTTTAGCAGCTCTTCCAGAGGGTAGGTCATGTCGGAGTAATGTCTAATAAACTTCCTATAATACCCTGTATGTCCCAATAACACCCGAACTTGTTTAGGGTTTATTGGAGGCTTCAGGTCGAGGATGATTTTAATTTTGGCAAAATCAACCTTAATACCATCTTTGCACACAACATGTCCTAGTAGGATCCCTATGGGGGTCATAAAGATACACTTCTTAATGTTTAAGGAGAGTTGGATCTGTCGACATTTCTCCAGCATAAGTCGGAGCCATGTGCAGTGATCCTTTAGGGTGGAATATATGGTCCAGTCGTCGAAGTAGACTGCCATGGTTTTATAGATGTATTCTTGGAAAGTTTTTGCAACAATTCTGGAAAAGACTGCAGGTGCATTCTTTAGTCCAAAAGGCATAACCCTATAAGAAAAAGAACCAAATTCACAGACAAATGTTGTTTTCCTCTGGTCTTCCTTTGCTATAGGTACTTGGTTATATCCTGAAAATCCATCTGTGAATGAGTAGCATTCATGTCCTGCCACTTCATTCAAGATTTCATCAACATAAGGGGTTGGGAATGGATCTATTAGTGTGACTTTATTAAGCTCTCTAAAGTCGACACAAATTCTTAACCTAGTCGGGTCATGTTTCTTAGGCTGTACGACCATGGGGCTTGCCCATTCCGACTGGTCGATGGGGTAAATGATTCCTACTGCTAACATGTTGTCTATTTCCTTCTTAACTATTTCCTTATACTTATGAGCTAGTTTATAAGGTCGTTTCTTAATAGGTCGGACATCAGGTTTAGTATCTATTTTCATCTCTCCCATTTCCTGTACTAGTCCTTTTAAGTCTTTGTAGTCCCGTGCAAAGACATCTTGGAACTCTCTAAGTAGGTTTACGATTTTAGTGGTTTGATGTTCGTTCCAATAGTCTCCAATCTTAGCTATCGTTGGACGGTCGTCATTTGAAATGTCGACCTCCTTGGTTTTCACTTTTGCATCCAGCCACTCTGGTGCTTTAGCTTCATTGATCGGCCGACTTCCCTCTTTGAACTGTGAGAATGTAGCAGGAAAGTCGGCTGCAGTCATTCTGTCAATGTCGGGTTTATCTGTGGTCTCGACTTTCAAGATGAAATAGATAGGTTTGTTAGTTTCACTGTGGTGAGGGTTCCATCTGAAGCTCTTGCCTTTGGTGTGTTCATTTTCTAAGTGCAAGCGGGTCGACTATGGTCGGGATTTAGTTTGTATAGTATTACAGTCCTTAACCTGTCGATGGTTTGGGTAGGGTTGAGTGACAGTCGGTTGGAGGAATTGTTTGATTTGCTGTGCTGTTTCATCCAATTTTTCGTTTTGAGGTGTAAACTGGAAGTATTTGATAAAGTTTTCTCTCAATTCCTACCAAAAGAAGGTTTCTCCTCGAGCTTCCTCCATTTTATACCATTTGTTAGGTAAGTCGTCTAAGGTTGAAGGAAACAAATGGGGCCATGCTCTCTCGTCTTTGTAACCAAGTCTTTTCTACTCCTTTTCACAAGTCCTAATGTGGTCTTCTGGGTTCTGGCCTTGAGTGAAGATAGGGATTTGGGCTTCCTGTGTTAACTTATTCCCTCCAAACCATTCGACAAAGAAGGTGGAAGCAGTTGTCCAGGTTTGTAGTTTGGATTGATGGGTATCCCACCATCTAGCTGCTTGACCTGTAAATGTTTCCACTAAGCTTTGTAGTTGACCATGTTCTCCAATATTTTTAGAGACTTGTTCGACATGCATGACTGGGGATTCCCTCTCCTTATACCGGGGTAGTTGAGTATTGGTTAAGTTCGTGGGTTGTAAGGTAGGGCGCTCCCTGAGTTTCTTTTCAAAAATTTTAGGTATAATTTATACGATGAAGCACTGTCGGGTGGGTTTTTTCTGTACTGTTTGAATAGTCCAGCACCCTCTTGCTTGTGTTTCGTAGTTTTCTATCTCCCAGTCATAGAGTTCAGCGTCTGAATTATACCTGACTGAGTCTGAGTTACCTAAGTAAAGCTCCCCTTGGGCGTTTGGTTCTGTGTAGTCAGTATTGTTCTGGATCTGATAAAGTTGTCGGATATCGAGTTCCTCATCAATTGGTTCAATCCAAGGTTGTCCTTGGGATGGATTGATAGGTACGATGACCTTTTGGCCATTTCCTTTGAGCTTAATACGTTCTTTGTCTAAAGAGATAGAAGCTTTCATCTTTCGACCCCAAGGTTGACCTACAAGCGTTGGGAAGGAGCTAGATCCTTCCTTTGGGTCAATAATTTCGAAATCAACCTTGGTTGATATTCCTTTGATGGTTGTGTCTACATTTTTCCAAACCCCAATGGGTTCGATGAGACCTTGGTCAGCTAGTTTTAGATAAATGCCTGACTCATAGAGTCAAGGTTTGCCTATCTTTTCCCATGTGTCCTGGGTCAGAATATTTACCTGAGACCCGAAATCAAGCACCACTTGTCGGACATGAAAACCATCAATTTCCAGGTCGACTAGAGGGTCGACATCGTTTTTGTCTTTTTGATTTAGGTTGCAAATTTTCTTAGTTTGTTTTTCAGGGTTAGTACTTTTGATTTGATGCAACAAATCAATGAAGTGGGCTACTGACTCATCTGTTTGAATGAGATGGGTTAACTACTGTGTCGTGCTAAGTCAACTGTGAATAATGTATTCTTGCTGTGCGATGTTTTGAAATATGTTTTATGCCTCTTGATAGGTGTGTTTTTGTTTTATAGGGTCTGGATAATTATTTGTGTCTTGTATTTTGCTAATTTGGGGGTTATCAGGCCCTGTTTTTGTGCCTTGATGAGTGACAATATGTAGATTTTTAGTATGTAATACATCATGCTTTTGTACACAGGACAAGACATTAAAATTCTTTTTCATATTAATTTTTTCCAACATAGTAGGACAATCCTCCAAGGAGTGATCGCCTACTCCACAATGCGTACAGAATTTCAGGTCAGTTCTGTCCTTGTACGGACAGTCTGCACATCTGTGCCCCTCTTTGTAGCAAATGAAGCACTGGCTAGGTCGACGAGTGCGTATGTCTCGATTCCCAACAAATCGACCTCTTCCAAACCCTTGTCGTCGATTGTCATACCGACGTTCGTATCGTCGGTCGTTAGCTTGTTGCCCATTCTGATTGTTTGGATTGCTTTGCTCATTAGTCTGTGCTACTGCGTTTGTTTAGTAGACGGCCTGGTAGTTCTGTCTATTTTTCATGTTCAGTTGACAGTTGGCCGTGTTGTGGCTTTTTGTCTCACAGATGGCACACCAAGAGGCCTTTCCATTCTTCATGTTGTATGGACAGTCAGCTGTAGAATGGTCTCCACGTTCCTGGCAGATGTCGCAAAACGCTTTAGTCTGTACAAAACGGACATCTTGTCGGCTGTACTGCTGTCGACAAGTATCTTTCGAATGACCGGCCGTCGAATAGTTTGTACACCAGATCTCTTGATTCTTTAGGGTCAAATCTTTTAAAGACTTATGGAAATTTTCTAGCTGTTCCTCCAGGCGGTGGTCTGTTGGATATGCAGGGATATCTTCGTCCATCTCGACCTGCAGAGCTTTTGTCAGCGTGTCTTCATATGTCTTGAAAGTTTCCAGACTGATATGTCGGTGAACTTTCTGTGATAGACCTGCAAGGAACCACTGAATTAATAATTGTTTGTCAATAACATAATCTAGTTGGCTCAGTAGGTCCTTCCAGTGTTTGTCATAGTCACGGACAGTTTCTCCTGGCTTCTGTTGGGTTGTTTTCAGATTTTTGGCTGCCAGGTGCTTAGCGTCTGGGGTTTTGAAAAAGGATAGGAACTGCACCTTTATCTCTGCTTTGGTCGCTTTGGGGGTCCTTTCTGTGAATGTCATGAACCATGTTAAGGCTCGTTTGTGTAGGGCCCCTGCGAACTGGGCCATCTTTCGTTCTTCATCCGTGACTTGGTTTGCTTCCCAGGTCGACTCACAGACGAATCGATGTCGTCTGGGGTCTTCATCCCCCTCATAGAGAGGAATGTGAGTAGTGCCGTGACCCATGCTTGAATCACTATCACTACTTTCAGAAGTTGGTGGGGTGGGTGGTGTGGGTGGTGGTGACAGAGGTGGGGTTGTTGATACAGTCGAACCTGTGGGGGTGACAATGGGGTTTTGGTTGACGGAACTTGTGCTTTCGTCGGTGGTCGATTCTTTCTCGCCGTACAGCGGATTGTTGATAATTTGTCTTCTCGATGGCCCATTGTCACTTTGCGTGCTCAAGTCTGACTCTTGGGTATCTTCTGAAGTTGTATGTGGCAGGGGGGGTGCTCCTTCATGTGTCGGTAGGAGCAAGTGGATACTCTGAAAGGAAGGTGCCATTTGAAAGGTCACCCAGTTCCCTTCGACCGGTCGACGTATGACAAGGTGTCGTCCCGGGTACGGTTCATCACCTAGTCGACTCCAGATTGTGATGTCACCAGCTCTCAGTCGGAGGTCGTATTCAATAATAGTCTGTATTACGGTATGTGAATTGGCTGGGGACAGGGTTACTTCATCGGGAACCGTTATTTGGAGAGCTTCTTGCTGCTCTATCCACACTTCTTCATCCTTAGGGGCCGTCTGTTCCTCTACGCCTTCTTCTTGTCGGTCATGACCCGACTCTGGCGGATTCTCATTACGGTCGGTCTCCCTAGGGTTTTGTTCTCGATGCAGCTCGTCGGCTCGTTCACGTCTGGCTTCCCTTATTTGCTTTCGTTCGTCCCTCTCGATTTTCTTAATGTCCGACATACTTTCATACAATACTATTCCTTCGAGTCCTCTTCGGTCGACTGTTCATTACTGGCTTGGTCGACTGGTATCCACTATGCTCCCTCTCCGACACACGACCAGCTACCCCCCCATAGCCTACCCGATGCTTTTTAGAAAGCTCGGATAGTTCTGTCTATTTGCTCAGGAAGTATTCCCACTCCCTTTCAGCGATGAATTTCTCCCACTTCTTTTGCTTCTCCGCCCAGTTAGTGTTTGATGGCGTTTCGTACAATGGTGGTCGAGGTTCGACGATATGGCTTGCTCCTTTCTCAATCAGGAACTTGAACAACAGGGTCGGTAAGGAGCATAGAAATTGGTCAGTGAAATCTGTGTAGAATTTGGCTTTTACAGTTTCCACTGAGGTTCTGTCTTCGATTGCTTGCTCTTCACAGAAGTCGTCGGTGATCTTCTCACACCACTCTGACAGATTAGTTCTACCCCCTCGAATAAGTTTCTCTAGCAACTGTTCTTCTTTAGTTGCATCAGTCTTTTTCATCCAGGAGTTGCTTCAGTAGTTGTGGCACGGATTCAACAAAATTCTCGTGTGTCTCGGTGAAAAATATGGCTTTGGATTTTGCAACTGTTAGTCTGTTCCTACGTGCATAATTTTGGAAGTAATTGGCAATCTTACGCTCCCACCAGTCCTTTATCTCCTGCTCTGGTATCATATGTGAACATATATTCTATACATGTACTACCGGCAATGGAACCAATGTTGTAATCTCACAGATCACATAAGGTTACCAATAATACATACTTAAACATACATAAATATACACAGAGACAAAAGACAAGAACAGATTGGATAGAATAGAATATCTTATTGTAATGAGTTCATACAAAGCACAGAACTGAACTGAGTTCTTGTGTGGCTCAACAGCCTAATATATACAAGTTACAAACAGTTACAAAATAACTACCTGTCGGTTCGGTGAACCGACACGACTGTTAGTTAGCTGACTTAATTAACTAGTTTAGTCGACCGACCGACTTAGTCGGCTGACTAAGTCGGTCTTCGTTCAAGTTGACTTATGTCGACTTGCTCCTTCTACAGCATTCTATACAAGTTTGCTCTCTTGAAATAGGGAAAAGCAAGAATTTAAGGTAATTCCACCACAACTTTCTCTTGTTAGGTACAAATTGCATGGTATTGGTGGGATCCTAAAGAGAAAATTTAAAAGTATATTAAGTAAAATTTCTATCAAAAAACTTCTTGTTTGGAAAATTTCTAAAAGGTGCAAGATTGTTCAGCAAAGAAGGACCCAAATCAGGGCTTTACAAGATGCCAAGATAAAACTCTCATATTTTTTTATTAGAAGGTCATTTTATGGTAATTCAAATGTGTTAGAAGGAAAAATCATAGGATAAAATATAGTTATTAACTTTAGTACCATTTGAGGATAAGTTTTTGAAAATTGACCATTCTCATGGGGAGAAACAATATTTTCTTTGTAGGAGAAACAAAAGTGGAAATACCTACCAAGTGGAATAACATGCCAAAATAAATTATGGAATTCCTCATCAAATGGAAGACCCTGTGAACAAATATGTAACTTGGAAGGATAAGTTCATACAGAAGCATTTGTAACAAATCAAGCATTGAGGGAAGTGCTTGTTTGAAGGGGAAGGGCATGTTAAACCCATATATATTGTGTTATTACATTGCTATTGTTATATTATTGTTGTTATTAACAAACCCATTATTTGTAATTGTACCATGTGTTTCCTATATCTAAGGAGATATAGTTTTAGGGATCATCAATATTTATTTGTAAACATAAGATGTATTGGAGTTCCCCCCCTCAAAGTGATATTATTATTCACTCATATTTCTATCATGATCAAGGAACAACATTACTTATTCTTTCTATTCCTATGTTATTTATATTATTTAGAATTTCCCAAAACTTGCTCATTTTGACACCTTTCATGACAATGAACTTGTATTATATACCATGCCACTAATTTTTCATCTTTAAATATGAAATTTGTACATAAAACAACCCATTGTATCAATTGGTTTCACTCAATTTGGACCTTGAAATTTGCAAAAATTACTATTTTTTGAAATCAGTTGTTTAAGTCTAGTTCTAGGACTATACAAAAACCCTAACTTGTACAGCTTGTAGCTCAAAAATTATAGCAATCCAAAGTTTAAAATTTTGACCAAGTATACTTTTCTCTATCCTTTATCAACCCATAAATTTCCATGCAATCCTGATTTCCCAAAACAAGGTGTAGTGAAAATTGTAAGATATTTCTTTCAAAGGATCCAAAACCAAGGATCATTTACATCTTTGATACCAAATGTTATGAAACTAATACACAAAACAACGTTATAAATAGAATAAATATAATGTACACCAATATGAGCATGGAACACAACTCCCAAATAGACAATAAAGATGAGTTACACCATAAATCCTTATAAAGTAGGAGAACATCCTCCAAATAACCCAAGTACATCCATATATTGAAATCATATCTTCATTCCCATAATAATGACTATATTAACCTACATATACATACTCTCACTCATTGCACATGTGTTCCTCTTATTAGGTTGACCCTTGTTACATTTACATTGATCCCCATATATATATCCCCCCCATAGGGTCATAACAAAACCAAAGGGTGTAGAATGCATATAGAAGGTATGCCTTTGGAAGTAATTGGATCAACCATTAGTTTGGAATTAATAAGACAATTTAGGGTGTTAACATATGCCTTCTAAAGTGTGAGGGAAAGAATATAGTGGATGGCCTAAATAGAATATATGTTTATTCTACATAGGAGACCACTAGAGCACCATGTGAGAAGTTGTGAGCAAGTCAAAGACAAGAGAAATATGTACAAAAAATAAAAAAAATCAATCTAAATATATTATATTTCTCGAGATTTACCTGTCTAGACTCATGTGAATGTAAGCATGGTCACTAAGTCAAATACACTATGGATCCATATATAAGTACAACAAAGTAAAGAGACCATCATCATATAATGTAAAGAGGCTTAGGAATAAGATATTGAGACATAATCATTCAAAATTATAATTATATTTGTTGTAATAATGAATCAAGAAACTTGAAGTATAATAATGCAAATACTAAACTAGCTGTGATACATTGGCAATGGACTGATGGCACCAATGAGGGGTGTGAACATGCCTAAGGTCTTTAAGCCATAACCTTGTCACCGAGTAGGAATTATTACCATGTAGATATATGTGTTGAATTCAAACATGAGAGAAATCATCTACTCAATGATAAATGGTGTAAATCATTAGTAGATGTCACATATCCCATCATTGATCAAGTGGGTACCAATGTACTAGTACAATCTTCCATAGTGTGAATAAGTGTGTTAATGTAAAGAACTGGAGGAATCTCCAAATTAGGGATCAATCATGTCAACCCAATACTATATACAAGGACACCTACTAAAGATGATTGCAAGAACCAAGGTAATGAGGTCTTTAGATAAAACTCTGAAAAAATGTGTCTATGTCAATCAGAGTAGATTGATCATAAACAGGTAATAGTAGATCCCTTCAATTGACACAAGGTGATAAATTTAATGATGAATACTTGGGTTTAAATTTGAATAATTGTCATGTTGATATAGGAAAATATCCCTGGTCAAAATCAGAAACTTTCCCAATGAAAGGGATCTATTATATTTTCCAGTGTTAAGATAACAAGCCCTTCGTTTACGACCTAAATATCATAATCTAGGGTTTATGAGTTAAAATGAGATGTATCTCAAATTATAAATGCTAATAAAGAAAATAATAAAATCATAGCTAGGAGCTTTAAAGAGTTGATTGAAATGATAAAAAAGGTTAAACACACATAAAGGGGGGAATTGTTCACCATTTATATTCAATGCAAAACCAAGGAAACTCTAAGAAACAAAGAATAATCTATGAGTCACCAAGAGTTAACTTGTTTCATGCCAATTTGTTAGAATTGTAAAAGATAAGTATGAACATCCATTACTATCATGAGAATAATCTATAGATTCAAATGTCCATTCCTACAAGCATCAAGAAAACCAATACCAAAGAGAATAATATACACGGAATCAGAAATTTGCAAGAGTATAAACACAAATAGATAAAAATGTATCGTATTAACATACAAAGATAACCTACAATATAAAGAAGAGAACCCTTTTCATGAATGCGAATGTTATATTTACAAAATTGTGGTTGATGTTCTTGTCCTTCTAACTCTTGTGACTAACATTAGAAACTAAATCATAATCGAGTTAGCCATGCTATACATTTCAACTACATTAGGCTCTCAATCATTATAGAAAATTTTCCTTACCCTCATGTTGACTATTCAACTCAATTGTGAGTTATTTATTTAAATAAATTCCATTATTACACAAATTTCACACTCAATGTGGAGATCTTAGCTAATAAATTTCTCCTTTTTTTGGATACACGATGAGAAAAAAGTCCCATGAATTTTAGGCATTGATATGAATTGATCCATTATACATTAGAAGCCTTTTTAAATTATCACATTTGAGGCTTGAAAATATGTGTCTTATTCCTTCATAATTTGGATAATTTTCCTTTTAATACTAGTCAGTTTGAATCCTCTCTTTTCTTTTAGTCTTACTGAAATGAGAGTTGCATTATCCTTGCATTGGCTGCATTGGTTGCTTGATTGTAGGAAAAAATAATATGTACCTCATGATTGCTCAAGTTCATTCAAGTTCCTAGTGATGAGATCGTGCACAAGTTTGAGTTTTAAAAGGATTATAAAAATACCCCCCTTAAACTTCCACCTGCATATGAAATACATTATTTCTCCATGGTATATGCACATATACGATCCTCATCAAAATTTATCATCATGTTAAAAAACATGTGTACATGACAACATCATAGTTTTCTCACTCACACAATGAAATCAACAAATCCACAAACCTTAATGGAAAACAAACTCTTAAAGTTGATTACAAAGCTTTGAAAAACTATGATTGATCCAAAGTTAAGGCACCCAAGGAAAGATCCAACTCAAAGATTCTTCACTGCATTTTTATTAACTTGTAAATATAAATGCATGGTTTCTTATTGTTTTGATAAATGAATAAAAATCAAATTCAAGAGTCATGCTTCCTCACCAAGCCCTTTGTCAAACTTTGAAATACAACTCTATGTGGGTTAAGAAATTTGTCAATGACATTCACTTCAAGTTTTTTCTCATGAGATTTGGCATCAAACTTACATGTGCATGAGTTATTTTCTGGCACGTTGAAAAGGATTATTAATGGCAAAGTAATACACTAATGGTTATTGCTTTGGACCAGGAGTTTGTTAAAGATTCCATGAGAGGAAGTTAAAATATTCATTCAACTTGAAAACAAAGTTGCACCAAAAATATCTTTTTATTTAGCTTTTATTCAATTTAGCATGTAAATCTAACTTTTAAATGCACAAAGAAAAATGGATTATTTACCAGCGTAGATCCAAATCCTAGGCTCTATCAAGCGCCGAGAGGGATCAAATCTCTTCTTAGATATCCATTGATATCTTTTTAGTTTAAGGTCCACATATATTATTATTATTTAATATTATTTATGGTCCACATATAGTATTTATTATTATTTTTTGTTTTGTTAGAAAAGAACATTACAACATTTACCCATGGTTTTAAGACCATATGCAATGCCTTGCAGATGGTCTTAAAACCATTTGCAAGGCCCTACTAAACCATGTGCAATAAAACCATGGGTTGTGTAGGAGGCCTTGCACACGGTTTTAAAACCATCGGGAAGGCCCTCCTTAACCATGTATAATAAAACCATGGGTTGTTTAAAAGGCCTTGAAAATGGTTTTAAAACCATGTGGACATGGTTTTAAAACCATGTGCAAGGCCAACATTTTTTTGTGGATAATTCAATTTTTTTATTTTTTATTATTTTGTTAGGTAGAAACATTACAACATCTCCCCCATATTGTGTTTTTTCCTGATCCACAATTGTTTTACATATAATTAAATTTTTACTTTTCTATTGTTTTGTTACTTAGGAATATTACAACATCTTTGAAAGGGATTGGCATTTCAAAGAACAAAAGTGAGAGTAGAAGAACTAGAATGACTAAACAGTCACTTCTATGCAACTATTTCAAATCGATTCAATTTAAAAAAAAAATAAAGTCAAGTGTATGGTGCATATATACTGCTAACAATATTTATTATGCAGCATCTTATTAAATATTGCGTCACCAGCATTATGGGTAGTTGGATCTCAATCTATTTGAGATTCAAATATTCACAGTATTGCTGCTGTAGCATTTATTACTCTACTGCATGTAAAATATTTTTTTTCCTATATATATGATGACCTAACCACAGTAAAATAATAAATTTCAAAAAATTGACAGCGAACATATGCATGCATTTCAAACTGAGAGAAAAGAGAATCCATAAGATCTTTAACTAGTGCATTACATGTTTTCCATTAAGATATTTGAGAATGCAATTCAAAGTATTAAATGCTTAAAAAAAAGGTGTCTTCCAAATATGATTTCTACCTTCTCATCTCCACTGCTACTATTTTTTGAAGTTGTTGCTAGTGACTGAACATGCTCACATTGGTGCCAAAAGTGGAGTTGTTCTTGCAATGGAACAACGTAGAAGTTTTAAAATGTTTTTCCACTTGGTTGGGCTAATGAATTTTGTCCATTACAAAATTCAGATATCGATATAATACAGAACATGAATTTAAAGAAAGGATTTGAACAATCGCTACAGTTTTATGGTAATCTTATTAAGTACAGTAATCGCTACAGTTTTATGGTAATATTATTAGCTTCAATGTTGATGTGAACGTAGAATAAAATTTGGTGCAGTGATTTCTGAAGCAAATGAATGGTTGCTTGTTGATATCTATCGAGAAAAAACCACATTCAGATAAAGAAAATCTATTTTCCGCAACTCCTTGTCTGCCAATAACCAAATTTCATACACGGTTATGTTTCAAACAAACTATTAAGAAGACTACAGACTTGAGAAACAAAATCTCAGCCAGCGTTATCAGCTTTCATTATTTAAAGTTCCTCGGATTTCTATTAACTAGTGGTTATACCAGGTAGACTAAAAGCCAGTTAGAGTCCACGGTTAGGTTTCCTTACATTATATTCGCCTCAGCTAAACCAAAATATCACCCAGCTAAAAGGAGATGGTGCTAGCAGCGGAGGGGTTTTAGAATTTATCTTCATGCCCAGTAGAGGAGGGCAAAGCAGGCTGTGAAAGGATCTTTTCTTGTTTTTCAATTTTCTTTCTTCAATCTTTCATACATCATTATGTAGCAGGCCTAACATTATTTTTCAATTGCAGGTTGGCTCCTTAAAGCATGCAGAAGAAGGACAAGGTCATGATTCTACAGCTTGATGCAGTCATCAAGGTATCTTTCAGTTTCCGATTGAATTTCCACCTATTTTTATCATTCATCATGCTATTTATCAGTGACGGTTTTGCAAGAATATGAGCTTTTAACTCACCAGTAATTATTTCTTCATGCATACTATGTAAACTGGGATTCTGAATTAGATACTCAAAAAATAGAGCCAAAATATGTTTGTAATCCATGCTAAAGTGAATCGCCTTGCTATTTTATGGCCAACTTCGGCTGTTAATGGCTCAATATGTGTTGTGATATCTAATAGTAATCCAGCCGGGGGAGGCGGCGACAGCTGAGGGAGGATGCTGCAGGCAGGCTGACGATGCTGCAAGCAGGCCAAGGATGCAAAGGCAGGCAGGAAGGAAGGCGGAGGCAGGTGGGTGTGATTCCAGCCCTTGGTTGAGCTTCCTTCCTTCCTCCTTGGTAGGCATTAGCAGGCAGTTTACAAAGTAGCGGCATCTGTAGAGCCAGGGTTTGATT
>LPNX010833768.1:118557-158808 GCA_001517045.1 Pseudotsuga menziesii
CAAACAAAAAGAAAATTCCTAAATCCTCCCAGAAATTTCTCATAATTCCTAAATTCCTAAGTCACCTCCCAAGCAAATTACTTCACAAATTGAAATTTTGGAATGAATCCTCTACTGTTATATCACCCTCTGCGTTGGGAGACGACGGTAGCATGAAAGAGTACGAGGATCTAAGATGGCCAGAGAGTTATTATTATTATTATTGCTACAAATCCAGACAGAAAAACGATGGGTGCCACGTCATTGCTGCTATAATTTGCCTGGTTTATTCTACACTGGCCACCCCACTAACCATAGTAAAATCGTCATTATACTCCAAAAGCAAAAGCAATGTCAAATGGAAAATGTTGGCTACCCGTCCGATATGTGAAGTGAAGTGACAGGTTGAACAAGTTGGAATTTTGGTTCGAAACTTATCCATTGGAATTATGACAGATCATAGATGTCGTTGAAGCTTGAAATTAAGGTTTCAATTTTTCTATCCTAGGCCAGATAAACCTTTTCACAATCAACATTGTAAAATTATAATATCAATTTAAAGTAAATAGAAATAAAAGTAAAAATAAATATTTATTGCCAACTTTTATATGAGAAACTTTACATACACAGAAGGAATGTAAATATTTTGTTGTTTGTATTAATATAGGGAGTGTATCTCAAATGAAACATTATTAGGCCGACAAAATATTTACTACTTTTTACATTATTTATTCAATATTACAAATTTTACACCAGGTTACAAGATCTCTCCCATAATATTCACTACTACTATCCCTATTTATTATTTTTTGCCGACATGTTAGTAAAGTTACATCACATTACAAGATCTCTCCCATAATATTCGCTTTCACTATTATTTTTTGCCGACATGTTAGTAACGTTACATCACGTGACAAGTTCTCCCTAACGTTACATCACGTGACAAGATCTCCCCCATAATATTCACTTTCACTATTATATTTTGCCAACATGTTAGTAACGTACATCACGTGACAAGATCTCCCCATAATATTCACTTTCACTATTATTTTTTGCCGACATGTTAGTAACGTTACATCACATTACATCACGTGACATCACGTGACAAGATCTCCCCCATACTGGGCTGTAGAGCGCCTCTCGGCGCAATAAGAATACAACACTTACATTACTTAAATCTAAGCTTGAAAACTGATGTATAACTGTTGGTGGGCCTCTTAAGCCCTTGTAAAAGACATCATACATTGTTAAGACACTAGACATTATAATAAGTAAATATATGAACATATATGTACTAACAACAAATGATTAGTTGGAGCATGTACAAATGCCCCAACCATTCTTTGGATTTTATAAATACTTATAAATATTGAATGCAAAGTGGTTGGTTAACCATCCAAATTAATTTTCTTGAGTATTTATGTGTGTATATTTCCAATGTATTCCATTCTTAATTGCATGTTTACAAGCTAGTTTCAACACTTTGTTGTCGTTGCCTACCTCATTTGGTCAAGGTGACATTGACAAAAACATGGTATGGTTTAAACATGAATAAGACAGTGAGATATTGAATAAAAGAACACAAGGAAACTAGAAAAATATTCATGCGATCCATGGAGATGATTATACACCCCTATTTATTTATTTAATTTTAATTTTAATTTTTATCTCTATGATAACTCACCCTTGTTTTGATCAGATTGAGGATAATGGTGGTGATAAAAAGAGATGACAACCAATGATGGGAAAATTGATTATGAATTATGGATAGACCTATCATTTTCTACTCTCATTATCATGTTGGAATTGACTAGATAGTATATAACAATGGATTGAGTCAAACTCAGGTTTATTCAAACTGAGTCAATAGGGAAGCAATCTCCCAACTACAGAGAAGAGAAACCAATGTCCAAACCAATGAGTGTTTGGTCAAATTGATGATTCTGTCCATGATAAAGAGATGGTAATGATGAATGATACCACTAACCACTCATATCATCTAGACATAGAATTAACTAACTAGGGTGTTAATTGAAGTCAAAAGAGAGCTAGTTGACATGGTTCATCCATAACATATTGTTACTTGATGGAGTGAGTTATTCTTATTACATTTTTTACTTTTTTTCAGTTATTCTTATTACATTTTTTACTTTGTCATCAGATATCTTGTAGAGCTAGTTGACTTTGATTCAAAATCATTTCATTGCAGTGTTTCCCTTGAAATATTTACAAGTTAAGTCATTATGGAAGGACACAATAGTGAAGGTCTACAAAGCAAGTATAGAGTTATGTATTAAAAGTTACTCTTTTGAAAACGTGTCTCAAACAAAAGTTTCATGGAGCCTTTCGTAACCCAAATTCTTGGAGTTGATTAAAGTGTTATTATCTCAAAATATCTTATGGATCATATTATTGAGAACTTCAATGTAAATGGAATCCATATAATTATATCTAGGAAATAAGAAGTTTGTAAGACTCTTTACAATGTTGGTCTTCGTGATATATTAATGTATGTATTAATGCATGTTGAGCTTTATGAAAAATGTCACATGGGGTATAAGTGAAATTTGGTCAACAGTATCAAAGTTATCGATTGAGTTTGTTTGGAGTAGGTCACAAAATCAATGTAAAAGGCAATGGAGTCACGTATATAAAAAAAACAATTACATGAAAGCAGGTTTTAGTAAAGTTTTACTAGGTGAGATTTATTAAAAAGTAGGGTTTTTCGTTGAGTCAGTGATTGAGTCCATTGAGTTATAATTTGAAATTATTGTAAATTTGGGTAAAATAGAGTCAAAATAAAGGAGGGGTTATAGTTTATTTGGAGTAGGTCACAAAATCAATGTAAAAGGCAATGGAGTCATGTATATATAATTACATGAAAGCAGGTTTTAGTAAAGTTTTACTAGGTGAGATTTATTAAAGAGTTGGGTTTGTAGTTGAGTTAGTGATTGAGTCCATTGAGTTATAATTTGAAATTATTGTAAATTTGCGTAAAATAGAGTCAAAATAAAGGAGGGGTAAAACATGAGTTTACAGGGTAGGTAATCCCCTATGCCTTTGTAATGAAAGTTAATTTCTAGTCAATTTCTAGTCAATGAGTGTCAAATTCAAGTCAACAAAAGTATAATGAATCTTGGCCATGCAACTATCTAGTGTTTTTGAGAAGTTTTAGAGTGCCATATTAACAATATATACTATCTAATATAACTATTTGTGCAAGTGTTTTACAATTTGGAAGAAAGTTCCTCTTGTACAAATATTCGATGAATCTGTTATAAGAGACTCCATTGGCACGAGATGTAAGATCCTTCCTTTAGTTTTAGTCAAGTTGAGTTGTGTTCACATAATATAATTTTAGTTGAGTTAGAGTCCAATCCTTCATATATGAAAATTTCAAACTTCATAAAAGTGAAGAATACTTCCAAATGAATGATATTATACCATTGCATTAGAGTTAAAGATTCATGACATAACATCCATTGAGAACATCCATTATCAGCCAAGAAAAGTAAAAGGTTTAGATATGCCAGTAAGAGGAAGAGTTCAATAGAGTAGAGATATTTCTACCAAGCAGAAAATAATATATTTTTATGGAAGCATATCACATTGTAGATATATGATCAATCATTTCAACTAGGCAGTGATCATGTAAATATTGAACAATTATTGGTGCAAATGATTGAGTGCTATTGCAACATAATGGATTGAGCATTTCAATTGAGCATTAGAAGGAATGTGATATGAGCATGTAGAATTTCAAAGTTTATTAATTTTTATATTCTCACTATAATGACAAGATAAGAAGGTATTCAAGAAACTGACATAAGATGACAAACACATAAAGAGATTAAAGAAAAGAATATAGCACATGAACAAACAAAATGATTGAGCCCCTAAGTACATGAACTGTATACCAATTCGTTCGGTTGTGACCTTGGAGGAAAGAAGGAAAATAAATGGTAGGTTAGTAGAGAATAAAGTAAGCCACTCACATTGAAAAAGGAACCAACCCTATTGTGATATTGTGTAAGTATGAGAGTGAGCCAAAATGAAGAATCACCAACCTTATAGGTACCCACCATTTTAAAGATAGAGGACAAAGAGTAAAAGGTCACGGTAGAACCTTGAATATGTGTATCTTTCTATATATCTAGTGGCTATTGCAGTTGAGTTACCTATGTGAAGCGGTATGCATGGTTGATGTATAGTAAGGATACTTCATAAAGAGTAGAGACTCGATAATTTGTTGCACATTTACTTCAAGACAAAGCAATACTTTGAAGTTGGAGGGATTCTAAGGCCCTTGTAAAAGTCATCATACATTCTATTAAGACATTAGACATTATAATACATAAATATATGAATGTATATGTAATAAAACACATGACAAAGATAGCCTAAACAATTGATTAGTTGGAGCGAGTACAAACACTCCCACCATTCTCTTTATTGTGTAAATACTTATGAAGAATGAAAGCAAAGTAGTTGGTTAACCTTCCTAATTAAATGCCTTGAGTATTTAAATGTGATATTCTCAGTGTAGTGATTTGTTGAGTGTGTGTTGAAACCTTGGTTTTAATATCAACTAATTAGGGATTTGATTAAAAAACCAAGCACATTCATGAAATATTGTTAATCCATAACTAATCATATTGACTATTTTGTCAATACATATTCAAATATTAGTGTGATTTCAATATCAAAATAGATTTGTTAAAAACTTTGTTAATGCACATAGTTTCTTCATCATTTTTTTCATGCAAACTAGGATATAAATTATGCACATGGTTTATGTTAATATTTTTTGTTAATCAAAGTTGAATATTATTTATGCATAAGGAGGACTTAAATCTAGCATTTATAAGACATGAAAGTAATACATCCATAAATGGAGGATAAGGAAGTACTAAAGAATCAATGTCAAATGAAATTTAGCCTATTTATGCGATCAATAATTCTTTAACCAAATATGCAATACTTAAATTGATCATTCCAAAGCATAATTATTTCCACATTATCTTTTGGTAATTGAACCTCTTGCATAAAAAAAAATTACCAATCCATGTATTAAGTCTTGTTATAAATGAAAAAATAAATTGTTTTTCTCATGAAATAATGAATAAGAAACCAGAGGCAAAACTACACCAATGAGGAATGATATAGAGATCATGAAGTTTTCCTCCTCTCCGACCCCATTTTCCAATCAATAAGTTGTTGCAATTTAGTTTTATTTCTTAGATGGATTGCAAGCTACCAACATTCACAACAATCAAGAAATCAATTTATAGGCCCCTGAGATTTTCCCAAGAAGCAAGAGGCATTGCACCATTGCTTCAAGATCAAGATCACTTCATATAGATGTTAATTTTATATACGTCAAATTATATCAGCCACATAAATGCAACTATGTATTTTTCGAGATGTTGAATTCATGAGAGAGAGTTGCAACACAAATTGATGAGGGAAAATGCATCCCCTAGAGAGTGGAATCACCACACATTAGTGGGGAAAAAAATTGGTGGTTCTTGTTTATTGAAAAGGCTCTAACACAACCATACATATATAATAAAACTTAGAAAATGAAGAATAAAGGATCATCTACAACAAAGAATAAAAAATAGAGCTCATTTAGAGAGAATAAGAAAAAAATGAAGAATAAAGTTGTTAATTTATTTTATGAAGTTGTAACTTGGATTACCAAGGAAATAACTCTACTTACATAATAAAATTACAACAACCACACTTAGAATCTGTTAATAATCAAGTTGGTGACCAAGTTGGTAATATTGTAGGTTTAAGAGTAGCATGTACATTGAACTCAACAATTTTTGTTGGGAATTTATTTTGCAGTTTTGAAGACCCTAAGCACAAGTAGTCTTTGAAGACCTAATATTTCTTTATGCTGAGAGTTTATCTTGCGAGCCCATTGTTGCATTGTGTGCCCTATTTTTTTATCCATGCACTGGAAACCATGAATGTAATTATAAGTAGCATGCCCACTTATGCTTGTGTATATAAAGGAATGTAGATGACATGGTGAAGGATTGATAGTTGGTTAATATTTGGATCTCATTCCGAGTTTATGTATAAAATATTATATAGGAATAATGAGAGATCAATATTTTAAGCCATTGACCATTGTATGGGGTTCAAAGGAGTTATTATGGATCCGTCTTTCTGATTTAAAATAAAATATTGTGTGATGGTTCTCTCCTAAATTCTTTGTTTTAAGTGTGTTGATTTCAATATAATGAATGTATGGTGATTATGTTACAATTACATATCGTATTTCTTATCATTCAAACATGTTTATGTAATGTTCATTAATGTTTCAAGTGATACCTTGTCCATGTTAGGATATTTTCTATATCGATACTAATGAATTTCATTATTGGCCTAATTTTAAAACACAGGGTCTGATATTATGTACATTAATTTGTTTCATTGTCGGGATATGATGAAGCTATTGAAGAAAACATGGAAATGTCATGGAGACCATCGGATTGGGAGATACAAGGTTGGATGATTGAAAGAGAAATCAAGTTTGTAAATAGAAACCTAGAATCTATTGAATATAGACCCTGAAGGGTGGAAGGATAGGTATAGTTACTCTAAAAACAAAAAAAATATTTTTAATTGAATTTACTATTTTATTGCATGAATGGATAAAAATGAAGGAGGAAATTAATACCTTAATGAATTCTCAAGAATTTATGGCATGGGATCAAGTGACGATCAATCTACTAAAAACCCTAGAAAATAAATGGACTCAAGAAATTGATTTCTAGTTTGGCATAGTTAATGAGGGATACATTGTGGATTTTGATAATGAATATCGTACTTCTTTAGTGATGCTAAATGAGAATTTTAGGTTAGTTTGAGAGGAAGGTTTTTAGAGGAAACATTGTTGTGGATTAAGATGTTGTTTATCGAGAAAGGACTAAGGTAGATAACACTTGATCCCATGGTAATGTAAGTCTGTTATATTGGTACGTAGGGGAAAAATTTAGAGAGATGACATAAGAAGATAAAAGTAAAATGGATCCATATCCATATAAGAAGAAAAATGAAGAAACACATGAAAGGAGAGAGATGATGCATGCAATAGTTTACAAAACCAAGTTTGGTATTTTAGAGAAAAGGGGATAAAACATAGTAGAGAGTAGTAGTAGGGTAAGGAAAATTTAGAGGAAATAAGTCCATGAAGAGTGCACTATTGGAGAGACTATTCCATAGGATCATGGAGATGAGGTAAGACCACTACATGGTTGTAGTACACAAGAGGAAACATCCTTAGCCCATGTTAAAAGATGTGATAGTAGAGTATATGTAGATGATGTTATATTTTAGTGATTGATAAGAAATGTTGAATAAATATATCAAGATGAAAGTGATGATTCAATTAATGAGAATTTCCAGAGTGATATTGGGAATGATCATAGTGATATCGGGGACACTTCAACAATTGAAATTTTGGTCAAGCACATGATACTAGAAGAGCCTTTTAGGTCCATTAAAGAAGGATTTAAAGAAGTAAATTGGTATAATCCCCCTTCTTAAACCAATGAGAAGGATAAAGTTCAGTAGAAACATTGGGCACGATTATATTTCAATAGAGAATAGAACACGAATAATCAAACAAACAAAGTAAAATGGTAAGGAATTTTAGCTTTTCAATGGTAGGGACATCAAATGATCTCGTGTTCAGACTTCCTATGTTTTATGTAACCAAGAATAATGGTGCAAAACAACCCTATTTTATATGTGAATCTATATGGATAGTGAACAAAACTACAAAGAAACAATGGTCCATTTGATAACTACTGTTGAATGCGCATAAGGAAATTATGACTAAGGTAACTTCCCTAACTAAGAAGGTTACCATAATGTTCTTTGAGCAACAATTCACTAGAGGATTGACGCATTTATAGGAGCATGTTGAAAAAAATATACATGGTTAACCAATGTAAACACCAATATTGTTGTAACTATTTAGGGTTGTAAGAAAATAAAACGAAAGAAACAAAAGGACACTCTAGATTCAATTGATAAATTTTAGCAAGATATGGAGAACATTATGACTTCATACAATAACCGTCCCTAGAGCTTCAATAAGTTCATTAATCATATGAATAAAGATCTTCCTTTATTGGCTTCTATTTTGTAGGGATATGCGACATTATCTCAGGGATGAGACAATCATAGTGACATTCATTTGTGCATTGATTTTCAAAACCCAAACAAGGATTTGGAAAAGTATAATTATTATCTTACATTGATGGATCAAATAATACAAATGGGGATAGGATATGAAATGATTTTATTCCTAGAGAAATTTTTAAGATAAAACCAAGTTTTGGTGCTTGACCAAGATAGGCACAAAATAAAGTTTATCTCTGAATGAGGCACTTTTGCTTACAAGGGAATGCATTTTGGATTAATTCATGATGATACTATGTTCCAACATGCAATGGGAATTGCTTCTTAGGGCCAAATTAGTAACAACATGGTGATATACATGGATGATATAAAATCTTTATCAAAGATGGCACGACAATCATATACATCATGACCTTAAACAAAATTTTGAATGTTGAAAAAAATACGACAATTTCTTAAATAAAGAAAACTATATTTGTGGTGGTGGATAGGAAGTTACTTGGCCACATTATTTCAAAATATGGGGTGCAAGGTGGTCCTGAAAGAACAAAATCCAATACATAAATTTCCCACTACCATTACAAAAAACCATGAAATATTTCTTTGGTAAGATTAATTGCCTTGAATGATTAATTTTTGCTTTAATTGAGATCATGAAACCTTTATAGGGAATGATAAATAAAGGTGCCGCTTTCCAATGGAAAATAATAGAAAATTTTGCATTCGAGAAAATCAAAACAACGATTGTTGCTTATCCTACATTGAGGAGTTTGGACTACATTAAAGATTTTTTTGTGTAAACATTTTCCTCACAATATTCAATAGCTATCATGTTCACACATAAAAAAAATGAATAAGGAAATGGGTTTCTCATATCTTTCATGAGCATAGTCTTGAAATGGTATGAGCTTATTTACTTAGTTGTTGAAAATAAAGCATATGCTTGGGTCAAATCCATTAAAAAATAGATCCTATATTCTTAAAAGTAATGATCTTGTTATTGTCTTGCAACCCATTTTCATATCCTTATTTTCCCTAAATGATTGAGGAGAAAAACATGGAAATTGGATGACTACCATACACGAGGATGACTTGGCAATTAAGCATGTTGAACTTGTTAAAGGTTAAGTCCTTTGCAAGATAGCAGTAGAATCCCAATATAAATCCGATGAATAAGGTTGGGAGTACAAAGCTTCATGTAATTTGATGTCCATTTCATACTAGCCGTACTTACTAAAGTACTTTGATTTCCATTTCATACTAGCCATACCTTGTTCACTAGCTCAAAACACACTTTTCCATCTTGGTAGTTTTTCTGTGGTCTTTTGGGTCATGAAATTCTGGGGTTGTTTTGAGGCCCGAAACGACAATTTTTTGGCATGACAACGTCCAATAAATTACCATTGGCTATGTACTAGGCCATTTGAAACATGTGATTCTCAGCTACACCTTTACAAAAGGTTACCAAGCACCCCAAATGAATATCAAATGCAAAATTAACACCCGAAGTTGACGTATCAACTAACCACAATGGGGCCTGCAAACCTTTTGGTGTTTCTTCTTCTGGGGTTAGGGTTTTGAATGTTTAGGGTTTTATCATTGATGATTCATGTTAAAAGGACCTTTTAGATTTATTGTAACTCAGTTCTTATGAATGAGCATAGCCTTCATATCTCTTCTCAAAGATAAGTTGCCACCATTATAGTGAGTTCATTTCACTTTGCATTTGTTTATAGTTCTTGCACATTTCCTTCATTAATATAAATTGAGTATTATTGTATCTCTTTGCTTCTATATTATTTATGTGTTTGATTTCATTCCATAATAAATCTATATCAGTGGTATCAGAGCAGTCTTCTCTTCACTTATTTCTCTATGCATGTCCCCAATGAGTTCAATATATAAGGAGTTGGCACTCGAGCTACTTGAGCCTCTGATATACCCTAGTAGACAATGACAACCTCCCATGGAGGAAGAAAAGAGAGAAGAGAAAGATTAGTACATCATATTAAGTCGTTTCTTGAGGAATCCATCACGCAATAGAGGGGTGAGATGATAGAGATTATTTCCCAAATCCTTCAACAAGTGCTGGCAATAACAAACATATCTTCATCAAGCGACCAGTTTGGAGATGCCCTCCTTTAAGGTATACGTTAATTTTGATATTATTGTCTTTGAAGGTCAGATAGATGTAGATGATTTGGAAAAATGGTTAAATATTCTAGAATGGTATTTATTTGTCCATAATTTTTAGATAAGGAAAAGATAGCCTTTACACTTGTTAAGGTTGTCCCCCATGTTAAAAATTGGTTGGAGACTTACTATGAGCAAAACTACACAAAGGAATTTGAAATGTTTGAGGTCGACCCCATTTGGGCCTCTTTTATGGATGCCATCAAGGAACAATATTACCCTATGGTAAAATATGATGATCGATACATGACATGGACCACATTACGTCAGAATAGGACCAAATAGTGTTGGAGTTCACAAACACCTTCCATACCTTGTACACTAAGTTGGGTATCAGAGAATCTGAAAGACATCTAGTTCTAAAATATTGTAGGGGTCTACATAGGTACATCCAAACATAAATGGATTTTCTGGACATCCTATCATTTGGAGTCAATTATCTTTATGCTATCAAAATTGAGCAAAAAATTAAGAAAAGGAATAAGCAAGAGTTGGGATCTGTGAATGATGCAGCACAAGCAAGGAAAAAGAAACCATAGTCCATAGAACAAAGGGAAAATAAAGGATGGAAAAATTCAGGACAACCAGTCTAAGCCACAAGTAAATAAGGGTAATGGGAAGACAAAGAAAGACATTGGGAAGTGTTGCAAGTTCCATAAAATCCTAGCACAACACTAGTGAATGTCGCTCGAAGTGGTCATAGGTGGCCAAGATGAAATCCTAAGAGTCATATATAGGATTTGAACCTGATTTAGATTCATACAAGGGGAATAATATCATTGATGAAGAACCTAGTTCCACAATCTCTACCACCAAGGTCCATCCCAATGAATTGAAGGAGCTGAAGGAAGGTGAGATCCTTTTTCACTCATATATGTGGGTAAAGGGTGTTCCATTGCATCTCATTGTTGATATAATAATACAAACGAATGTCATCTCAATAGAGGTCATCAAGTAGTTGGCATTTCCAATGAAACCACACCCATAAACATACAACATCAGGTGACTCGGCCATGGATGATATCTATGCATTAGCCAACATTGTTTCCTTCCCTATGGAATCACACCCTTGAAGGATGACGTATTGCGTGACATTATCCCTCTTGAATTTTGTGGTGTTATTTTAGGCCATTCATATATGTGGAAAATTGATGCAGTATATGAGGCTATACCTTGTAGTGTCATTGTAGCTCCACCTACCTCAATCTCTTTGATCTCCACTAAGAATTTCAAGAAGGTCATCTCCCAGTCTGGAAATTTGTCATCTTCATGATTTTTCTCACAGTGAATGGAAGGTCACATCCACATCTATGGACTATACACAAAACCTTTCTACATAGAATAAGAAAGTGGAAAAATTCATGGATGAATACCAAGACATCTTCACCTCACCTACGGAGGTGCCTCTGCACTGTCAAATAAAGAATTCAATCAATATGATCCCCGACACAAATTTTCCTAATGGGCCCATATTGCGATGCTCTCTCCTAGAGGATGAGGAAATTAAGCACCAAACTGAAGAACTTCTCCAAAAGGGGAACATTTGACCCAACTCCTCACCTCATGGAATCCCAATTGTGCTAGTGTAGAAGAAAGACATGACTTGGTGACTCTGCATTGATTACAAAGATCTAAACAAAATCACAATAAGGAATCAATACCTTCTCAACTAATTCAAGGGATCTAAGTGCTTTATCAAGATTGATTTCAAGTCTAGTTACCCCCAGGTACCAATAGAATCGACCTGGTGTATGGAATATTGATTTCAAGTCTAAAGGTATTTTGAGTGGTTGGCAATGCACTTTATCTTGACGAATTACCCAACCACTTTCATGACAATGATGGATTACATCTTATGGCCATTCTCTAATTCCTTTATGGTTGTTTATCTAGATGACATCCTCATCTTTAGTAAGAGTTGGGTGGAACAATTGCAACACATTTAGTAGGTCCTCCACACTTTGCGAAAACACAAGCTATATGCTAACTTAGAGAAATTATCCTTCAGCATGAAAAAGGTCTAATAGCTTGGATACATTGTTAATGAAAATGGTGTACATGTGGTTCCACCCAAGATCCAAGTCATTTGCGATTGCCCAGCCCTGACAACATTAACCGAGGTTTAGAGTTTCTTAGGCCATGTCATCTTATATTGTAGGTTCGTGTTAGGATTCTATCATATTACATGGTCCCTTATCCAAGTGACCAAGGGAGATTCAAAAGCCAAATCTGGGTGGGCCAAGTCATAGCAGAAAGAATTTGATGATCTAAAACATCGTTTATGTTCAACTCTATTACTTTCCTTGCTCGATCTGCAACAACCTTTTGACATTGAGAAAAATAATTCATACTATTATGTGGGTGTCTTCCTCACTCAACACAACCATCCAATAGCCTATCACAGTGATAATCTCTCAGATTCCATCTACAAGTACCCCACCTATGATAAAAATATGTATTCTATTGTGTAAGCTAGTCACCAATGGAAGCATTACATTCTAGGAAAGGAGACAATCATCCCTATGAATCACAAGCCTCTACAATTAACACATACACAAGGAAAATTGTACAATGAATTCCATAAAAGGTGGTCCACATAGTTGAAACAATTTCACATCAACATTGAATATAAGAAAAGGAGCAAAAATATCGTCACTAATTGCCTTAACCGACCTCTTGTTGCAACACTAACCAGAATGCTCAACTCTTATGGGAATGAGACCTCCAGGTGGTCACAACTCTATAACAATCATCCAATATTTTCTACATCCTACCATATGTTGGGAGTAGGAAAGGTTGTTTCCAACTTTCATCTCTAGGAGGGATTATTATGCCATTAGGGTCATCTTTGTGTTTCTTCAAGCGAGCGTGTGAAGCTAATTTTGGAAGTGCACTACCGTCAGGTGGTAGGACACTTTGGTGTGGAAAATACAATATCATTCATACATAAGTATTTCTATTGGTTGAATCTCTAGCGAGATGTTAGTAAGTATCTCAGATTCTTCACTCCCTTCTCCATCATCAAGCACGCCATTAAAAAACAAGGATTGTACACCCCTCTTTCTAAACCTAATAGGCCTTGGGAGTCCATATCAATGGACTACATGCTATGCTTTCCTTAAAATAAGCATGGAAATGACTATGTATTTGTGGTTGCTGATCAATCCTCTAATATGGCCATTCTTATAGCTTGAAAGAAGAGTATCACAACCAAAGCCACTGCCAAGATTTTCTTCAAAAGTGTGTTGTTTCATTTACAAACCATCATATTAGATTAAGACAACATGTCCTTCATTATATTTTGGTCGAGCCTTTGATCATTGCTAGACACAAAGCTCACCTAATACACTACATTCAACCCCAAAACCGATGGATAGGTTGAGTTCTTTAATAGGATGATTGTGCACATCTTACACATGTACAACTATAAGAATCCACTCACATGGGATGAAAACCTTCTTTATGTTCAATGGAGCAACCGAATCCGGTTGTCCGTTAGTCGAATCCGACTATCATTTTAATAATGAATATGAGTAATAATAATATATTGAATGATGGATAAAATGTACAATAAGCTCACATTTTATATGGATTGAGCCAACATAGTGAAGAGTTACACCCTTTCACTAGTAACCTAATAGTCTAATTAATATTGTATTTTATATTTGTTACATTGCCACTCCCTTTAAGGGAGCTTTGTCCTCAAAGATCGAGTATTCCTTAATGTCATCCTTCATTCTGAATCGGTGTTGGTATTAGAATCATATGAGATTTATGGTGCAGAGACTTGCACTTCCTCTCCATTGGTGATTCTGCACTATATTGTCTGATTGTTCCTACATTTATGGCCTGGGGTCCAGTCATCACTGCATCGTCGACATATGTTTTCTTCTTTTTCTTTTTATTACCCGAGTAACCATTAGATGAATTTGAGCTATTTTCCATTTCATAGGTGTATGATTGAGGTTTGTGGCATTGATGGCCGAGAGACCAAGTATCTGCACAGTACCTACATTGTGTCTCTTTTTCTTGTCGATAATGGCCATTGCCTTTTGTTTTTATTCCTTCATATTTGCGTTCTATGGCTTTTTCTTTACGTCTTGCTACTTCTACGTTAGGTATGTCATGTAACTTTAACTCTTTTTGGAATGGTTTAAGACCCCCTAAATAGGTTTTGAGTCTTTGCTTGTCAGACAACCCAACTAATCATGTTGATAATGATTCCCCGAGAAGCAGGAATTTTCAATGAGTGAATTCCTCAACGTTTCCGAATTGTTGTAGTCTGGTAAGTTTACTGAAAAATTCATCTTCTTTGATTCCTTGAAACCTATTAAATTTTTTTTTTTCAACAAGTTCTAGGTGTATTTAAAATTATCTTTCTTCCACCATAAGTACCAATTATAGGCATACCATTCCATATGCATTGACGCATATTTCAAATTCTTCTTGTCATATTGATTGTTGTAAATGTCGAAGTATTCTTCTACTTTGTTTATCCAAGCAACACATTGGTATTCACTCCTATTGTATTTCGACAACTCTATTTTTGCCTTAGGTGGGTGCACTTTGTAAGGGAGACATTGATTTCATTTTGCCTTATGGTTTGATGGTGGCTCGGAACTACTGGATGATGAAAGTGACATATTTGAATTGCTTCGTTGTTGGCTGTGATTTTTAGTTTTCTTATTCTCTACTATTTTACTGATAGCGTCTATTTTGTTGTTTAATCGTGCATCCATCTCTAGTAGTACTTGTGTTTCTATCTCTTGCTTAAGCGTCGCATTGTTAATATTTATTTCTTTTCACAATTATTCCTGATTCTTTGCGAGTGTTTCCTGGGTGGCAACTTGAAATGAGGCATCTAACATGTATGGACTGCTGACTTGGTCTGGACTGGGTATGAGCCTTTGTAACATCTCGATTAATGTATTATGGTTCTACATCATGGTGCTCCTGTTCTGTGTTAAGGTGTTTATGTTTTGAGTCATGGTACTCATTTTGTCATCCAAATATTTTTTTTTTCGTTCAGGATGTCAAATTTTTCATCCAGCCTTCTTTCCAGTACCAGAACAAGTTTGTCTTTGAGTAATGTATTGTTATTTTTCATCTTTTCCTTCAAGGATTTTAGGTCAGCGACAAGGGACCTGGTGTCCTTCTCCACTTTTTCGATTTCATCTTTCAGTTCCACCATGGTCTTGGACCTTGTATGCAGAGGTGTGTATTTCAACGCTATTTTGGCCTTTTGAGGTGAAATTTGAATAATAATATATTAATTAATATTATTATTAATAATTTTTATAAACTATATAATTATCTTGGTATATAGTTTTTTTTAATATATAATAATATTATTTTAAATAATAAGTTTTATAATTATATTTAATTTTATTATAAAGTTTGGTTAAAAAAAAATTAATAAAAAAAATACTATATAATAATATCAATTATTAAAATAATATATTTTTATTAAAATTTGTTGTCATAGGGTTTAGGAGCAGGCAGCCGTGAGTGGAAGAGGAATGCAGGGAATGAATGATGGTGGACAATGGCATGGAGAAGGTGATGATGTGGAGGAGTAAGGCGGGGGGGTGATAGAATGGAGGGAGCGACTACTGTGAAGTGACGTCGCAGTGAGGAGGTGGAGCAGAGGATGGAGCAAGTGGGATGCCAAGGAAAGGAGATGGGGATATGGAGGAGGGCGGATGGGGGTGGAACGTGCAGATGGTGGCGTGGGTGAGATGACGACACGATGATAGAGGTGGCGAGGGCAGGGACGTGTAGGAGAAAAGAAGGTGGGTGCCGTGGGGAGGATATGGGGAGATGGAAGAGGGAGGATGGGGGTGGAAGGATGTGGTGGATGTGGTGGATGGGGATGGTGGTGAAGGGTGTGGCGGAGGAGTGCGTAGAAGTGGAGATGGGGAAGGGTGGGCACAGCTAGAGGGTGGGTGTTGAAGTTTTGAGGGTGTGGTGGAGGAGTGGCATGAAGTGGGAAGAAGTGGTGGAGGAGTGGCAGAAGTGGAGATGGGGAAGTTTGGGTGTAGCTGGAGGGTGAAACAACGCGTGAAGGAAGTGGCCTGAAGCTAATGAATGAGTGGCAGGATGGAATTCATGGAGGTAGTATGATGGTAGGGAGAAATGAAATTAAGGATGTATGAGAGATGTGAGCGGAAGGGTGATGTAAGATGAGCCGAAACCGATCTCAAGTGGGAGAAGCCGAATCTGAGCTTAGTGTTGAGGAGCCGAATCCGAGCTCAGGTCGAAGGAGCCGAATCCGAGCTTTGATACCAAATGGAGCAACCGAATCCGGTTGTCCGTTAGTTGAATCCGACTATCATTTTAATAATCAATATGAGTAATAATAATATATTGGATGATGGATTAAATTTACAATAAGCTCACCTTTTATATGGATTGAGCCAACATAGTGAAGGGTTACACCCTTTCACTAGTAACCTAATAGTCTAATTAATATTTTATTTTATATTTGTTACATTCAACATAGCTACAATAAATCCTTCCATAGCTCAATATTAACAACCCTTTTCAGGTGGTCTTGGGATTTCAACCATTGGGCCCCATTGAGGTAGCACTACCCTTTGTGCCCACATAGATAGAATCCTTCCATGATAAATCAGAAGATGATAAAGCCACCAAATTCATTGAACGAATTAAACATATCCACCAATAAGTCCATGATATTTTATAGAAAGCTACTGCTAAGTACACGCAACGCCATGATCAACACAAGGTTCCACACAAGTTTCAGGTGGGATACAAGGTTTGGTTGTATTTGTCAAAAGAGTGGATTATAAGACCCCATTGGAATATGCATTCAATTCTCTATGGGTTTTATACTATCACCAAGGATATGGGTGACAATTATTTTGTATTAATTATTCCCCCCTTCCTTGGATTGCACATAATATTCAATGCGGACCTCCTTTGGCCATATTTTCCACCACCATTGGACACAGTGGAGGTGGCAGAGAATCTAACACCTACATAGATCAACCCTAAATACATGGAACATACCACCATTGGTAGGATCATGGACACACAAGTTAAGGGCACTCACCAATAGAATATCCAACTCTATTGAGTTATTATAGTAGGCTAGCTCCTACACCAAGGTAAGTGGCTCACAAAGCATCAAGTTCAATAGTTTCCCCATTTGATGGGGGGAACTCAAAAAAATGGAGACCATTGATTACTAAGGGGGGAGGAATGATCCATATGGACATCAGTTTCCATCCACCTAGTCCGTTTGCTCAAAACACAGTTTTCCTTCTTGGTAGTTTTTCTACGGTTTTTTGGGTCCAAAACTTCTAGGGTTGTTTTGAAGCCCTAAATGACATTTTTTTGGCATGAAAATGCCTAGTAGATAGCCTTTACCTATGTAGTAGTCCATTCCAAATGTGTACTTATCAGATATATTTTCTTATGGGCTACCAAGCACCTCAAACCAAGATTATATGCAAATGTAACACCCCCAGGAAGTTGACGTATCAAATAAACACAACATGGCCCACAAACCTTTTGGTATTTCATATTCCAAGGTTAAGGTTTTGGATGTTTAGGTTTTTATCATTTATGCTTCATGTTAAAATTCCCTTTTGGCCTCATTGTAACTTAATTATTGTGAATGTGCATATCCATCACATCTCTTCTCTAGAGAAGTCATCACCATTCTAGCGAGTTCATTTCACTCCAAATTTGTGTACAGTTATTGCATAATTATTTAGTTTATAGAAATTGAGTATTACTATATCTTTGTGTTTTTGTCATATTTATATGTTTCATTTCGTTCCCTCATAAATATGGATCATCAAGTTTTACTTGTATTAGAACAATAATCCACCTTAGTACTATGATATTATACCTTAGGCACATTTCATTTGCTCCCATGCAATGTTCTATGGTATAGACTTAGGGGTATTAATAATCTACTGATAGTTGAGGCGCTCCTGGTTGATCATTCTGACCGGAAGGTAACCTCATTGATGATAGAACAACCTTTTTGTGCTCCCCCATCCCTAGATTCAGGGAATGTGTTTGAATTTAGGTGCTAGTGCATGTTTGTGGTGGTTCTTGGCCTTCCTTGGGCATTTATTGCCTCCTAGAGCCACTTCCACTTAGGCATGTGCTCACCCACACCTAGAATGCCTCCATTTATGTCTCAAGATTCCTCACCCATGTTCACACTTGCATTCGTGACCATTTGGGATGATTAGGAAGTTTATTGGTGTACCTAGGGGGGTTTGATGGTCAAATCATGGTATGACACTTGTATGCATCCAGGTGGTCTCCAAGGCCTCACAATTTTTCCCATTGTAATATATATATGATCCATACATAGTTACATGTTTTACAATCAAAATAATATTCATTATTGACTTCATTTGTGTATGTTATTTTCATCGTTTCTACTATTTTGTGCATATTTTGTGAGAAATATTGAATTGTGAGAATCTCCTTGGCTCCTAGATCATACTGCAAATCAAATATCACATGGTATCATAGCTATTTGGAGCTGCAAATCAAATCCATAGTGTTTGATTTGTTGTTTAAGGGATTTTCTAGATAGATTCGAGTGTTTGCATTGTAGGTACATTCAACCGTTTGTCACCAAGAGCACAAAGTAGATATGGAGCAGACCCATGTTTTGCTAACCCCATTCAACTATTTTAGATGGTAGATCTAGTTGAGGTCGAAATGCCTGTATAGGGTCACCATGGGGACTAAGTTCGAACAAAACTATGTTGTGGAGAAATCGAAGTTACTCAACAGGATTGATGAAGCATTTGGAATGCTTTGTCTTAGCATTTCGGAAGACTTAATCTTCCATGTAGGAATTCTATCAACTCCCAACGAATTATGGATCAATCTTGAGACATTGTTGAGGAATATTGATGAGATGAGATGCCACCAACTCAGAATTGAGCTAATATCACTTAGTCCAACTCATTTTGAGACAATATAGGACTTCTTCACCAAGTTCAAATTGTTGGTGCTTCATTTGAAATAGTGTGGCATAGAAAATAAGGATGATCATCTCACATTGCCCATAATTTTGAATCTAGGGCCAGAGTACTCAGTGATTGTATCCACATTCCACTCTAGCAAGCTCACAGCTCGAAACTGGCGCATGCCTTCACTGGCTGACTTCATGGAGTCACTAAATCAATATCAAGACAAGCTAGTGCAGATGGGCATGATCAAATCCAGTAAGGATAAATCTCTTGCCATAGGAGTTTCGAATACATCCAAAGGCAAGAAGAAATCCAAGGATTCAAAGCAACAAGACAAGAAGAAGCAAGAAAGAGCCAAATCTTCAGATGGGGGTTCGAATCCTTGCAAGGACAAGGACAAAAAGAAGAAAGAGAATACCAAATGCACCTACTGTCACAAAGGGTGGAATACAGAGAGTGCATGTGCAAAGAATACCATAGACATGATGGCACAACTATTTGATAAGAACAACATCCACCGCCTGAGGGCGCAAGGAAGAAGGATGAAGGTTTAGGCTCAGACAACAAGGAGAGGTGCCATGCTTTGGTTTCTAGTTCTTTAGACTCTTCTTCCTTCATCATAGATTTAGGAACTTCCAGGAATATGGCCTCTGTAGAATAATTCTTCTTAGCCATGTATTCTGACATTGCTCCAACTGTTAGAATGAGTGATGATTTAGAGATCCAAGCCAAAGGGATTGACATGATCGATATTGATGATGGGTACTTCAATAATGTTTTGTTTGTACCTGATTTGGAAGCAAACCTACTCTCAATGTATCAAATTAATCACACCAGTGAATACAAGAGGGTAACATTTACTCCAGACACAATGGAGATAACATAAATCTCTACAAACAAGGTGGTGGCATTGGGGTTTGTTGATCATCATGCAATAATGTACGAGTTCTCCCATTTACTTCTCTGCTCCATAGGGAATGTGATTCTATCACATGACAATGAGACAATCAAGTTGTGGCATGAGAGAGATGTCCATCTCAACTATAGATACCTCTAGGAATTAAAAATAGAAGGCATGGTGTAAGGGCTTCCTTCTATCAAGTTCTCAAGTGGCACATGCAAAGGATGTGTAGTGGGAAAGCATGCAGAGTGCAACTATGAAAAAGGGAAATCAAGGAGAGTTGTCCAAGTGCTTGATTTGGTGCATTCAAATCTTATTGGGACTCTTCCCACACCCTCTTATGGGGTAGCAAGGTATGTTTTGACTTTCATAGATGATTTCTCAAGGTTTTGCTGGGTGTATTTCCTCAAACTAAAATATGAAGTCTTTGAGACTCTCAAAGTTTGAAACCTATGATTGAGAATGCACGTGGGAACAAGATCAAGGTCCTTAGGACTGAAAATGGAAAGGATTATGTGAACAAGAGTTTGCAGCAACTTTGTGAAGAATGTGGCATCCAAATGCAACATTTGGCACCCTACACACCATAGAAAAATGGTGTTACAGAGCGCAAGAACAAGGCTCTCAAGGAGATGGAAACTTGTATGATTGAAGCAAAGGATTTGAATCCTAAACTATGGGCTGAAGCCATTAAATGTGCTGCATATGTTCAAAATAGATCTCCTCACAAATCTTTGGATGGAAAACACCATATGAGGCTTGGTTTGGTCATAAGCCAAGTGTTTCACATTTCAGGTTCTTTGGCTCAAAGGCTTGGGCTAGGATTCCTCCAGAGAAAAGAAAGGCCTCACAACCTCAAAGCAAGGAGTCCATCATGGTTGTATATTCTGAACATGCAAAGGTATACAAGCTCTTTGATCCCTCATCTCATAAGACATTCGTAGAAAGGAGTGTATAGTTCGAAGAGGAGCTCATGCAAGAGGCTAAACTAGCTCATGGGGAATGCTCACATCCTCCACTCCATGATGATGTAAGTGATGAAACTCTTTATGATTTTTATGATTCTTGTATTTTTGAAGATGACGATGGCATGATTTCAAATCATGACTCACCCATTCATCCCAAATGGGTTGAGAAAACTCTTGAAGTAGCAGGTTATCTAGCTGGTAATCCACTAGATCCTAGAAAGACTAGATATCAATTTGACACTACTTTCTCTGCATGTGAAGTGAATCTTGTTGAGAAATGATTCATGATGGTTGGGTTTGATCCTCAAACATATTAGGAAACATCACTTGACCCAAGATGACAAACAACCATGCAAGAAGAGTTCAACTCATTACAAAAAAATGAGACTTGGGAATTGGTTCCCTTGCCCTCCAAGAGGAAACCAGTGCAATGTTAGTGGGTCTATAGGACCAAAGAGGATGATTGTAGTTAAAATATCAAGTATAAGTCTATATTGGTTTCCAAAGGCTTCTCTCAAGTAGAAGGATTGGACTATATAAAGACATTTTCATCAGTTGCAAAGATGGACTCTATCAGGCTAGTTTTATCCATTGTTGCATCTAAGCACTGGGAGGTTGTTGGCCACTTTTCCTAACTCACACGACCTAGGTTCTGTACAGCCTATCAACCCAACAAAAACCCAAGATACCAGCTTGACAGAGCAAGCCCCATCGATAACACCCGCAAAGCAGGTGCAGTCTCACCTGAGATATCTCTTCGATGGATAACCTCCAGAACGATGTTTCCGCAGCTCGTTGAGGGATTATAGTCCCTTGGCGCGTGGCCAAGGAGCTCGACCAAGTAATGAGGATGGAGTCATTTATGCCAAACTGTCATGCACACCATGCATATAATTTATTAACTACTAACGGTGCGACACACATTCGGCCTTATTACTTTAAAAATAAATGGATATAATAGAAAGCTAACATACATGCGCAATATAATAGACGCGCAGCAACGATTGCACTGTAACAATAAACTAATACTCAAAAACTACGCATAATAACCTATTCATGCATTCAGGCTTCTATTGAAAATACGTCATTCGTTCAACCATGGTAGGAATTGCATCATAACATAAAAAACCACACACATTCAATCATCAACACACATGAGAGTTAACGTGGAAACCCATTTGGGTAAAAACCACAAGGCGCTCTTCATATGGTATGAAAAATATATGGCGCCTTCAGCCTGCATTTGACTGTAGACTATCTTAGATCTATCTTTTTTCTCAGACTCTTTCTTGCTCTCATGATCTCCGTCTTATTTATCCTGACTATTGCTACCATCTACTGATTTGCACATGGCCTGGATCGACTTCTCTAGCATATGCACCTCTCTAGGAAAGCTTCTCTTCTATTGCACTACCTCTGACTGCATCCTGCAGACTTTCAACTAATCTACCACTCATATCTCACAAATTCCCTCCATTCCCTCCAAGATCGTCCTACTACTAACCAATCAAAAGCAACTAAAGAGTGACCTAAAAAGCCACCAAAGAGTTAAAATAAACCAACCCTCTAACTATTGAATCCCTCCTATTTATACTATTTTACATGACCACCTAGGGTCAGTTGCATATAGGCAGTCCGTTAACTATCACCATTGGCCGCCTCCCAGGCTACAGCTGTGGCGATCATTACTTGACATGAGGCACTGGCGACGTTACTTACAACATGCATTCACTTGTGTGGCATCTGCTGACTTAATCCAACTTCAGCATCCATGATCATCCTGTCACTTTCAGCTGTTAATCTGCACTTGTGCTACTACTTTACCCTGTAGGAATATTCCTTCTGCGAAGTTTCCCTTTTCCGCACAGTTGACATCTTTTGCGCATATTCCTTCTTCTGCACATATTTCCTCTTCCGCGCAAATTTCTTCTATACCTGCCATGTGCTTCCTTTTCCTTGTTTGTGCTTGCGTGGTGGATTGATTCTTGTGCACTTTCCCCAGGCCCAATAGGCCCCCAACACTCACATGTGGTTTGTCCCGAGCCACGAAGCAATGGACATAGGAGGTGGCTCAATATGCGCGACCTTTTCTTTACTGTGATTTGTTTTTTTGCTTTTTCTTCTTGCGCACCTTTCTCATGCTTCCTCTCTTGCGCGTTTTGTTACTTGTATGTTTTTTTTTGGTGGTGTTTCCTGCACCGCGGGCTCATCCCATAGTTAGAAAAAAATGTTTATATTTTATATGACAAAACTAGATTTATACAATTTCTTTGCTGGCATCATCTGAAGAGTCTACTTCTAGAGGTTTTTGTTTTGCTTGCTCTGACTCTTCTTCATGTTGTTCTTCTTGGTCCTTTTCATCTTCCTTTTCCTCTTCTTGCACATCCTCTAGTGCATCTTCTAGCACAGATTGGTCTGCGCTTCCAACCTTCTGTTGGAATTGGCCCAAAATAGGAGTAAGCCTTTCTATCTCCTGGCGAGCTTCTTCTACCTGTTGCTCCAGTTCTTGCACTTGGTTGGAGCTAGGGTGTTCCAACGATGCATTGACCACTGCATGTGTTTAATCGTGGATTCTTTACTGGACAGGATGAATTAGCCTTGTCACCCTTTTAGCTTTGGCTTGTTTCTTAGCCATCTCTTGGTTGCGCATGTTTTCCTTCTCGCGTAGGGTTCTTGCCTTATCTTGGAGTTGCTTGAGCTTAGCGCCTTTGGTGATTTTCTCCTTTGTTGGAAACTTCTTAATCGCTGCCCTTACCGCCAATACCTATAGTTCTTCTTCCTGTGCCTGCTCGACAAGCTACTTCGTAGTCTCATCCTCGATGAGTTGCTCCCATACTACATAAATGATTTCCATCGCCTCTTTGCAGATCTTTTTGGCTTCCCTAAGTCGACCAACAACTTGATATGCCGATTGTTTCCTTTGTTACACAACTTTGAGGGGGCGTGCTTGGCTGCTGGTTGGTCTTTGATTCCTGAACTTGTTTCTTAAGATCCATGGCTAGTTTGGATAACCACCTCAACTTGTGCACAGGTTCTACCTCATATTCTTCCTCATCATTTGATAGTTCTGCGATTGCCTCCTTTATGGATTTTTCCAGTGAAGCCTTCCTCTACGCTTGTGCTTCCAGGTCTTCCTATTGTCGCTTGATGACTTGTTTGCGATTCTTTGCTTTCCTAGATTCCTTGGATGGATGATATGCAACTATATTTTCTCGGATTCTCACCTCTATAGCTGCGACATGCTAAATGGAATAGATTTGTGGCAATGTCAGCTTAGAGAAATCCAAAGTTAATATGTCCAAGCTATGGACACTTGTATCCTTTTCTGCTGTATTTGTAGAAAATGCCTATGCAGGCATTTCTATTCTCAAGGGTGGGAGTAGCACCAACGTTACCAAAGCATTTGATGGGTCTACACCATAGGTCTCAGCCTGCATGGTGTCGTGCAATTCTGTGATGTCCTATGCCAGCCGGGTAACTTGCGCAGTGAGCGAAGTCATCCAATTGGTTTTCCTGCATGTGATATCACCTAAGGTAGACTCAGTTATTTCTGCGATGACCTCCCTAAGAAGAGTTAGATCCTCTTCTACTATTTTAAGGACTTAGGGTCGATTATCCCTCTACTTTTTCCTGTGCGGGATTCCCAAGGCTTCTGCATCTTCCTCCATGGGCTCTTTGCCCTTCCTTTTCCTATTTGTTTTGGTGCGCACCTCTTCATCAGTAGGGGTGTCTTCTTCACCATTGCTGGGTGGGTCTTTCTCTTCTTCTTCTGCTTCCTAAGCATCATCCTGATGCTCCTAGATGTTGGCATTGGCGCGGTCCTAGGGTAGGTTCTCCTACAGATCCCCTGCTGCGCTTGCTGCTCCTTAGGCACCTCCACACGTTGGCCAATCCATTCTTTGGGCTAGTCTTTGATTTCCCTCTTGATATCTGCATCTATGATGATGAAGAAGGTTGAGAGTGCATGCTTATTGGGGTCATTGTGTGGATATAGGATGATGTTGTGTGGCCCCACGTGGAAGTTAATGAATGCATACCTGACCACTGTCACAGGTTTCAGTCTATACTGTTTGCGCATGATATGTCTAAGTCTTTCTCCTTAGAGAAAGAATTCAACCTTTGTATCGTTCTTGCACTTGCTGTCTTTGTGGTCCTAGAGGTTCTAGAACTTTGTGTCGAGGTACTCCATTGGCATGTCCATGGGTTGATAGTCTGGTGGAGGAGTCCAGGCTATGAAAGAGATCAGAATTATAAGCCACGAGTAGTGGAACTTCATGGAGAGAAGTTCCAGTGTGTCAACCGCGTCATCCTTCAGTTCATTCAAGAGGAACTGGGACCAGTTAATGTGTACCCCTTGCGTGCACTATTGTGATAGCTCTACTGTTGCGGCAGTGCATTCAATAGGCCTCATTTTGCGTAGAAACTTACTACATAATATTTTTGCTGGGGACCTTACAACAATGTTAGCGATAGAGCTAATGAGGTATCCCTTTTTTCCACAGACAAGTTAGTACTTTCCCTTCATGTTATTCTTGTCCAATTTTTCCCCGTCCTTATATAGATATAGGGCCGAGTCGACTCCTTGCCACAGGAGACCCGTGATGGCTGAGACCAGTTTGATTGTTACCTCATATGGCTTGTCCATCCAGAGGTAACCTTCATGGAAGAATACCATAATTTTATTGACATAGATCTTAATTAGAGTAGTTCGGCCGAAATGCAGCATAAGGAGCAGGTTTAAGATGCCTGACTACTCCAATCCATGCGCCCACTCCATTGCATAAATTACATCTACATTTGTCAGTACACCGGGAATCGCAACCATGAATCGATTTCTTTCCATCTGCTCTAGATTCCTAGTATCATAGTATTCAAACTTCAAGTCCTAATTTTGGGGGTGATATCCATGGTCAGTGGGATGCCTTTTGGAATTGTGGGCTCTTCTAGTTCATCCTGCACATCCACTATCACTCTTGCTGCACTTGGGACCCTAGGTGACACATATGGGGGCAACAAGTTCTTTTCCTCATCGGTCAGCTTTGTGTCCGCTGGTGGTGGTGGAACTGGGTCAACTCAGCGGGATTTGGGTATCTTTACTGAGGGAGCAGAGGAAATGGGGAGGTCTGCACTCGACAGACCTCAGGGCATATAAAATTGTGCTCTGGTCGGTTGTCCTTGTGGCCAGGTTGCAGGTACTTGTGTTTGCTAGCCTCCTGCCGGTGGCGGGTGTGGCGGCCTCGGAGGTGCCTTCGTTCGATCCTGGGTCTTCTTTATATTTTTAGTTGGTTGACTTGGTTCAGGGATGTAAGGCACTTCTAATATCATGCTGGGTGGGGCTGGTGAAACAACCGAGTCTTCACTATCACTGGATAACTCAACAACCATGGGCTTCGGCTCAGAGGTAGGGTTATGGTTCACTTTGGAATTTATTGGCTTAGTTGGCTCGGCTCTCAGGTTTCTTGGCTCTGCAAGGTAATGTAAAGGTTACCACGAGAGAGGCGATTGATATTGATCGACGATTGAGCATCCAAGCTGTGGATGGATGCAGTGATGGGGCATCTAATGGAGCACATGGGCTCGTCCTTCATCGCCTTTATCGCACACTTAGGTTCATTTATGTACTTGTTAGGGTAGTTATGGTTAATTCGGCAAATGGGTCCAAAAAGCACGCCGCCATTCTCCTCGGACTTTCCAAATTTAATGCTACTGAGCTGTCGTGAGCACCAAATATTTTTGAATCCTCTTGTATTTAATGGTTCGCAGGTGTTTTCCAGCTATCTTCCACTTACAGCCAGTTGTCTCTTAGTTGGTTTGTTGGTGGGTTGACAATGCACCATTCTTTAGCACAACTTCCTTTTTCCACGCTAGGTTGCACTGGAGATGCTTCTTTCATTGCTTTCCTCCCTTTAGATCTGTTTTTTTTTGTTGCATGCCTCAGCCTTATGGGACCACACCACAGTCATCGCGTATGGTTTTAATCGTCTACCGTTTATCATACCTGTAACCGGTGTTCCATCCATCTTATGCTGTTTTACCATGCCTGCTTCAGTAATGTGTGCAACCACATATGGGCCTAGCCAGTGTCTTTTGAGCTTACATGGGTGCTTGAGGAACTTGCTGTCATACATCAGAACAAGTCCATAAAACTTGAACTATTTTCTTCTGATGTGGCATTCATGCCTCATTTTCTGCCGCTGTTTTTCCACATTTTTATGGAAGTCCACAATGAAGCATTCTTCCTCCATTTGAATCAGCTGCACAAGTATTTCTTCTACAGCTTCGGTATTTGTCATTTATGTTAGCACAACAATTTGTAGGCTTGGAACAATGTACTCCATGGGCACGATTGCTTCTTGTCCATAGAATAAATGAAAAGGAGTGTATCTAGTTAGTCATTTGCATGCTGTTTCGTAAGCCCATAATACTGCTGAGACTTTCTGGTCCCAGTCATGTCTGCGCACATTATAGACCTTGGTCAAGGCATACTCTAGTATCTTGTTGAAGGCCTCAACAGTTCCATGTGATTGAGGATGGTAGGGTGTTGTCTTCTTGTGCTGGATTTGGAATTATGCAGTCAATTTAACAATTAGTTTATTTACAAAATGCGTACCTTGGTCGCTGATAAGGATCTTCAGGCAACCAAACCTTGTTACTACATTTTCAAAAAGAAACTTCGTCGCAGTTGCTGCAGTGCAATATTTCACAAGTGCCACTTTCACCCATCTTGTCAAGTAATCTGTAGCAGTTATGATATAGCACGCACCAGTTCGTTTCCCTGGTGGACTAATAGGGCCGACAAAATCCACTTCCCATTTATCAAAGTCATGCAATGTAATTTGTGGAGCAAGTGGCATTTCATCACGTCGTGATAGTTTCCATGTTCTTTGACATTTATCATAGTCATGATAGTATTTCCTTGAATCCATATTTATAGTTGTCTACCAGAGTCCATCTTACAAAATATTGCGCATCGTTGCCTTCCCGGCGTAGTGTCCTCCTGAGACACCCGCATGCACTTAAACCATTACCCATTTCCTTTCATGATTAGAGACACATCTGCGCAGTATTTCATCTGGTCCCAACTTATACAATTGTCGTGCGATTAGCATATAGTCTGCGACCTTGACAACTAGTTGTTTCTTTTGCCATGTCGTATAATATTTAGGCGCATAGACTGTATTCAATAAGTGTATAATAGCATCAAATTCTTTACCGACAACATCAATAGAAAACAGTTGTGCATCAGGCAAATTATCCTCTATGCTGTTTGGTTCCTCACCACTTTCAATGCATGACAAGTGGTCTGGCCCAACATTCTGTCGGCACGGATTTACAATGACTTCAAAGTCAAATTCTTGAAATAGGAGGAGCCACCGGCAGATCTTCCCCCCCAACACTAGCTTATTGACCAGATACTTCAGTGCAGAATGATCGATGAACATTTTGAAGTGTCCACCCAATAGATAATGTCTAAACTTTTGTAGCACATAGACCATTGCAATCCATTCTCTTTCAGTTGTGGTATAGTTTTTCTCTGCTGTTGACAGTTTCCTGCTTGCAAATGCAATTGGGTGGTCAATTGCACCCTCTCTTGGTTGGGTTAATACTATACCAAGCACAATTGATGATACATCAACATGTACATGGAACTCCTTCTTCCAGTCTGGGAATATTAATATTGGCATAGTGGCCATTTTGTTCTTCAGCTTATCCAGACTTCCTTGATAGTCTTCATTCCACTCGGATTTGGCGTCCTTCTTCAACAGCTTCTCCATTGGGGCCGTTATCTTCGCGTACCCTCTTATGAATTTTCTATAATATCCAGTATGTCCCAATGTGGATATGAGTTGCGTGACCAGTGTGGGCAGTGGCAAGATCGACCAGGATCCCTTCGTGGCATACTACATGGCCCAGCAATACACCAAATGGTGCGCAAAATATGCATTTTCTCAAATTCAGTGAAATTTGATACTGGCGACACCTTTACAGCATCATGCGCAAATTCTCAATATGGTCTCTCACCACACCAAAGAACGTCCAGTCATCAAAATATACTTCAAGAAACCTATGAATGAAATCTTTAAAAGCAGAAACTACTATTCTAGAGAAAATAATAGGGGCATTTTTAAGGCTAAAGGGAATTACCGTGTATTTGTAGCATCCCCATTCTGTTACAAAGGTTGTCTTGTGGCATTCCTCTTGCACAATTCTGACTTGATGGTAGCTCGAGAATCCATGTGTGAGAGAGTACATTTCTTGTCCGTTGACACTCTCCAAGACTTCATCTATAAATGGTGTTGGGAATGGATCATGTAAGTAGACATCATTTAGCTTCCTAAGGTCGACACAGATCCTAACCTCACATGTTACCTTCTTATCCTGAATCACTATAAGTCTTATCCACTCTGACTCTTCAACATGTTCAATGATTCCTGCTTCCATCACGCGATCTAGTTCTGGTTTCACTTTTTCTTCATAGCGTGGATTTAGTCTATACAGGCGTTGTTTTACTGGTCTTTCATTGGGTTTGAGTGAAATTTTCATTTCGCCCAAATATCCTACTATTCCCTTCATTTCCTTGAAGTTCGTTGGGAATATGTCTTGGAATTCATGTAATAGATCAGTGATTTTGGCTATTGTCTCTTCATCCCAATTTTCTCCAATGTTAGCAAATTTTGGATTGTCCTCCGACCCAATGTTAAATTTCTTGATCTTTAGCGGCTTGATGAACTGCTCTTTGGAAATGCCGCTTCCTTCTATGGTGCGCAATCCTTCTGACTCAGGAATATTGATGTTAGTCGAATCATCCTTTGGGTCTCCAAAGAGGTTATAGCATGTCATCCAGTGCTGAAATATCTCACAACACTGGTGGGAATGTGCAGTACAGGGTGGAGAATACGCAACCTCCAGTGGGATCTTAGTGAATATATTCTCCTTAATAGCCTTCAGTGAAATATCAACTGTTGTTTGCTCGTCTATGAACTAGAATGTGTATTTTAAATTCTGCGCAAACTTTTCCCATTCTCTTATTTCTTGGCATAGCTTGATAGATGCATACTAGCCTCTGGGTGCCATTTCGAGAGTATGGATAAAGTGGTGAACCCACTCCTGGAACGGGTAGTTTAAGAACACTGCTCCAAGTGTTCAACAGGGTTTGATAACCCTATATACCTTTGTGTCCTAGTTGTGACCTCGTCTCCGAACCTTACTTCTAGTAGCCGTCTACACTGCGGCTATTCAGTTATCGAGCTTTTGTGCGTACCCCACCATCGCATGGGTGTATCTTTTAGCACAATTTCTAGCACAGATATTTGCTGTGGCTCTGTTACTAATTCTTCAAACTCAGTCAAGAACGTTGCCAAGTTAGGAAGTCCTTCATATGTAGGCATCGACTGCGACTAAGTTCCCACTCATCAGACATACTTAGTTATCCTGACACATCTCCTCATAGAGGCTTCATGTAATCGGTTCTGCCAGTTCTCAAGTGCCTCTCCTAAGTTTGATGTACATGAACTCGCACATCTCCAGCTTAGGTTACCTTCTGCAGTAGGATTAATGTAATCCTCCCTAAGATTAGTGACATCATAGATGTTATCAAGGTGTTCACCTTTCCCTTTGTTGAACATCAGTTCAATGTATCTCTATCCTTCTAGTGGATCGAGGGGCACAAATACCCTCATCTCATAATATTCTAATGATAGGATCCTTCTTTTGAATTTTATAATGGTTTGATTTCCCATCACCCAATCGATCCCTAGCAGTGCAAGATATGGGTTAGTATCATCTACTATATTGATGACCTCGAAGTCCGCAAAAGTGTGCAATCCTTTAATATCCACTTGGACTTGACTCAATCTACCAATGGGTAGGACTTGCCTAATTAGCAAGCCTTGATTGAATTAGGGACCATTCTAGGGGTGGCTTGCCCATTATTTCCCATGTCTAGTGCATTAAAATGTTAACATCAGATCCTAGGCCAAGGATGATATAGTCCATGTCATAATCACCAATATGTGCGGACATCCCGAGTTCGCGTCCCATTTTGAACTTTGTCTTGACACTGTTAACCTTATTTGTTGGCTAGTCTCCCTCGAAAAGCGTTTCTATAAGAGCTTCCAACTCTACAAGTGCATACTTGTCTTGGATTAGAGCCAAACAACTTGACAGGAATGTTTTGAACTTACTAACCTTATCTGCACTCTTGCTTGCAGTCTGTTGTTCGAATATCTTCTGAAATCTCTCAGGAATATATTTCACTTGGCCTGAGGTGGATGGCTGCTTCGTTCCTATGAACTATGGGCATACATCCATGAATTTGTGCTTTTGCTTTTGAACATCAAGCGATGCTTCTTTTTGCATGATGGGCCGTACCTGCAGTTACGCTTGCGCCGCAAGCTTTGTATGCGTAGCTTGATATGCACCCGTCGCAACACCTCCCCTTGTTACCACAGCTACACTTGGTTCCTATGCTTTTGTGACTATCATCTTTATGTTGGAATTAGCATTCGGGTTGGAAGCATTTGGCACAGGATTTGGTGTGGGTTTAGCTACTCCAACCGTCTGGGCTTGCCATCTAGCGATAAGTTGCAGACATTGCTCCACATTGTGCTCTTGTTTGCAATATGAGAAATTCTTCGTAGGTTTAGGGCAGTCTCTAGAAAAGTGGCCCTACACTCCATAATTGTAGCATACCACTGGCCCTCTTCCTTAGCCAAATCCTCCTCCTCCCCTGGTGGTTGAGACAGGTATCACGGTTGTTGATACTGCTGTTGATACGTGTTATATGGGGTCACATTCTGCAACTACGGCATCATCTTAAATTGCTACGCAGGCTGAAACTGAGGCGTAGCCTGAAGCTGTTACACAGGATGAAACCGAGGCACAGATTGGAATTGTGCTTGTTCCTATTCAATCTTTATTTTCTCCTCAATATTCATTAGATATGCATCTACCGTTCTCTCTCTCAGAAGTTGGTAGGCCCTGCAATATTTTTCATCATGGCCTACAGATCTACAAAATTTACAATACAAACTAGCTGGGGTACACACCGTCTTATGCAAGAACATGAAATCTACGTCGCGGTGTCCCCTTGTCTAGCATATGATGTACTAGGGCAGCCCCTAGGTACTCAATGGGTTTGGCGCACCGACAAGATGTAGTTCATGTAAGCCGGAAAGTCATATTTGGTATGTCCATTGGTCCAGCATTGCGTGCACCAGAGGTCTTCTTGCACCTCTTTTCCTATTTTTATGTCCTAGAGTTGAATTGTTGGATTAGCCAATTGTGACTGAATCTGTATCATTCCTGCGACGCCATCTCCAATAGGTGAAGCCTCTAGCTTCATTGCCAATTCCAGTGCCTCCATTTTCATCGCAATATTTTGCTGCATGAGTGGTCCCCTAATGTGTGGCAATAGTGTAGCAATAAACCACTCTTTATGCTACATGTTCAACATCTCAAAGATTATTTTGGCCATCAATGTTTTGAACCACTGTTCAAAGTCCCATACTATTTCTGCCGGAGCCTGTTTAATCTCCTTGATCTCGGTTATACATTGGGACTCAGATTGTGGCTTTCTGAATTCTAAGATCATTGCGCATCAAAAATATTCAAGAGTCCTTTTCAGCTGCCCCAGTGGTACTACACAATACTTGATATACCAATCCAATGCATGTCCCCCATAGATTCATAATCATTTGCGCTTTTTGGATGTCATCATTGTTAATGAGGCGGACCGTCCATAACGCCTCGCAGAGGAACCAGTGATGTTCTGGATCCTATGTTCCATTCTTGTTGAATGTGGGTAGTCTAACATCTATCCCTGCCATTAGGGTGGCATTGGGGTTGTTCATTGGATTCCCCGAATTTTCTTGATTTACTGGGGTCACTGATGGGCCTCCTTGTGCACCAGTCCCAACACTAGGACTACTAGTGTTCACAAGCGGTTCAGGGGAGGAACTTCTAGGTCTCACTTTAGGTGATATTCTTGGAATGTCTTAGTCATGTCCTGTCCTTGGCATCTCTGCAGACTCTTCCCATTCTTCTCTCTCAGAAATCGGCCTATAGTCCTCCTCTTCGTCACAGGACCCTTCGTTTAGGTGTGACTCACATCCATTTTCACCTTCCCTGGGCAGGTATAAGCCCTCTTGCCTCCTGCTACCTTCATCTTCTTTCCTGACTGGAACCTCCTTCCTCTTCCTAAGAATCCAGTGTCCAAATCTTCTTTTGAGCTCCCTGGGAACATTTCTGCTTACTACCTTCCATATTACTCCTAAATTTTACACAACATATCCCCTTCACAGACTGTGCGACTCAATCACTGAGTTGTAAAATACCCTTTTCATAAAGGAGCATTTTAATCCATAGGTTTATAGACATAAGGTACCTTCCCCGATGTCCTTGGAAAAAATGTCTCTATGCCTTGCTATACGAGGTTATCGCTTCAACAATGAACTCAGTAACATATCCTTCTAATATGCTATTAATACAAAAATCAACAGCTCTGGAAATAGGGTTACTTACTTGCGCTAGTTCTTGTGTTAACTGGTCGGTCCACTAAGCTACTCCTCTAGAAGTTAGTCTACCGGGTTGCTAACTCTGATAACCATTCTTGCAATATAATGGGAAATTCTGTGAAGAATTTTAATGGATATCTGAATATAGATATTGTTGTAACCAGTTCTCAGGGCTCAGCCATGAACCCTGGCTTTCCTTCTGCGTGAATATCAAAGACTTTGACTCCATCCAATCCTTGACTTCACTCTTAGTCGGGTGCCACAACATTTCCCTCGTTTTGATCAATAGGTCTTGACAATGGACCCATTTGTTGGCCACTTTTCCTAACTCACGCAACCCAAGTTCTGCGTAGCCCGTCAACCCAACAAACACCCGAGATACCATCTCGACAGAGCAAGCCCCGTCGGCAACACCTGCAAAGAGCTGAAGTCTCACCCGAGATATCTCTTTGATGGGTAACTGTCGGAACCATGTTTTTGCATCTTGTTGAGGGATTATAGCCCCTTGGCACGTAGCCAAGGATCTCTACCAAATCGCAAGGATGGAGCCATTTATGCCGAACTATAGCAAACACCACACATATACTTTATTAACTACTAACGGCGTGACAAAGATTCAGCCTTAGTACTTTAAACATGAAGGGATATAATATCAAGCTAGCATATAGGTGTAATATAACAGACACTTAACAACGATTACGCTGTAACCATAAACTAATACTCAAAAGCAGCGCATAATAACCTATTCATGCATTTGGACTTCTATTGACAGTACGACATTCGTTCAACCATGACAGGACTTGTATCATAAACATAAACAACCACACACATTCAATCATCAACACACAGGAGAGTTATTGTGGAAACCCATCCAGGTAAAAACCACAAGGCGCTCTTCATCTAGCATGAGAAATATATGGCGCCTTCAACTTGCATTTGACTGCAGACTATCTTACATCTATCTTTCTGCGCAAACTCTTTCTTTCTCTCATGCTCTTTGTCTTATTTCTCCTAACTACTTCTACCATCTACTAATCTGCACATGGCCTGGATTGACTTCTCTAGCATCTGCACCTCTCTACCAGAGCTTCTCTTCTTCTGTACTACCTCCGATTGCATCGTGTAGACTTTTGACTAATCTACCACTCAGATCTCACAACTTCCCTCCATTCCCTTAGATATCCTCCTACTATTAACCAATCAAAAGAAACTAAAGAGTGACCTGAAAATCCACCAAAGAGTAAAAATAAAGCAACCCTCTAACTATTGAATCCCTCCTATTTATACTATTTTACATGAACACGCAGGGTCGACTGCATATAGGCAGTCCGTTAACTATCACCATCGATCGCCTCCCAGGCTACAGCGATGGTGATCATTACTTGACATGAGGCACTAACAGCCTTACTTACAGGATGCGTTCACTCATGTGGCATCCTCCGATTTAAGACGACTTCAGCAACCATGATCGTCTTGTCTCTTTCAGATGTTAATATGGACTTATGCTACTGTTTTACCATGCAGGCATCTTCCTTTTGCGCAGTTTCCCTTTTCTGCGTAGGTGACATCTTTTGTGCATATTCCTTCTTCTGCACATATTTCCTCTTCTGTGTAGATTTCTTCTATACCTACCACATGCTTCCTTTTCCTTGTTTGTTCTTGCACGGTGGATTGATTCTTGCACGTTTCTTCGTCTGTGCTTATTTCTTGCGCGCTTTCCCCAGGACCAACAGAGGTTCACCACATGGATGTGAAGAGTGCATTTATTCATGGGGAACTTCAAGAGGAGATATATATGCAACAAAATGAAGGTTTCATTGAGGACACTTCACTTGTATGTAGGTTAAAGAAGTATCTCTATGGCCTCAAGCAAGCCCCCCAAGTCTTGGTATTGCAAGATGGACAACTTTATGTTTTCGCTTGGCTTTGAAAAATGTAAATATGATCTTAATGTGTATTTGTAGCATGTTGGTGAATTCTTGTAGGTAATAATGAATTATTTCAGGTCATAGTGCTATATTTTGATTACAGGTAGCTGCACTAAATAAATTGGATCGATTAAGTCTTCTTTCCATAGTGAATTCTCCATGATTGATCTTCGATGGTTGAAGCAATTTCTTGGTTTGGAAATTGGGAAATATGAAGCAGGGATCAAGATCAGCCAACAAAAGTATGCTGATACCTGTTATTGAAGTTTAAAATGGATGAATTCAAGGCAACCAAGTGCCCATTCCTTTCAGGTATAAAACTAGGTGAATTTGGTGAGTCTCCATTGGTGGACAACTCATTGTACAAACAACTAGTTGGGAGTCTAGTGTATCTTACACACTATCGACCAGATTTGGAATATGTTGTAGGTGTTGTAGCAAGATATATGCAACATCCTCATGATATCCATTTCAAGGAAACCAAGAGGATCCTGCACTATGTGCAAGGAACCAGACACTTTGGGGTACACTATGTTGCTGGTTCTCCACTAGAGCTAGTTGGATTTTCTGATTCTGATTGGGATGGAGATCCTGAAAGGAAGTCCAATTCAAGTTATGTATTCATGATTGCACATGGTCCTATAATATGGTAAAGAAATAAACAAAACAATGTATCCCTATCTTCAGCTGAGGCCGAGTACAGAGGAACAGTGAACGCAACTACACAATGTGTGTGGTTGTAAGGTATTCTTTGGGAACTTGGAGTTGCATTTGATTCACCCACAGTCATTTGGTGTGGAAATAAAAGTGTAATCAATATTTCCATTGATCCAGTGTAGAGTCAGAGGACCAAACCCATTGAGATACACATGCACTACATCTAGAGCTTGGTGCATGATCAGGAGATAACCTTACAGTATTGCCCATCTGCAGAGCAAACTGCTGACATTTTCACCAAGAGATTTACAGAGAAGACATTCACCTATCTGAGATCCCTTCTTAGAGTGGGTGATACATGGTGATGGCTACCATTCACTTTTATATTTTTGGCTCCATGTCTATTTTTGAGGGGAGGTTTCGTTCCCATGTGGTTTTCCTCCTTACCTTGTTTTTATGGACAAATAATTTTTTGTTGTTGTATGAGGTGACTTGAGCCTTAGTTGCCAAGGACTCGATGATATTTTTGGATAATATGTACTAAGTTAGGATTAAGGGGGGGTGTTAAAGAAATAATACACCTTAGTACCATGATATTATACCTTAGCCACATTTCATTTTCTCCCATGCAATGTTCTATGGTATAGACTTAGGGATACTGATCATTTACTGATAATTGAGGTGCTCTTGGTTGATCATTCTGGCAGTTGAGGTTCTCACAGTTGATCATTCTGACCAAAAGGCACCCTCATTGATGACAGGACAATATTGGTGCACTCCTGCATCCCTATATTCAGGGAATGTGTTTGACTTTAGGCTCCAGTGCATGTTTGTGGTGGTTTTTGGCCTTCCTTGGGCATTTATTTCCTCCTAGAGCCACTCCCACTTGCCCATGTGCTCACCCACACCTAGAATACCTCCATTTATGTCTCAGCATGCCTCACCCATGTTGAAACTTGCATTTGTGACAGTTTGGGATGATTAGGAAGTTGATTGGTCCACCTAGGGGGGGTTGATGGTCTAATCATGGTATGACACTTGTATGCATCCAGATGGACTCCAAGGCCTCATGATTTTTACCTATTGAAATACATATATGATCCATACATAGTTAGATGTTGGACAATCATAATAATATCTAAGTTCATTTGTGTATGCTATTTTCATATTTTCTGCTATTTTGTGCATACACTAGTACAAAAGCGCAGATTTTTCCACGGAGGTTTTCCACGTTTCTTACTTTTTGGTGTAAAATACGATGTAATAGGAACGAGGCGTCGCTGTATCCACGCCTAGCCATCGCTGTATCCACGTCTGGACTCTTAGACGTCTCTGTATCCACGCCTAAACTCTTGGACGTCGCTGTATCCACGCCTGACTGTCTCTATAGCGACGGCACCGTCTTTTGTTGAATTTTTATATATGTGTCTAGAATAAAAGCTATCTTTTTGTCTAAACTTGTTCCAATAGTTGAATCCCTTCTAAAAACAATTCGAAGTCAGTGCCCATTCTTCTGTTGCATCATGTTCCATTGATTGAACATCTCCAAGTGTGGTTATAATATTAGAGTGTTCTTTATGCAACTCTTAATTTATTTAGGTTTAGTTTCATTTAGAAAGAGCCACTTGATTTTACGAACACTCTCATGAGGTGCCACCCTACAATGATTCATTGTCAATATGGGATTCTATGGGACCACCTTAAATGGATTAATAGAGAATACCTTAGATTCCATCAATCCAAAAACAAAGTATGCCATATAACCATACATTGGTGGATCTTGAAATGCAACAAAACCATAAGTTTCATACCCCTGTCAAACTTCATTACACTTATTTAGATTTGCTTGAGGTCGAACTCAGCCCATAGACTAGTCCTGCAAAGATGAAATGAGCAAAATTTTTAGAAAATATGAGGATCACATTAAGAAAATGTTGACTAATGAAAACTAGTACAATTTGGATCCATTGTGCATCAAATTAGCGACATTTCCAAATCCAACCAAGTACAGAAGAATGGCATTTAAATCTCTAATGCTCATAATCATGGGGAAGAAAAAAGGGGCTAGGAAAAAACTTTAAATTAACTTTTAGAGGTGGATTTGAACAATAGACTTTGGAAAATACTGCTACAATTCCAAGAATCTCTATGTTTTTATGTTTAATAAAGTAGATGCCATTGTGCACAAAATTTTGTTTCTAAAACTATGAACTGCAAATATTTCAAATATAATATAGACAAAATATTAACCTGATATACAAAGTGATGAAACAAAACATGAGTTCTTACTACACCAAATCTAGGAAAATATCAAGCTTTCCTTGGTCATCAAAATGTTGAGTGTAGCCTACCATACATAGGAAAACGTATACTCTTATATCTCCAACATCTAATCAACTAGATATTACCATTAAATCAACTTCCAAAAGACACCAAAGAAGGAAGGTCATTCAAACAAACAAAAAAGATCCAAAAGTCACATAGGGCGCGGAACCTACAAATGCCATACCCGCCAAGGATTCACCTTTTAGCATAATACTGTGAGAAGGCTGTCTGTTTGGCCTACCTAATGGAAACACAGATCGCATAGCTCAACTCACTGCAGAGCCAGGGGTCATAAAGATCCATAGATTTCCCCACACATATTGATATTGTATGCACAGTTTACTCAAATTAACCACAGTACTGGATTTCGAGCGAATTGCAATTTCCAGGATAGAATGTCTTTTACTGATTTGGGTGTACCATTGCCTGTGATAAATTTCTGTTCACCCACTCATGAGTTTATGGGCATTAAACCTCCAGATCTGATGGTGCAGGCAAGGAGGGCAAATAGCACCCGGTGATTAGCATTTTCGTAAGGAAATTATGTCTATGAAGAAGGGATGGAGGAAATTTGGAGTTGCAGTTGTGGGTTTGGTGCTGCTATCCATGCTCGTTCCATTGGTATTATTGCTCGGACTCTATGGTGGATTTCAGAGCAGTAAGTTCATCTGAACCCATTTCATTTTTTATTTGACTTGAAGCCCCCTTCTCACAGACTGTTGTGTATGGGGAATCTGGATTTGTAGTACTTTGGCTGGGGCTGGGGCACTTACAGGTTTTTATGAAGCCCATTTGTGGAATTTGTGGTGGGTGTTTTTCATTTTATTCAACCATTTTGTCTCTCTGCTGTATACTCCTACAATGGGCATTTGGTGTATACCTAGATCCTTAGTACTGTGGGTGATTTGGGGTTGGTATTTGCATTAGATCTGATTGAATAGCAGGTAGTGTGAGGCATATTTCAGAATTTCATAAGTTTGTAGTTTCATGGTTCTGATCTATCCTTCTGCATTGCTATTTTCAGTGACTTAGGCTAAATGTGGGGTTTGAGGGCAGATACATTTTTAAAGCAGTTGGATGTGGCACATTAGGTGTGAAAGCTTAGAGATCACAGGATTAGGTGTTCAAATCAGTGAGGCCTTAATCCCTGATGTTTGGATAGTGAAATGAAATACATCATCCTCGGAAGACCGAAATGGGATCTTAGACTATTTTGTCAGAGCTTAGGCTCAGATAGGAGTGGGCTGGAATTCCTGCTGGTTGCATTGAAGGATTTCATCAATACATTTGTGGTTCTTTTAATTATATTTCCAATAATGTCAAATGCAGCTTCTTGCAGAACATGTGGACTGAGCTATTTCGCAGTTTTATAGTGGTTTTTCTGAACTCCTAAAATCTGTCCTTCGTTAAAGCTTCTAAAATTATTGAGTAGAACTGAACCAGAGAGAAAGTAGAAACCTCCAATTTGATGCCTCCTGTTTCGTTCCCATATTGGTGTGCAACCTTGTGTCATTTTCTAACCATAGATCTTTGTTGTGAGTATGATTGAGGATTAGTATATTTTATGAAAGCATAGAGTAGTACACTACAAAACGGGTAGTGAGAATGCTTTATTGACGTCTTCACTAGCATACTGGATGCCCTTTGTTATGA
>LPNX010833768.1:161575-185779 GCA_001517045.1 Pseudotsuga menziesii
TAAGATTTCTAAGTCGACAAAGTGTAGGCTCTAGGTGATTTAGGAAGAGTAAGATTTAACAAACTGGTGGTTAGTTGTAGTATATGAAAGGTGGAAATGGGATAAGGATGGGATAGGGAAATAAAGGACTACAACTAGGAGAGAAGAGATGGAGAAAACCAGTGCCTATCAATCATGGGCTAATGTGGTCATAAGATGTTGAGCAAGTGAAGGAAGCAATGTGTCATAGTCATCTATTTGCTATAGACTCTAGGGTAGGAGTAATGTGGCATATCTAACCTATTTAGATGAAAGGACTAGTTTGTTGCATTTATATTTTAGGATGAACTTGAGTTAAAAGGACTATGATTTGATACACTTTACCCCCAAGTTTTTGCTGATGTACTGGTGCCACTTGTCACTATGTATATCCTTCGAAATCTTCAACTTATTTGTCAGTAGAATGGAAAAGAGAACAGAAATACAACAGAAAATACACATAATGTGTTCAGTCCCCTTAGGTGATTTGAAAGGGGCTACGCTTCTAAAAATGTGGTGCAGGAAATCACATTTCATTCTCACTTCAACAATATGGGAAATTATGTACTCTACTACATAAAAACAGAGCAGGAGAGCTCTGCACAGTTCGGTTCTAGAACCCAGTGACATGGAGAGGCTGTGAAGCCTTCTTACTGTTTATCAACCCTAGATAACATAGACACATGTGCAGTCTTCCTTTAACTGTAGGGAAATAATGGAATCTTCTCCATAAGAATAGAGCTCAGTTCTAGCACTCACTGAGATGGAGAGAATGTGAGAAGCTTTCTAATTGTTTATCAATCCTAGATAACACAGACAGATTGACTTGGAATTAATAGCATGCAGTTTTCCAATTTGGGATTATTACAGTGAAGCAAATTTGTCTCACAACAGAAGCTACCCTTCCACTTAAATGCCACGGCTGGGTAAAAGGCCCACTTACAAAGGGAAGGCAGACCACGAGTAGTGAACATATCTCTCGGGAGAGGAGTAATGTTAATGGCGAAAAACAGTACCTTGACTTTTCCAAATAGCCAAAACCTTTCGTGGTTACTGTTGTAAGAAGGTTTTTACTTTTTGGGTTGGCAGAATGACCTAGAAAGAATTGCATTCATCCAATTAAATATCTAAAAACACGGCCCCACTATGGTGAGACAGTTACTGACAACAAGAAGGTCAACAACCTTCTGCTTAAGCACCTTTGACTGACCCAATAGGCTCTTGAAAAAGAAAGATTACCCTGTAAGTTGAGCAAAATCCAAAGAGAAAACTGGGCTGCTAAAGACTGGGCGTGACCTCTGTATGGACTGCCAAGCTAAGCCATGATCTCTTGTTGGAAAGCTAAGCCATGATCACTAGGTGTTCTTCAAGTTCGGTGGATAAGGCACGCCTCATAACAAGTTCATGTAACAGGTTAAAGCATGATTTGTGAAAATGTTCAAGGAAGTGTTTTTCATAATACATATCTGAAACACCAGCCCCCTCCATTCTTTCATCAACTGAAAGCTGTGGCTATAGAATTCGTAAAAGAGCACTGAAATGTTCTTCAACTAATATTTATTTAACTAAAATAGTAAAATAAAATAACATAGAACCCGTAGAGGACAAGATGACAACAACTTTAGGAGGCCATTCCTCCCTACCAATCTCCTGGAGAGTGCTCAAGCAACGCTTCCTCAGGACCCCCAAGCCTATTCCTAGTCTTCTTGGCTGAGAAATGGGTGGAGAATGCAACTGTAGAACCCTTTGTCAACTGACTAGTTCAATACCTCAATAAAACACTCTGCTCTCAGCAGTATGACCTTCAACTTAAAAGCTACAACTAGATCAACCAGCAGTTATCCCCTCAAACACTTTCCATATTTCCCTTCCATTGAATCTCTCTGAAGTACATTCATTCACCTTGAATGATCACTTCTACAGAATAATGAGCAGCTGCAGCTCTCTTCAATGCGAATTTTTATAAAGATGCCTAGGTCTTTTGGGTCAGTTTTCATTAATTGAGCCACCTACTCTGATTCCACTTTCTTGGGGAATCATGACCACAAATATAGGGAGGTTGCCACCTGCAATAGTTGGAAGTGGTTTGAGGATGCTGCCACATGTCAGTTTGCTCTCCACCCAGTCTTCTCCACCAATTTGACCAATAAACACTCTTTTAACAACTCACCTAAGTTGTTGTCTCCTCATTTATTTATTTATAAATAAAATATCCTGAATTTACAATAAATATTCTTGACCCCACTGGTCATTAATTACAACTTAGCATAAAATTTAACATAATGTTCCTCAAATAATATAAAATTGTTTTTTACAAAATCGGGAAATGTGACATATACATCCCCTTAAATTATAACATCGTCCTCGATGTTATTTATTCTCCATCCTCACAATTCCCCTGGAACAGAATTGGATATGCATCCCGCATATGACTTTCCAATTCCCAGGTGGCTTCCTCTGGACTAAGGTGCTTCCATTGCACCTTCACCTAACAAATGGTGTGGTTCCGAAGTGTGATCTCCCTCCGCTCGAGGATACAGTCCGGTTCCACCAGAAAATATCCTTCTGGTTCCACCTGTACATCATTCCAGTTAACAACATGAGTAGCATCATGAACATATTTCTTTAATACCTAAATGTGAAAAACATTGTGAACTTTTAAATTCGGTGGTAAGGCTAACTGATAGGCTACCTGTCCAATCCTGGACAATATTTTAAAAGGACCACAGTAACGAGGTGCTAGTTTTACACAAATACCCAACCTTAGAGAGCTCTTTTTGGGTCTCACCTTAATGAACACATGTTCACCTACCTGAAACTCTTTTGGAGTTCTTTTAAGGTCTGCTTGACTTTTTTGTCAATCTTGCGCAATTTTCAGATTACCTTGTACCTACTTTACAATTTCTTCCATTTCTTTCAATAATTCAAGACCTAATACTAATATGTCCACCGGATTACTCCAAGAGATAGGAGTGTTACACTTCCTTCCATAAAAGATTTCAAAAGGACTAAATCTAGTGGAAGCTTGATAATTATTATTATAAGCAAATTCTACCAGGTGCAAATAATCCTCCCATTTACCTGGCTGATCCTTTACATACATTCTTAGTAAATCTTCAAGTACTTGGTTTACTCTTTCAGAATGTACATCAGTTTGAGGATGGAATGAAGTACTAAAATTTAGTGTAGTGTTTAATCCTTTAAACAGATATTTCCAAAAGTTACCTGTAAATTTAGGGTCTTGATCTAAGATTATAACTTTCAGTATCCCATGCAGTCAAAAAATTTTCTTTAAAAAGATATCAGCTATGTTTGTAGCTTTATAGGTTGTTTTTACAGGTACAAAATGGGCTGCTTTACTCAATTTGTCAAATACTACCATTATAGAATCATTTAAATTCTAATTTTTAGGCAGTCCAGTAAAAAATCAAGACTAATTATCTCCCATTTCCAGCTAGGAATGGGAATGGCTGAAGTAATCCCGCTGGGTGTTGATGTTCAATTTTTACTTGATGACATTCAAAACACCTAGCGATATATTCTACCAGTTCAGTCTTCATGTTTGGCTAAAAATATTCTTTTCTTAACATAGTGTTGTAAAGGAAAGTATCCTATGGCTAGGGTTTAATAGGCCATCAACGTACTAGGGTTGAAGGGTGGATGCAAATGGTTCTGCAAGTAAATACAAGCAAGTTTTAGAGATTAGAATGGTTCATACCTTAACAAATGAAGGTTGATCCAAGCATCCCTTCAATCCTCTTCTTTCTCCTCTTGCTCCTCTTGCTCCAAGAGACCTGCAAAATGAATTATACCTTCCTCAAACCAATATGACCACATATAAAGAAATGATAATCAAATAAACATGAAATAATGATCTGACTAACATCATCATATGATCATAAACAGAGATTCAATCACACATTGAACAATGATTTGGGAAGAAGAAGGACATCACATCTTTATTAATCTTGAAAACAAGTACACGTATACCTTTTCTTCAAGTTCGGCACCTCATGAAACCTTGATCTGCTTCTACTGCTTCTCTTCCTCAAGGAACTTAGCCTCCAAACTCTGTAACACAAGGATAATGCTTCTAGGGAAAAGGTGTGGGAAAAGAGAGCTCCAAATCCTCCAGCATAACAATGCAAAGATTCAAGTCTCCTCTCATGGACCTCCCTACCTCTATTTATATGCTTAATGAAGAGTTAGGGTCGAAGACAAAGTAGTTACAATTGAAGGATTCAATTGCATAACTACCCAAACTACCCAAATTTCAAAATTCGTATTTTTTTGACATTTTTTAGAGGCGTACAAGGGTTGCAGAAACAACAGTCGTGTACACGAGGAGGTATACACGGGTTGCAGAAACAACAGTTGCATACACGAGGAACTATACGTAGTTTGCAGTGTAGAAAGTCACGTATTTAAGGTGTACGCGACTATTATATATAGCAACTCGCATGCGTACGCGATTTTCCTTGATTAAAGTCACATACACATCAAAAGCTCATTTTAAGGGTATTTTTGGGCATTTTCAGACTTTAGTGTCTTTTGGAAAGTTTTATCTAACTAAAATACCTTTCCAACGATGTAAAGATGAGGTCAAACAAAGTTACAGAACGCAATATATGGGTCCTCCAAGTTAGGTGTTTTTTCAGTGACTTTCATGAAGTGTCGTCATGGAAATGTCGACATATGACGGAATCATGGGAAAGTGGTCATAGGAAGAGATGTGTCATTTTTAGCTATAACATATGCCCCCTAATGTATGAGGGTAGAGGGGAAGACGATAGCCAAAATGCATTATAAAGGAAAAAATTGAGTATGGAGAAGGCAGAGAATCCAAGATCAAAAGGCTCGAACAAAGGTACCTGAAAGAGAGATAAATGTCAGACAAAAATTGATCTATCAGACATACAAGTCCATATACAAATCATTGCCATAAAGATACAAGCGGATCCAACATATGTATAACTGATGAAACTATCATGGTCGCTCAATATGTAAAAAGGCACCATATCAAATCTAAAGATTCATGGCCACAAAAGAACAAGGTGGATCCATACTCGACAATCGATCATAGCCACAAAATACAAGGTGGATCTATGTCTCAGCAAAATGTCATATAAAGTGTGACAAGGTCTTGTGCAACTCGGGAAATAGAAAAAAATGATGATGCTACTGTCGGCCCAAGGTCTTCAATCCAAACCTCCCAAAAGGTACGAATCCTAACCATGCGAATAAAGGAGCTGAAGTTGAACATGGAGGAAATCGTTTGATTACCGGTCAATAATGAGAACTGTTAACAAACACAAAGGAAACCACCATTAATGAAAATGGTCCCCAAGGTACCTAGTACATTCTAACAAGTGTGAATACAAGGAATTGAAGTCGAACAATTGAAGAATCCATTGAGTATGAGACATTAAGGTATTCCCACTACCCAATAGCGAGGGAAATTGCCACTAATGACTGCAATCCCCAAGGTACTGTCATAAAACTCTAAATCTCATTCCCAGAGCAAGATGTGTTGTAGTCGATAGGAAGAGATCCGTTGGAAGGAAGGAATTAAGGCATCCTTCATCATCCAACACGAGGTAAGTCAAAGACTAATTGGATCTGGAATTGAAACTGAATTTCACGATAAGGACCACCGAAGACATGATGTAATGAACTGATACCAGGGAATGGCCTACACAAAAGGTCAAGGCAACTGCATAATGGCCGATAAAGGTTTAATCCTTGAACAGTGAGCATGACACAAAAGTGACTTAGGAAGTTTTTGACACAAAAAGGACCAATGAAACAATTCTATAATGTAGGAGACATTGACAGATTCCCCATATAATTGGAAAAGAGAACAACTGGAAGAATAAGAAACTCTGAAATCGGGATAAGGTCAAAATACTAGGACCCAACTGTTGATAGACTCAAAACTGGTGCTTTGTTCAAGGAAATAAGACTTGCTTCCATGATGTAAAATACATGTGAATGAACTTCCCTTCCCCTCTTTCTTGTAAAGGTTTAACAAGTCCAAGAAAGCAAACTCGGGACCATCTTCATTTTTGGCAAGCTTGAAGAAAATACAAAAAAATGCTTGATAAAGCACTAATTCATGGATTTTATGAGCCCGAACTAGTACATGCTCGACGGTGTTTTCATAGTTTAGAGAGTCTAAAAAATCCAAAGAAGACTCTAAGGGGTGCTTTTTCATCCAATTTAGTCTCCTGAGGCCGAAAAAGTATGAAACAAATGACAGAGGAACTCTCTTAGCTTCCGAAGAAGTAAGGCACACCTTTTTCGTATTTAGTCAGGAAGGTCCGAAAAAGGTTAAATTACCACCTACCCAACGCTCGTTCAAAAGCAACATATAGCCTAAGTTTTATGAGTGTGAAGGAAGGCAAGATCACTCAGAAAGATCCATTTGATTATGAGGAATGGGGCTTACAACAACTCGATGCTTTGTTCTTTAGGGTTTAACGAGCATGACAAAGACATAAAGTACACTCGGAATATTTTTCATGTTTAGGTCCAGAGCACAAAAAATAGAAAACTGAGCTCATACTTGGGGTTCCTTTTCTGTAAGTTTAATCCCTCAGGTCCAGAAAAGTGATAAACCTATGCCTGAGAATACTCTTCTCAATTCTAAAGAAAAGAGAGTGTTTCTTTCTCATATTATTCCACATGGTCCAAGAAAGAGATAACCTACCACCAATGTGGATGTCCATTCACATATTCTTAACAATCCTAAATGGACAAGTTTACTCGGCAGTCAAGTCTATTTTGAGGAGTCAGACCTGGGCCTAAAGAAACTCAATATCTTTCTCATGAAATTTTAATGAGTCTAGAAAATTTAACTCATGGCCTCCTTACTATTTTTAACGAGCTCGAAGGAGAGCAAAAAAAATTCTCTAAATGCGAGGAGACTGTTTTTAACGAGCTCGAAGGAGAGCAAAAACAATGCTCTAAATGCGAGGAGACGAGTGTCATAGGAAGGTGAAACTAGTTCCAAGCGCAAGGAACAAACCTATGCATAATGCAAGGAAAGCGAGCAAGATAAGGACACTAGGGGAACGTCTCCTCAAGGTAAAAGGTTTCAAGTTACAAAAGCAAAATGATACAAGGCTTAGCGATGATGAGAACAAAGATGAGGGCTTATGCAATGAGCTAAAAGCATGGAATCCGGCATCATGCTCATAAGCGCGAGCAGGGCACATGCAAATGTAGTTACAGCTTTAAAAATAAGACAAGGCCAGTAAACAGTTGTGAATCAAACTAAAAATCCTGTCTCAAATAAACAACAACATCAAGATCATATTCAGGAGAAATGATATGATGAGAGTCACTTTGGCAGAAACACATGTGACAATGCTATCTTCTATAAAAGGTAAAGTCAAGGTAGATTCAACTAAAGAAGATTCTATAAAACCAAGGCTCGAGGGTTTATAATAAGTAAGATCAACCTCAGAAGAAAAGAAAAAATCAACAAGGGAGATAGAGTCTGCAGGAACAAACTCAATATCACAAGAGTTGAAAAATTCAAAAGAAAAATAAAACTCATCAGGATCACTGACTTTCTATTCAAAGGAAGAGTCAAAAGACTCAACAAGACCAACATAAGAAGAAAGGTCAGGCTTACTAGGCAAATCAGGGTTAGACTTAGTCACGACTGAACCAACATCCAATAGAAGGTTATACTGTATCAAAGACTCTAGGATGACTTCATCCAAAGGAAGAAGATCATTCGAGATAGGACACATGTCTAAACTTTCAAATGGATTGGTAGAGTGGAGATTAGGCCCCATAGTCTGTATAGGATGACTCACTTGTTCAATTGTTGGGACCAAGTCCCGAGAAGGTAAGCATGAAAACAGAGGCTGCTTCTCAGTAGAAATTGAATGCAAAGGACATGAGGCCACATAGCTCACCTGTGGCAGGGTAGTGTCTATAGAAACACTGGGAATCAATAAAGGAAAGACTTGGTCTCTAGTTGGGTCAGGAGACGGATCAAGAAAATCCAACTGATCGATAGTGACAATTTCTTCATCGTGATTAAAGTACATCACATGAAATTTTTTTGACACCACAGCTTGCATGGCATAGACATAATCATGTCCAAGGAGCATATTGAAGTCCAAGGGATATTCTATTACCATGAATTCAACTAAGACAGTCTTCCCACCCAAAGTAACAGGTGTTTGAGAAATAATTCCCAAGGCTATACAAGTTCTTCTATCAAATGCCAGTAACTGACTAGCAGTTGACACAAGGCTGGGAGATCCCATGCCTCGCCAAGAACGAGCAGACAATATACTAACCGAGGCTCCTTCATCAACAATAAACGAGCAATTGTGTATGGTTCAACTTTGACCTTTATCTGGAAAGGTTCATCAGAAGGAAGGCGCGGTTCAACTAGCCTATCCCAATCAAAGGAAGCAATCCGAGAGCTTGGTGGGGGTTGATCTGAAATGAGTTCAGTGCCCCCTTGTTCAGTAAGTTCTGAACTAGTAGTGAAGAAACTGTGACTAGCAAACACTTCACTCTCCAAAGGAAGAGTGGGAATGATCGACAATGGAATCGATTCAACCGCTTCGTGAAAGTCACTCTTCGAAGGGAGAGTGGGATTGACCAAATATGACATTGGTTCAATCACATCAAGATCACTCTCTGAAAGAAGAGTGGGATTGATCAAATCTGAGATTGGTTCGACCACTTGATCAACCAAAGTTTTAGTAGGTTGTTGAGACATTATAGGTTCTTCAGGAGAAGAAAATTCTTGAGTCTTGGACCACACTCTTCACACCTCTACGATAGCAGGGAATTGGTGAGTAAGATGATCTCCCTCGCATAGCTTACAAGGGAACTTAAGTTTGCACTTTGAATGACCATTTTTCTCAACGGTTTCAACATGAATAGCAATGGCTGATTGTTTTCTCTCAACATGACCTATAGAGGATGAGAGTTTGCCCCCAGCATGAGCACCAGAGGCTAGGTGACTTGGTCCAACCTGACTAAGAGAGGCTGGTTGTTGAGAGACTTCAAGATGTTCAAAAATGGGATGACCTTGGAACCAAACTCTTCACACCTCCATGATAGAAGGGCATTTATAAGTAAGGTGGTCTCCCTCACAAAGATTACAAGGAAACTTGGGCTTGTGTTTTGAATGGGTAGTATTTTCAACAGTTTCAACATGACTCGCAATGGTTGAAGGATTGTCTTCAGCATCAACCACAGAGGCTGAGAGACTGCCCCTAGCATGACTCATAGAGGCTAAAAGACTAGAACCAACATGACCTGTAGAGGTTGGATGGGCACCACCAGCATGAACTACAAAGGCTGAATGGTTTGGATCAACATGCTTTGCAGCAGTTGAGTGTGTGCCCCTAGCATGAACCTCAGAGGTTGGGTGGATGGATCCAACATGACTTGTAGAGGTTGGATGGGGAGGTTCAACTTTAACATTAGAAGTTGAACGGGCACCCTCAGCATGAACTTTAGAGGCTGAGTGACTAGATCTAATGTGACCTGGAAAGGTTGGAAGGATCCCACCAGCATGATCAACAGAGGCTCGATGGTGAAGATCAACTTGACTTGCAGAGGTTGAGTGCTTAGATCCAACATGACCTGCAAAGGTTGGATAGGTGCCCCCAGAATGAACTACAAAGGCTAGGTGGTGAGATTCAACTTGACTTGTAGAGGTTGAACGAGTTCCCCCTTTCTTATGTGCCTTCTTACTATTCCTCCTTCTTTTACTCCTTTTAGAGTGTTGGTTACTAGTATCAATACTTTCATCACATGAGGTAGAAGGAGGAGGAGAATCAACTACAAGTGAAGGGGAAGCAATGTTTTGATTCCCTTGATATAAGGAGCTTACTTGAGAAGCACCAAGAGCATTCAGGATAGTTGGAGTGGAAAACAACCACACTGGTATCCCTAGGGTGAATCCAAGTAGATTCAAGGTGGTCATCAAGGGAACACCAACATTCTCGGTGAGAGGAATAGTACAAGGATTTCCTAGCATGGGGATCTCTTGGTTGGTGTTCAAAGGGGTTTCAGCCATATTTTCAACTAGGAGACAAAGTATTAGGTTGAAAGGCAACCAAAATTACAAAGTGCACACCTAAAGGTACACTAAGTACAAACAAACCACATAGCACTCACTAAAAAATTCTTAAAGCCAAACAGACAAACAGGTATAAGATATGCTTTCCAGATGAAATTTAATAGATAGTTACTTGGCGTCCTTGTAGATGTTCTTAGGCACAAGTAGAGGAATCACCCAACGCCCTCCCACACCTTCTACTGGGGTTACCTTCCAAGCTCATCCAAGGTCAACCATAAATAGCCTTCCGGTGTACCTGTGTATGAACCCTAGATGTCAAAGAGACTAAAGGCTACCTTAACTATATTGACAGTCTGGGGGGACAGTCGCAATCCTGGTTCGTATGCATGGGCAGGGTAGCAAAGCTTGAAACCCTGTCTAAGACAGAATCCCCAGATGCACAAAAAACTTGGTCTATGCTTTGACAAGGAATCAGAGGGTTATCTCCTCAGTCCAAGCCTCCATGCAGCCTCATGCTTAACTCTTGTTTGAGAGAAGCTTCCCAGATACAATCAACACAGAAGAGGATTTACCTAGTGATTAGCCAACTACGTCTGAATTTTTATACTTGTGGGGAGTTTAAACTCCCTATCCCACAAGTCTAGCATGAGCTAGTTGGTGTATGACCCTATAAAATAAAACTTACTAGTAATTTTTAAATTATATCATTTATTTTAAGGGTTGTTTTTAGTCAGAGAGTAAATGGCATGAAACTTATGTGGTTTTTTGACTCAAAGTTGAAACAAAATGACTAAGAAAAGAGAAATGAAATGCAAAAAGCAAAAACTATTCTCTTTTCAAATAGAAACTTGAAAGCCACAAAAGAACAAATTCTTTTTTATTTATTTTTTCAAAAACAATGATATGCCATGCAATCTAGACTAAAAACCTAATCTACATGCATATAAAGCAAACATGTGTTTTTGTCTTTTTCTTTTATAAATGCAAAAGAAAAAATATCCTATCAATTAATGCAAGCAAGTACTGTAAACAAAGCAAATAGACAACTACTCTATACCCCACAAACAAACCCTAGGTTTCCCTAAAGTTGGATATCAACCTCTCTTGAAAGGAAGGCTCACAAAGGTAAACAAGCCAACAACTTTGGAATGAAGAGATTGAGCAATAAGACTAACATAAACAAAGGTCAGGAAGTCCCAATTAGTATCAATCTAAACCTACAAACAGAGGCTGCTCAGTACCTTGTCCAATAAGGTCAAGCCAAAGAAGGAGGTGGGGGGGGGAAGGAAGCAAAAACAAGTTCAAAGACTTGAAAGAGACTTACAAGATAGAAAAAGAGCACTTAACAGAGATAAAAACAACCTCTTAGGAGTCATGCACATGCAGAGGACCCTTGAAGACCCTACAAAAGCCCTCAAATCACCCAAAAACCCTAAAAAATGATGAAAGAACACAAATTTAGGTGCATATGCGGGTTTCCTTAAGGTGGGTCATGTATGACATGTGGGTTGCAGGTAGTGAAAGTCATGTATACAACATAGAAACATTATTTTTTAGCCTGAAAGTCACGTATGGATGAGAAAAGGCACAAAAAGGGTCAAAAACTAACCTAGGAAGGTAGGAAAGGTGTTCCAACAAACTCAAAAGGTGTTCCTAACCTATAAGAAGGACCTAAAACCTTACAAAATGCTAGAAGAAATAAAGAGAAACCCCAAACAGACAAGGCTCTCCCTAGTGGAGTCGCCAATTCTGTTGTAAAGGAAAGTATCCTATGGCTAGGGTTTAAGAGGCCATCAACATACTGGGGTTGAAAGGTGGATGCAAATGGTTCTACAAGTAAATACAAGCAAGTTTCAGAGATTAGAATGGTTCATATCTTAACAAACAAAGGTTGATCCAAGCAACCCTTCAATCCTCTTCTTGCTCCTCTTGCTCCAAGAGACTTGCAAAATGAATTATACCTTCCTCAAACCAATATGACCACATATAAAGGAATGATAATCAAATAAACATGAAATAATGATCTGACTAACATCATCATATGATCATAAACAAAGATTCAATAACACATTGAACAATGATTTGGGAAGAAGAAGGACATCACATCTTTATTAATCTTGAAAACAAGTGCAAGTATACATTCTTTTGAAGTTCGGCACCTCACGAAACCTTGATCTGGTTCTGCTGCTTCTCTTCTCCAAGGAACTCACCCTCCAAACTCTACAACACAAGGAGAATGCTTCTACGAAAAAGGTGTGGGCAAAGAGAGCTCCAAATCCTCCAGCATAACAATGCAAAGATTCAAGTATCCTCTCATGGACCTCCCTACCTCTATTTACATGCTTAATGAAGAGTTAGGGTCGAAGACAAAGTAGTTACAACTGAAGGATTCAGTTGCATAACTACCCAAACTACCCAAATTTCAAAATTCGTATTTTTTTGACATTTTTTAGAGGTATACGTGGGTTGCAGAAACAACACTCACGTACACGAGGAGGTATACATGGGTTGCAATGCAGAAAGTCACGTATTTAAAGTGTGCGCGACTATTATCTATAGCAACTCGCATACGTACGCGGGTTTCCTTAAGGAAAGTCGCATACACATAAAAAACTCATTTTTAGGGTACTTATGGGCATTTTCAGACTTTGGTGTCTTGTATAAAGTTTTAGCTAACTAAAATACCTTTCCAACAGTGTAAAGATGAGGTCAAACAAAGTTACAAAAATCAATATATGGTTCCTCCAAGTTAGGTGTTTTTTCAGTGACTTTCATGAAGTGTCGTCATGGAAGTGTCGACATATGACGGAATCATTGGAAAGTGGTCATAGGAAGAGATGTGTCATTTTGAGATATAATGCATAGTTATAGTCTTCTGATAACCTGGATGTCCTGAGTAAGGATTTTTATGGATTTCATCTAAAATTAATAACTTAACTTTAGGTACATACATTCTGTCTTTATACAAATCCTTTTTCATTCAAGTTGTACCCTTTACTTAAACTTTTTGTTGGATTTTATTTCGTTTTTGCTTGTAATTTTTGGTAAATTTCATCTTGTTCTAACCCTACTTTAAGTTGTTCTTCCAGATCTGTTGTATAAGTGCTAATAACTGCTGTAAAGTTCAGCCTTGTATATCTACTTAATGCATCATCAACTTTATTTTCTTTCCCTTTAATGTGCTGAATTCCAAAATCATACTCACTTAGAAAATATAGCCACCTATCTTGTCTAGCATTTATGTTAGGTTGATCTAACAGATATTTTAGTCCTTTATTATCTGTCATTAGAATAAATTTTCTTCCAATTAAATGATGACGCCACATCTGTAGAGCATGTATGGTAGCAACTAATTCCAAGTCATAAGTTGCATAATTATTTTCATGAATTTTTTATTTCCTAGATTCATAAGCGATAGCATGCCTTTCTTGAGTCAATACTCCACCTAAACCATCATTGTAGGCGTCAGTATACACTACAAAATCTTTATTTGGATCAGCTATTCTTAAAATAGGTGCGTTGGTTAATAAAGTTTTTAACTTTTTAAAACTCTCCTCGCACTTCTAATTCCAATCAAATTTCTTTCCCTTCTTCTACAAAGAGGTTATCAGATTTGCGATTTTTGAAAACCCTTCAATGAACCTCTGGTAATAACCGGTAATTCCCATAAAAGATCGAACATCAATTACATCTTTAGGAACTGGCCAATCTTCAATCGCCTTTATCTTTTCAAGATCCACCGAAATTCCTTCCTTAGTCACCACATGACCTAAGTACTGGATTTTATCATTAAAGAAGACGCATTTACTAAACTTTGCAAAGAGTTGATGATTTCATAACTCTTGCAAAACAATTTTTAAATGTTCTTTATGCTCTTCTTTAGATTTTGAATAGATTAATATGTCATCGATACACACAACCACAAACTTATTTAGATATTTATGCATTACATTATTCATTAGACAAATAAAAACAGCTGGAGCGTTAGTAAGCCCGAATGGCATGATGACAAACTCGTAATGGCCATATCGAGTCCTAAAAGTTGTTTTAAAGATGTCTTCATCTTTAATCCTAACTTGGTGATATACAGACCACAAATCAATTTTTGAAAACACCGTAGCTCCACATAGTTGATCAAACAGATCATCTATGTGAGGCAATGGGTATCTATTTTTAATAGTCATCTTATTCAACTGACGGTAATCTATGTATAGTCGTAGAGTTCTGTCCTTTTTCTTAACGAAGATGACAGGTGCCCCCCAGGGAGACACATTGGGTCGAATATACTTTTTGTTAATAAGTTCTTTTATTTGTGACTTAAGTTCATTAAGTTCAAGTATGTTCATCTGATAAGGGGCCTTTGAGCTGGGTACTACACCAGGTACCAGCTCAATGGTAAAATCTAGTTCCCTTTTTGGAGGCCGTCCCGGAATCTCTTTTGGAAATACATCTGCATACTCTTTTAAAACTGGTATATCCTCAAATTTTAATTTCTCTGTATTAGTTAGATTTTCCTCATTAGTTACTGTTACTGCATAAGCCTTACAACCTTTCCTAACAACTCTCTTAAGCTACAGAGCAGAAATATGCCTTATAGTTGTTTTTCTAGGGATTCCCTTTACACTTATTGATTTTCCATCACTATTTATACAAGTAAAGGTTTTATCATAACAGTTTAAGATCGCCCTATGTTGTTCTAACCAATCCATACTGATTAGTATGTCATAAGAACCCAGAGGTAGTACATTAAGCTTTACAAAAGTTTCAAATTGATCCATAACTGCTGCACAATTCTTTACAAAACTAGTTACCTTCCTCTTTGCACCAGTAGCTAACTGAACCAACCAAGAACTTACAAACTTTTCAACAGGTAGTTTACATTTTTATACCAAATTAGGTGAAATTTAACTTAAACAAGCTCCTGGATCAATTAAAATATCTATGGGTGTTTGGTTTATCTTACCTTCTTCTTCCACCATGGAAGTTTGATTGTCTGCTTGTTGTTTCTCCAAGGCTGCATTGATCCTGGGCATAGTCCTCACTAAATCTCCAACAGTCATCTCCTCCTGTATTGTATGGATATTACTGACAGTCTTTTTCCGATTAGGACAAACTGAGGCATAATGTGGGCCATTACACTCCCAGCACTTTATGGGTTCTTTTCGTTCAAAGTTTTTCGTGTAATTACCATGATTATTAGCGAACTCTTTACTCTTTTGATTGTTCTGATTGTTTGGTGAATTATTCTTATTCCCTTGGAAATTCTTATTAAGAAAATTTCTGGCCTTATTATTTTTAGAATTCCTATTGGGCACAAACTCTTTCTTCTTTTGATCATAATTATTATTCTTTTGGCCTTCCAGTTGGCCATACTCTCCTTTTTCGATTGTGTTCATAACAGAAATTGGCATTCCTCATAGATTCTTCTAGAGTTTTTGGATTTTCATACTCAATCCTATCCTTTATGTGATAAGGTAAACAGCTGAGGAACCGCTGTACCTTTGGTTTTTTATTTACAAGGTATGACACATACCTAAGCAGACCTAAAAACTTACTATTCAAATCTTTCATAGTCATTGTACCCAGTTTTAACTCATAGAATTCTTTATCCCTTTCTTCATAGTACTGTTCAGATAAAAATTTCGTTTTAAATTACTTCTTGAAGTTACTCCAATTTATGTTCTTCTCTCTTATTCATTTCACTCTCTTTAAATCTTGCCACCATATATCAGCTTTCCCTGAAAGATTATAGATAGCCATTCTAGCCTTTAATTGGTTAGAATAGTTATAAATATGGAAGTACTTCTTCATCCCAGATAACTAGGATTCCGCTTCCTCCCCCTTCTCAGTTTCTCCATTAAATGTTGGCGGCTTAATCTTTTTAAACTCTCCAGAAATTTCTTCATAAGGTTTATATTTTCTCTTTTTAGTATAATGGTTATCCTCACTACTATCACTAGTAGAATGAAAATGGCGTCGATCACCAAACACTTCGGAAGATGAGATGCTTTCATTTTTAGTCTGTTTAGTCTTTTTATACTTATGTTGATAACTTATATCTTCTGATTCATATCTTTTTCCCCTTCCCTCAGTATGAAATCTTTCTGTTAGGATCTGATTCAGCTCCTCCCGAGTTCTCAGAATCCTCTCATTTCTTTTTAACAGATTCCATTTCAGATTTTAATTCTTTTACTGTTTGTAAAAGTTCTGAGGGAATTAATGGTTATGTCTTCTTGTATAGGTTCTCTTTGTAAGTTTTCTTGTTCAGTAAATGGAGATTCCTCTTCCGCATATTCCTCCAGTCTTTCCATATTTGTTGTTATACTTAGAAACAAATTTCTCTGTTGAATAACATTAAAAGGAAAACAACATCAGCAAAATAGTTTAAATTCACTGTTTCATATAAGCAAGTTGAGCTTCATCGAGACCTAGTGTTTGAACCTTGTGCTTTGATACCACATATCATAACCCCAAAAAATCATATTAATTTAAAATTTTTAAGATAACATAAAATGTCTAAATACGTAGTTTAGTAACTGCTAGCGGTTAGCAAGAAATGAAACAGTTTAACAATTAGTATTAATTAGTTTCATAATACAATAACCAATACAACTTTCATTTTCATAAGGTATACAAGAATGAGTTGCATTCAGATTTATTTTAGATTTACTAATAATTTTACTTTCTGGCAAGTAGGTGAAATCTATCTTTGAAAACTTGGGCTTACTTAGCATTATGCTAACGCAAATGGACTGCTGGTTCTTATAGGTTCAACAAGTAACGATCGATCAAGTAGAAGTTTAATTCATAAGGTAGCAAGAAGTATTTCTCTTGGATGTTAATATGCTAGTAAATAAATTGATTATTCCAAAGCAAGCTCTGATGAGGTAAAGTAATTTTCTTATATAGACTTTGTTTCTAAGACAGTATTCAATATTTAGTCATAAAGATTGTTAACTTTATCATACTTAGCTAAACAAAAAATACTTAATGTGAGCTTAGAGCTCAAGTTCTTCTCCATACAATTACTTCTATTTTAACATGTTTATAACGCTAATGTTATGTTTAAATGTATTGTCTTTTATTCATGAAAGTACTCCTATCAATCTCGAAGGTAAAGATTTCCAATAGAGTACATGTTTCTATTTTGCCTCTATCTTACTACCCATAGAAATTATTAACTTGTTGTTTGTATGTACAAATGCTAAACATCAAGTTATAAACTTCAGTACTTAAATTATCGCCTTGCTGCATGTATTATTGTAACAACATACAACACCACATTATTTTATAATTTACCAATCTAAATGTTACTTGCATTCTGTAGAGATCTTACTACCTAGAAATTTCCATGACATTATAAATTTGGTTCTTGTAACTAGATACATCGTCTTAAGATGGAATACTACCTAGCACCACTTTTATAAAGTTTAAATCATAGGTAAATGTGTTATCAATGTTATTCCTATAATTTATAAACCTTGTGCATGGTTTACACCATAGTAATATTACTATTATAATGTTGCCCCGCTTATAATAAGTTGTAATTTATAGTAACTTCTATAGTAGATTTTACTACCTAGAACTTTTAATCTAAGGTCTATATCAAGTGAAACATTATAACAAAGGTTCCTATACTATGCTAGAAACAAGTAAGCACAATTGACTTTGTAAATAATGATAAGATTCATTATTATTGTCACCGGCAAGTTGAACATACAAAACATTATTTGTAAAAGTTTACACTAAGGTCAAGCCTCGTGATTATTTAGTTGACATGGTTTAAAACACCTTACTCTATAGTAAAAAAAACATATATTAGTTATTAGCAATTATAACTAACCTTAAACCATCGATTGCCAAAAGTATAGTTGAGCTTCAAATAATATGTAAATATTTTAAAGTCGTTTTGCATGCAATTTATTGTTTAGAAAAGTGTAAACTATGGTCGACCTTGGGATTGTACCAATGGCAAGGTTTTTACATCCTTACTCTATGGTCAATGTTATAAAATCATTGTTAACAATTAACACATACCTCGATACTTATCGATTACAATGATATAGTTTATGTTTTCATTAGCGAATATATATATGTACATTCCATAGTCGATTACATAATTGGTTTATTGATCATTGCGATAATAATTGATAATTGGAACGCAGATTAACTATAGACATGCATGGTTGAAAATATTTGGAGCGCATGTGGTCTTCTCTTGTCCATGCATTGGTGACTTAAAAGACTCGAAAAACCTATTCACCTATCATTTTTACTCCGAGGGTTTCGCTGCCCTGCGGGCTGCTCTGTGTATTTTTCTTGGCGTCCATGAGAGGTTGTTCCTCTACTTTCTTTCTCCGTAGCTTGTGTTTGTTGCTGTTGTAGTATCATTACTCAGTCTTAGGTCACGAACCTTCGTGGTTGTGAACCTTACTGCATGAGTGGTTATTTGTTTATGTGTTTGGCTCTTGTCTTGTCCATGGTTTCAGTTCTATTTTTCTTGTGACTCGTCATGGCTTGTGAAGCTTAAGCTTGTTGAAACTGTCTCCACTCCAGCATCGACGTAGGGGTTTGAATACTTCCCTGTATAAATTGCTAAATCTGGTGACAGCTTCTTCGTTGCCCCAATTCTCTTCTTACTTGTAGGTAAGACAACTCAGTTCTTAATATGGAAACACTTTGTCAAATTTATTAATATAGTTAGGGTTTTAAGTTTAGAATCTGAGCTTTGTGCTAATGCTTGGTAATGTGCTCGTTACAGGAACCCATGATAACTCTAATTTTCAGTGGAATGAATACAACGGCCGGCTTCAATGGACTCGTGGCCCAACCGGTAAGCCCTGATTTCAAATATGGGTTTTTCCCTACTTGCAATGAGGGTTGTTGAAGGAGAAACACAGTGTTTAAAAGACTGTTCGGTTTCTTTGTTAGTTAATAGGTTTTAGTATGATGTTTACTCTAGTTTACTTTAAAACCCTTGTTGTTTATGCTGGGTAATACTGGCCTTTGATCCGTGATATGTTTTTTGTTAAGTTTTAGCCTTACGGCTCGACAATGTAATAGAGTTGGTTTTTAAATAAAGATTTTGTTAAACTTTGAGCTCTGTCTCGTGTTGTTATGATTTCATTAACCTGTAAATTATGTGTTTATTTTGTTGTTTATAAAAGATGTTTATTTTCAGAAAAAGACTATAAACAGTCTAAAGCATGGATTATAGCCTTCTTTTTAAGTTTGCTTACATAGTTAAGAAAGTAAAAGGTTAAAACTAAAATAGATTAATTTATAATTGAATAAATTAGTTGTTAGGGTTTTGACCCTCAAGTTTTTCTTTCACAGGTTATAAGCTTGTTTGTTAAGAATAGATTAACTCCTAAGTATGTAATTCTTAGTTTTATTTCGTTTAATGTTTATATTTACATTTATTTTTAATTACTATTCTGTAACTTAGCATTATTCAAAGCTTTGTAAAGAATAGAAGGTTAACTCTGGAACTCTATTTATTTTTCATAAATAAGGGGTTTATAAACATAACCCTAATCTGGTTTTTATTAAGTAATAGTTTATGATTTGGTTAATAGTTTAAAAGATATACTGTGTGGTTAATAACTTGTTTATATACTTAGCTGGTATCTTCTATAAACTTTTATTTGTATCAGTATACTATTACTGCAACTCTAGTGTAGTTTACTATTTCTTTTCCTGCATTTTTATTTAGTTACATTAAGTAAAACAGTAAACACAAACAAACCCTAACACTACTTTTTCATTGTATTCTAAACATTTGAAAATAAGATTTTACTATACTATCTACAGATATAAATATCATATCTACTATTTTCATTCTAATTCTCTATTCTCTAAACCAATTTCATTTCTATAATAATCTAATAAGAATACTAAATCTAACATTTCACAAACTCTGAACTTTTAACATTCATATAGCAGTTAAACTAATATTTATTTAACTAAAACAGTAAAATAAAATAACATAGAACCTGTAGAGGACAAGATGACAACAGCTTTAGGAGACTGTTCCTCCCTACCAATATCTTGGAGAGCGCTCAAACAATGCTTCCTCAGGACCCCCTGAGCCTGTTCCTGGTCTTCTCGGCTGAGAACTGGGTGGAGAATGCAACTCTATAACCCTTTGTCAACTGGCTAGTTCAATACCTCAATAAAACACTCTGCTCTCAGCAGTATGACCTTCAGCTTAAAAGTTGAAACTAGATCAACCAGCAGTTATCCCCTCAAACACTTTCCATATTTCCCTTCCATTGAATTTCTCTGAAGTACATTCATTCACCCTGAATGATCACTTCTACAGAATAATGAGCATCCTCAGCTCTCTTCAATGGGAATTTTTATAAAGATGCCTAGGTCTTTTGGGTCAGTTTTCATTAATTGAGCCACCTGCTCTAATTCCACTTTCTTGGGGAATCATGACCACAAATGTAGGAAGGTTGCCACCTGCAACAGTTGGAAGTGGTTTGAGGATGCTGCCACATGTGAGTTTTCTCTCCACCCAATCTCCTCCACCAATTTGACCAGTAAACACTCTTTTAACAGCTCTCTTAAGTTGTTGTCTCCTCATTTATTTATTTATAAATAAAATATCCTGAATTTACAATAAATATTCTTGACCCACTAGTCATTAATTACAACTTAGCATAAAATTTAACATAATGTTCCTCAAATAATATAAAATTGTTTTTGCAAAATCGAGGCATGTGACAGTTTCCATGTTAAATTTTCTCTCTCTGTGTGTCTTTGATAAATATGTTTATGTCGAATGCATGGATGTTGTGAATAAGTAGATCTAAATATGTCGCACCAGATCTGTTTATGAATAATCCAATATATGTGTGTGTGTGTGTGTGTGTGCGTGTGTGTCACACCACTTATAGAATGAATATGTGATAAGGATTTTATGTTGAATACTGCAATATGTGTTGACTAGTAATTAGATTGTTATCTTGAATGAATAAATAAGTTATAAGAAGTATAATCCCCAGCTTCGGTCAAGCAATTTGATAAAGTAACACACAAGTGATAATTTTAAAACCCATTTCCTCGAAATTACTCCACCAGTGATAATTTTGAAAGCAGTTCATTTCCCAATCCGATTCCTAAAGGGAAAGGCAAAGAACATTTGTATTTTGTAAACAACGAGGTAGTGAATGATTTGAGAAGACATACTAGGGCATATGTGAAGAATATTGGAGGATTACCAATTATCTCTGACTTTCCCATAAGAGAATATAAAAATAAATACCGTCCTATATTGGAAGACTCAATGTTGGTTGGAGACTTGGAAGAACTTGTAGAAACAACCTTACTGGAAGTTGTATAGCATTTGCATCAAGTAGGCCCAGAGACTTCTTACTGTTCACCTATTCATACTCCTATTCATTCACCACCTCACTCTCCACCCAGACTCATGGCAGGCGTAAATGCAAATCAACCACCCAATCCACCCAATCCACCACCTGCTTGGAAGGCTAGGTCACCTCTAAACCTAGCACCTCCTTTTCATGACTTACCTCAAGTTTTTGAGAAAATGCTGCCCAAGTTTGACCCAAGTGAAAAGATTTTAGTATATGATCATTTGCATATATTTTACTTGGCTATAGAAGGGCTAAAGGTTGGAGATCATGAAGATGTGGTTTGCATATTGTTTCCGCATACCCTGAAAGGAGGAGCAGCCTCATGGTATTTTGCTCTACCTGCAAACTCAATCCCAGACTGGGACACATTTGAAAGGATATTCAGAAATAAATATGCATCCCAGAAAACTCACGCAGCTCTAATGAAAGGGTTATGCACTTTGAAGAAATAAAGAAAAGAGAAAGTGCAAAGTTTCACCCAAAGGTTTGCTACTTATCTTAAGAATTTTTCTGCAACTGATAAGCCTTCTAATAAATTTCTGATCAAATACTATACTTTAGCTTTAGGGCCTGATTTGGCCATGTTTGCCAAGATGAAAGTCAAACCCACATTATCAGAAACTTATGAAGAAGCTGAGAGAGTAGAAGCTGAAAGAGAGAGCATAGAAGACTATCTTGAGCAGTCGGGAGAAATTTTTTTTTGGTAAGAAATCCTTATTATTTACTAAGCCCAAGGAAGAGCAGTCACATGACTTTGAGGGGATGGTAAAAATGATGCAGAAGCTATCTAACAGAATAATAGATTTGGAGAAAGAAAAGGAAACTCAGAAATCTTTTAAGCCTTACTATAAGAGGAGAGAGGACAACAATCAACATAAACCTCCTCCACATAGTCCTGCATCAATGAAATTAACAAAGGTGGGTATGGATAATTTTTGCACCTTTCATCAGCAGTCCCATTCTGAAAAAAATTGCCCTCAATGGATAAATTCGATGACATTAGTTATGAATCAGCTATTGGACTCTAAATTAACAGAATCTGATAATGAAGAAGAAAATAATAGTAAACCCACAGAAAAACAAGAGGATGATGCTCTGGTTTTATGGGGCTGTTCCTCCACATAGTCCTGCATCAATGAAATTAACAAAGGTGGGTATGGATAATTTTTGCACCTTTCATCAGCAGTCCCATTCTGAAAAAAATTGCCCTCAATGGATAAATTCGATGACATTAGTTATGAATCAGCTATTGGAATCTAAATTAACAGAATCTGATAATGAAGAAGAAAATAATAGTAAACCCACAGAAAAACAAGAGGATGATGCTCTGGTTTTATGGGACTGTGTCTCACTTTTTGATATAGAAGAGGAAGAAACAACAGAAACAAATGCGACAACAAGAAGTCAAGGCTTGTTAAGTAAATATAGATCAGTAATCCTGAAAATTAAGAGACTTCAAGAGAACGTAAAGAAAATTCAGAAAAGCACCACAGCTGATAAAATACCTGAATTCACCATTACGACTTAGGATCCAAAGCAAATCAACATGCATGTCAAGCCCATTGTAGAGAAGACCGATGATGTAAAAAAGAATCTCAAAGAGCATAAGATGGAGTATGACATTGTGGAAGATATTAAGAGGGCCAAGGCAAATATCTCGCCGTTTGAAATTTGTAATATGCCTCGGCAGAAAGCAACATTGTTAAGAGCACTTGAGATACCTGAAGAAAAGCTTCCCACTGACAATCAACCAGAAGAAGAGGAAATTGGTGAAGCAAGTGTGGGAGGTAAGCCTAAGTGAAAAACTCCACCATTTCTCCTGACTTTTGAAATTTTCAACCATAACGTACACAATTGTTTAGTGGACTCAGGGGCATTAGTAAATGTTATGCCGCTTTCAATCTGCAAAAAGATAAATGGACAGCCTAAACCATCTACCTGGTAGGTTATTCAGTTAGACAGAACAAGTGTGAAGGTAATTGGGGAAATGGAGGATGTTTTGATTCGACTATCTTCAAATGAAAAGGTATGTCAGTTCATATATATTGTAGTAGTAGACATACCTGAAGCTTATGGACTTGTTTTAAGTCGGGATTGGTCAGCAAAGCTAAATGAACACATATTTCATTAAATTTGGAAATATTCTATTACAAGGACTTCATCCACATTGTTTTTTTTGGAAATCTCTAAATACGTATTCTATTAAATCTAGAAAAATCAACTCAAAGAACTATTCCATTAAATTTGGAATAATTAATCCAATGAACTACTTTCTCAATTCATATTTTTTATTTATTTCAAGTAAAACTTTAGTATTCAACTATTCAAAAGGAAATATTACATCTCAATTATAACTAGAGGAAATATTACATCTCAATTACAACTGGATGGGTTAGATCTAAAATTTAGAACTTTTGCTAGATTGAGTTCCTTCAAAATGAGGAAAGTCATAGCCTTTGAATCCTACATAATTTATATTAATATTATTTATAGGTTGTATTAGATGTTAAGTTGATTAAATTATTTTATGACATAATATCAACATTGTATTTGTTACTACAACAATTATAAACATTGTCATAGTAATTATTTTTGTCTTTGTTATGTATGTTGTTTTATTTTTGGAAATTGGCACCACCTATAATCAAAATGAAAAAATATGTTATGACTTTAAAGTCTAAGTTTTATCCTTGTAATGATTAAAGTAAATTATGAATTAAAATAGCAACATAATTTATT
>LPNX010833771.1:0-209745 GCA_001517045.1 Pseudotsuga menziesii
GGTTTCTCATGATTAATATCATCAATAATATCACTATTCAAACCATCTTTTGACTTCTCAACATGGTGTTTTTTATGACCGTAAACTCCCCCTTGATAAAGAAATCACATCCCTAGACACAACGACGTTATTGGTGAGAGGATTATACAACCTATAAACCTTAATTTTCTCACTGTATCCACAAAAATGCATGGTTCACTTTTCGGATCCTACTTTTGTCTCTTTTTATCAACTACATGAACATAGGATAAAAATCCAAAAACTTTGAAATGATTAACATTAGGATTTTTGTCATACCATGATTCGTAATGAGTCATAATTTCAAGTGCAATTGTGGGACTTTGATTGAGAATTTATATTGTTGTAGTAACTTCACCTCCCCAAAAGGAATTGCTTAATTCCCTGGTCTGTAACATAGTTCTTTCCATTTCCATCATTGTACGTTTCTTCATTTTAACTATCCCATTCTATTGAGGTGTATAAGTAGTGATGAGTTGTCTTTTAATGCCATTCATATCATAAAAATTCTAAACACCTCTTGAGAAAAACTCTCATCCATGGTTAGTACTCATCCATGTGTTGAGTTTCCCTCCAACTCAACCAATGCACATTTTGAATGTTCCTTGTGTTGCCTATGAAGCTTGGAACAACTATATGTTGTAACTAGTACTTTCTTTGGGTCAGTTTGGCAGGCCTTTCCTCATCCCACCTGGAAATTAATTTGTATTTGGGAGGGTTGGATGTTTATGCTTGGATGTTTGAATATTGCTTTTATGCTTGGAGAAAGTAGTTCAAGGAGTTCAGTTGGATAATCATGCTCCTTCATTTCTAGTGATATCATAGATCTGTTATTTTTTCTATCAAATACATGTCTCTCTAAAATCCATCACGTACTTCTCCTCATTTTAGGGATAGTACCCAAGTTTAATTGGATTCCATGGAAGATCGATTCTTTGACAACATAGAGATAAAGTACATGTTAGAATAATTTGATCATTAAGATCACAATGTGCCACTTATATAGGTAAGATTTAGTAGGGAGGATATCAATCATTCATCCCAACCACTTAGCTAAACCCAATTGAAAAGAAATTATAGATGTTATAGAGATGGAACTCACTAAAAAATGGAGCTATAGGAATATGAAATATAGGAGATGAACTTATACATATACAAGATGCATAGTGATAGTTTGGAATGTCACTCTCTCAAAATATTTCATATCATATTTTCACCATTACCAACAAGGGTAGAAACCATAGTAGCATTTAGAGAATAATTTTCACATGATTGGGAACAACAATAACCCTTGGGAAGAAGGTAACAATTATGTAGACAAGAAATCTCTTTATAATGAAAAAGGTCCTTCTCCTTAAATGAGAATAAAGGTATTCATCTCAATTAATTTTCATGTTGTTAATCTTTAGGGTTGTATGTGTGGTTGTTGCAAAAAATCAAATTTGTTTTCTAAATCACCTATATTAGCAAATGAGTGGAGAAACAAATGAAGACATTTCAATATGAACAAGGTTTACATCCAAACACTAACACATTTAATCACATAGTATGATGGTATTTGTAAAATTACACCACAAAATTTCTCTTTAGATGTACTTTTAGATGATTAAGAGGGAAACATATTGGTATTGTGGACTTTAATAATGTATCACATACATTTTTTAGAGGTAGACATGTCTACTTATGTTCATTGTAGACCATATAAAAATTTATGTAGAATAATTGGAAAAAGTGGAGAAGAAATTCATCAATCCCTTTTTCCTTGTAATTGATTCATATCTCCACTTAGAACAACAAATCCAATCCAAGGACAAAATTTTAAATATCAATTGGTACATTAAACTACTTCTCACTCAAGTGTCTACATTTCCACAATATAGAGTAAAGATGCAACATAGACTATAGGAGGGATATTATACCATCTAGAAATAGCATCTCTAATGGTAAGAAGAATCACAGGAAGTAGATCTATCTACAAATATAATTCTCACAAGCATGCACAAGAAAAAGGCTCGGGCATATGCGTTTTGGAAATTTACATATCGCATATGCGTTTTGTAATATTTCATATCGCATATGCGTTTTGTAATATTTCATATCGCATATGCGATATATCGCATATGCGATATTTAACATTACAAAAACGTGAATGCGATATATCGGATATGCGATATAGGTTTCCACAAACGTTAGCCTTGTGTTTGGGCTCGGGCTATCCCGAACGTACCATCAATAATGCATATGCGTTCTTGATTTGCACTTCGGAAGTGCGTTTCTAATTTCCTAAGTGGCATCAAAAAGTGGAACCAACTTCGTGCGAGCGCCCTTTAGATTTATAATTTAGTGGTTAAAACGTCTTCTCTTTGTTTCATTTGCCTTAAATAGAAAATAGAATTACTTTTCAAGTTATGCCATCGTTTCTTTCCATAGAGTTTACTCGCTATGCATTTGAATTCGCTTTCCCATTGCTGCATATTGATTTCAAGAGTTGATTATCATTATTGTAGTTTTCATTCTAAAAAACTAGTTATGTTTCAATTTTGATTAGCTATTGTGTAATGGAGAATAGATATTTAATTTAAATACAAGTAGTTTAATTGTTTTTTATACAGTATTCTCTAATATTCTTTCATGCTTTGATTCTAGAGTAGTGTAAGTTTACTTAACTTAGATCTTCTTTTAAAAAAAATAGAATAGCTTTGTATTTTGATTATAAGTTGGATCAAATAGCTTAGTTTGCAATTAGATTTGCTATTGAAATAGATTAGTATTGTTTACTTTCGATATAGATTTATTTGCTAATATTAGCTTAGTTTGTCATTCAAGTTTCTTAATAGTTATAGATATTTTCATTTTGTTGCTCAAGTAGATAGGTATTACAAGTTTTGAATATTTTTAATAGGTAAGGATTACAAGTTAACTTAGCATTGAATTTGTTTATGCTTGGTCTTTAGAATAGGTATTTTCTCATGCGTTTGTAGTTAACCGTTGAATGAATTTCATAGAATAGTTAATTAGTATCATAGTTTCCTTCTTTCCAATAATTAGGTACAACTGAATTCTCAAATAGATGTTTAAATTCGCATAAATAGAATAGATTTCTAATTCATACAATAGAGTAGATAATTTGATGCAAGATTGAGTAATTATATTTTCTTCCCATTAGTTAGTTTGTTTTCTTCGAAGTAGCCTAGTTATCTTGCTTTCATGAATTCATAGCTAGTTGATGAGTTAAATTTTGTAAATTAATTAGGTAGTTTGCTCTCTGAAATTAACATAATTTCTTGCTTTTCAACAATTATTTGCAATCGAACCCACTTCATAGATAGATCCTTAATTTTGCACAAATAAAATATCCTTTCAATTCATAGAATAAGATAGATTAATTTCTCATAGTTTGATTAATTACTTAAAGTAGTTTTGCTTATGTTGCTTTCATTTTCAGACCAAGCGTTGCTTTCTAGATTAATAATTTATTTTCATTGCAATTCCAATACTCGTTCATAGGTTAAGATAACATAGATTTAGCTTTGAATTAATAGATTAGCTTTACATTTGAAATCCTAGTTAAAGTTTGAATGAAATGCTATATGTAGTGTCTGAATGCAGTTCCATTTGAAGGTCCGTTTGACAAGTCAAGTGATAGTTCAAAACCTTTACTCAATTCTAGGTAAATTACCATCTTTAGGTTAGGCTAAGGTAGTTTAAGACTTCAGTCCTGCACATATAGTGTTTGCATCTCACAAGATACCTTCTCGAGTTGATAATTAAGTGTTGAATTAGATAGTGCATATTTTACCCAACATTTTGGCGTCGTTACTGGGGAGGTGCTAAAGGGGTTGGAGTCTAGGTAGATAGGTTGTTTTTACATTACACAACAAGGGGGAGGGGAGAAAGGTAAGACAATAGGTAAGAACTTATGCATCCACTATAGTGGGGTGCCCCACAGCCTTGTTGTTCCTTTTTGCAAGTGTGTTTTACTTTCTTCAAGCTTATTTTCACAAGTGTGTTTCGCAAAGTGTGCTTATTTTCTCTTAGCTGTCATTACTTTTTGCAAGTTTCACTTCTCGCAAAAGAGTGTTTACTTTTTTATTTACTTCTCTTTGGTGCACTTTTCTTTCCGCAAACACAGGTATTTTACTTTCCTACAATTGACTCTTATGCAAATGTGTTATCTTTTTAGCAAGCTTTGGTGTGTTTACTTTCCACAAGTTAAATTCATGTAGGTGTTTTATTTTATAAAATTGTGGTTTGTTTAATTTCCAAATTTGTTTTAGTAGTAGATAGTCTTTCAAAAACACATAAAAAAAATTTGGTGTTGTAAGAACCCAAACCACTAACCCTGTGTGAAGCAAGACCTACTAGCTATCAACATGGATTCAAAGGTGCTTATTAGCATGAGATAACTCTCTCAGATCCTAGCAGTAGTTGGGAATGATTCTCATCAGGTAAAACACATCTTGATATTAGTTAAGATCTTATCAACCTCTCCTGAAATGGAAGGAAAACCACAATCCCAATAGCTACAAAAAGATTACCCATGCAAAACTGTAGAGGAAGATGAACAATTAGGGACTACATCTGATGAAGAGTGACTTGAAATTGAAGAGATATCTACATGCAAGTTAACAGATCCATCATATGCTCAAACAACAACTCAACTAAAAGAAGAGGATCTGTATGAAATACTGAAGGGAGGTGAGTACCAGGACTATATCAAAAGTTGGTTCCAAGAGGTAACCCAGCCACAATACCATTCATTCATTTGACACCTTTTGATGCAAACAAAACTAAGTTGGGTGAACTTCCACATTCAGGTAATCACTGCAACAATCTTTTCATATGTGGATAAAGGTACAATTCTCATTTTGCTTCGTACTTAGTTTCATTGGAAAATCTCATATACTTGAATAAACATGTTTTCTTTCTTCTTAGGGTAGGGAAATATGTATATAAATAAAATGTTGCATTCTTAGTTTAGGGAATAATGAAACTTCATTTTTTCTTGTTTTCCTTTCAAATAAAATCATGTTAATGACTAAACCAAAACAATATTACATCATTATTCATTTTCATAATGCATATTTCTAATTATACCAGTTACTCAAGACCAAATTTAAACATCAAATCATAAATTAAGGTCTATCTAAAACCTAGAGGTCAATCGTACATCCTACCTTCATTATCAGGGCATGTTATTTAAGCATCTCTATTACAGAGTATCATAAGGGTGAATGAAATCCCTAGTTTGTGGGGAACACTACTATAACTCTATATTAAAGAGGTGAGCTTTGGGACTAGATACACCTTCCATTCATTATATTATGGCTCCATCCACTTCACATTAATAAACTCAATCATCTATGTCTTTGATTTGGTTAGCTCACTTGCACTATCTAATTTATTGGGAAAAATATATTTATTTGGTTCAAGATGTTTTAAATAAATTATCCTCCAACCCATATACCATCCCATCCTGCAGCACGATTTTTAGAGCTGCTCCCCCATTCACTCCTTCATAGGAAAATTTAATTGTCGAAAATATTTAGGGAGTGGAAACACTGGGACAAGAGCCTCTGATGCAAAACGGGTTTAAGAGGTTGACCCATCGAAGTACTGAACAGACTTGCTGGCAGTGGGTACTGTCCTCTGGTATGACTAGGAAAACTTGACAGGGTACTGAACAGGTCTAGCTAAAAGAGGGGAATCTACCTAGAGAGGATAATTTAAGCAAAGTATATGGTTCTTCTATGTCTCAATGTATGGAACTATTTTTCAGTTTAGCTAGAAAGGAGTATATATGGTTAAGTTATGGTAAATGAACTTCATCTATTTGTCATTTGAGAATCTTTATAAGTTGCACTTAAGCCAATGTTTTCTAATTCATACTATACCTATGATATCACTATCCTAGAAGTGGGACACATAAACTTACGAGTCTAATGAACTTGAAATCCAAACTCTGTCCATAATTACTTGAATGACTATAAACCTTTGAGAAGTACCAGGGATGATTGGTTTCCTATAGGATTTACAGACTATATATACTCTCATGTTTTCCATTTTGGAGACATGAGGAAAATCCCCTATCATAGCTTATATGCCGTTTTCGTGAGCATAAACTGATGAATTTGCATGTATTGAAGAATCTGCCTTAGTATGATATTACCTGCTGAGTGTTGTTGATCAAGAGTGTTAACATAAGAGAACAAAACCTAGTCTTAAATCATTCATGGCACGAGGACATGCCACACCTTCATTCTGGGGGAGAGAAAGTCTCAGTTTATATGGTCTTCATAAGCATGAATTATTGCTACTTGGAGGAATTGTATGTATTAAGAAATATTAAATAATATGAAGTCGTTCAGGTCATCTCATAACATAACATTTTTTCTAAGTTCTAGTTTTCATGCAATAATAAAGTTGGCTTAGTTTTTTTGAAGATTTCCTATAAACTATTGATGATTAAACAGAGTTTTAAAATAAATGAAAGACCACTTACAATTCATTCATGGCACGCGGACGCGCCATACCTTTGGTCTGGGAGAGTGTTGGGCTCTAGAATTGTCTTCTATAATGATGTTATTTACATTAATTTCTCATCCTATCTACCATGATTTAACACATCTATGTTCAATAAGGCTATATTTTACTTTGTTTTATTAATTAAAATATTGTAACTGTAAAGTGAGCCTAATAAGTTATTTTTAATGTATTAAATGCAATAATTGTGTAAATCGTAAGCATTTCGATACTCCATCCAGCCCTTCATCTGACCTCTCTTCTGATCATGCGTTTTGCACTGGGTTTGATTGCATTGGTTCACTAAGTTTGGATTTCCATTGTCTTTTGGCTCTTTTCGATCCTGTGATATCTTCGCCTTCCACTTCTCATTAGTCCTGTCAAACCTACATGTGAAAATCAAAACTAGGAATTGATGGTAAGTTTGTAACAATATAAATAAAAATTGATGAAATATTAAAAAAGGATTATTATTGACACACTAATCTTTTTAAAAAATAATTTGTTTAAATCTTAAAAAAAAACAAAATTAGTATAAAAAAAAATTGAAAACATCCATAAAATAAAATGTTTTAAGTGGAAATATATTAAGTATGGAAATTACATAAATATTTAAAAACATTGGTTACATTAGCCATAAAAGGGAGGTGCACATTTCATTGAATTTCCATAGCCTCCATTTAATTAAACATACAAAATCATTAAACCAATGTCACTTTATAATATGGATGGCATTTATAAGTTATTTCGTTTGGCTTTCACAAAAAAATGAATAATATGTAATTTATTTACGCAGCTATCACATGAAATCATGTGAAAAGGAAGGAGTGCACGTATCATGAGAATGGGAAGGAAGAAGATTGTTAAAATCCAGCATACAACCAATCAAACTCAACCACAACGTGAAGCTAACACTTAGCATTCAATTTGGCAAACAACTCAGCGAAAATTCTGCTCAAAAATCAGGTTTATAAACTAATTTCCGTTATGGCAATTCACGTTCATTCAGACTGTCACGCTTCTCCACCTCCAAGATTCCACCTAGGTCATGTGTTCATCTACGTAAATAATGGGGCTTTGTTCCCCAAATGAAGGAAGCCATTTTGTACATGTTTTGGGGAAAAAACACCCTCTCTCCCATATGTAAATTTATATATAGAGAGGATCTTGGCCATGAAAAGGGTAGTGGTAGATATTGACATTGTTGTTGTGGCTCACACTTGAGCTGAAATCTGTAATTTCGAAATTGATTGCAATAAGAAGCTGGTTTTCTTTTTTTATGTTCATCTTAGGAAGTAGATAGTATTAGGCTATGATCCTGGGGGGCTCATTAGAGGTTGCAAGATGTTCTTTTGTGATCTCATCCATATATGTGTATACTGTCATCTAAGTGGTTTCAATTCTGCATTTCAAATTATCAATTTTAGTCTAGTAGATGTTCAGTTGTGTGTGTGCTTTCAATTAAATTCATTTTAGCTTGGTAGATTAGGAATTTTTCCTTAGTTGTAGAGATCTGCCTAGTTGATTCATTTCATTTTCAATTCTGATATTTATACTCTAGCCATGCATCTTTCTTTTCATGTTTATTGTTTGTTGCATTTACAATCACATTCCCCTCATCAATCCAAGAGATAAATTTTGGGGGCAGTGTTTTAGAAAAGCGTAAGGATTCCATGGAAACAGTTCAAAACCCACTTCCCAAACAAGCCCATTTACCCCTAATCACGAAGATTTTCCAGAAATTCTTAACAAGCAGGGAGAAAAGTGAGCCCAAACAACCCTATGTGTTTTGTCGTCACTTTTTCAGATCCATCATCCTTTTCATACGGTTTACCTTTGCGTTTTTCTTTTTCCATCATGTCTTTTGATTGTTGTAATGATTAGTTTGAATTCTAGAGTGGTGTTCTTGTTGTAGGTAGGTTTCAGAATTGTGTCTTCACCATTTTAGGAATTCTCTTTCAATTCTTTTATTCACAGTAAGACCTGTAGTTCATTTTCAGAATTTCGTTAGTAAAAGAAATAGAATTTAGATTTAGAATTTAGTGGTTAAAATGTCTTCGCTTTGTTTCATTTTCCTTAAATAGAAATTAGAATTACTTTTCCAGTTATTGCATCTTTGCTTTCCGTAGAGTTTACTCACTATGCATTTGAATTCGTTTTTCCATTGTTGCATATTGATTTCAAGAGTTGATTATCATTACTGTAGTTTTCATTCTCAAAAACTAGTTATGTTTCAATTTCTCTTAGTTATTGTGTAATGGAGAATAGCTCTTTAATTTAAATACAAGTAGTTTAATTGTTTTTTATACAGTATTCTCTAATATGCTTTCATGCTTTGATTATAGTGTAGTGTAAGTTTGTTTAACTTAGATCTTCTTTAAAAAAAAAATACAATAGCTTTGTATTTTCATTAGAAGTTGGATCAAATAGCTTAGTTTGCAATTAGATTTGCTATGGAAACAGAGTAGCATATTTTACTTTCGATATAGATTTATTTGCTAATATTTGTAGCTTATTTTTTCGTTCAAGTTTCTTAATAGTTATAGATAGCTTCATTTTGTTGCTCAAGTAGATAGGTATTACTTACAAGTTTTGAATATTTTTAATAGGTTAAGATTACAAGTTAACTCAGCATTGAATTTGCTTATGCTTGGTCTTTAGAATAGGTATTTTCTCATGCTTTTGTAGTTAGCTGTTCAATGAATTTCATAGAATAGTTTCCTACTTTCCAATAATTAGTTACAACTGAATTCTCAAATACATCTTTAATTTCGCATAAATAGAATAGATTTCTAATTCATAGAATAGAGTAGATAATTTGATGCAAGATTGAGGAATTAGATTTTCTTCCTAGTAGTTAGTTTGTTTTCTTCGAAATAGCCTAGTTATCTTTCTTTCATGAATTCATAGCTAGTTGATGAGTTAAATTTTGTAAATTAGGTAGTTTTCTTTCCCAAATTAACATAATTTCTTGCTTTTGAACAATTAGTTGCAATCGAACCCACTTCATAGATAGATCCTTAATTTTGCACAAGTAAAATAGCCTTTCAATTCATATAATAAGATAGATTAATTGCTCATAGTTTGATTAATTACTTAAAATAGTTTTTCTTCCGTTGCTTTCGTTTTCAAACCAAGCACTGCTTTCTAGATTAGTAATTTCTTTTTATTGCAATTCCAATACTCGTTCATAGGTTAAGATAAAATAGAGTTAGCTTTTAATTAATAGATTATCTTTACATTTGAAATCCTATTTAGAGTTTGAATGAAATGTCGTACGTAGTGTCTGAATGCAGTTCCATTTTAAGGTTTGCTTGACAAGTCAATTGATAGTTTAGAACCTTTATTCAATTCTGGGTAAATTACCAGATTTAGGTTAGGCTAAGGTAGTTTAAGCCTTTAGTCCTACACATATAGTTTTTGCATCTCACAAGCTACCTTCCTGGGATGACAATTAAGTTTTGAATTATATAGTGCATATTTTACCCAACAGGTTACATGTTGTGCAACTGAATTAACACCTATATAATGGATCGAGAGAGAAGATGATGAATGAACCTATTGAGGATGGAATTTGGATCCAAAATGATGGATCCTTCATTATCTAGTTCTGGTAAAACATTTTATGCTCTATTGTTGGTGCCATTAACTTTCTTTAGACAATATACATGAAATATTGGGTGAACACGAGAAGAAGCAGGAAGTTCCAATTTATAAGCAATGATCTCAATATTATAAAGAGCCTTATATTTCCCATAGAAATTCGGATCCAACTTATGACACCCTTTCAGTTTGAGGGAGGATTACTTGTAAGGGTGTAGATGAAGAAAAACTATATCACTGGCTTGAAAAGTGTTCTTAAAATGGTGATCATATTTTTGTTTCATTCGGTTTCTTCCCATTTGAAGTTTGTCCTACAAAATGTGAATAATATTATCTGAGTTTCAGAGAACTGTGTCAACTACCTAAACTCATGAACTATTGGGGGTGTATGGAAAGGGCACTATTGATTCTTGACCATAAACTACTTCATGTCGAGTCATTTTAGATGTAGTGTGGTAGGAGGTATTGTACCACCTTTCATTGAGAGGGAGCCACTTTTACCACTGATGTTTTTTTTCAAAGGTGAAGCAAAACAGATAAGTTTCCAAACATTTGTTGATAACTTCAGTTGGTCCGTTTGTTTGTGGGTAATACCCTGAACTCATCTTCAGTTTGGTGCTATTGTGGTGAATAGTTTTGTCGAAAAATGACTTGTGAAAGTTGCAGCGTGATCTAAGACAATGGAAGAAGGAGTATCTAGTCCATGAAAATTTATGTGACTCAGGAGGTAGTATATAGATGGATGAGGGCACAAAAATGAATATATTTGGAGAGGTGATCAATCACAACCAATATCATTGTCTTCCCTCCATATTTAGGGATCCCTTCAATGAAATCCATCAAAATATTCATCCAAATATGTGTAGGGGTGGGAAATGGTTTGAGAAATATTGGAAGGAGTGTCATTTCACCCTTGTGGCATTGGAAGGTATCAAATTTATCCAGTATATATTGAATTTCCCTTTCCATTCCCTTCCAAAAGAATTTAAGTCATTCCAGCTCATACCTTTTGAGGAACCTCAAGTGCCCTGTCGATGGAGAAGCATGGAGTTAATAGAAGACAACATGTTGAAGATATGTGCTCTGGGAAGCATAGGATGAACCTTGTATTTTAGAGAGGAACCATCCCAAGAGTAATTTGGCACAACATAATGGTTATTGGTTAACTGTTGTATGATTTCAAATAATGAATAAGCACTGACATAGCCTTGTTGAACATATTGCAACCGATTTTGAATAGGAATAGAAATAGTTGAAAGAGAAACGTAGTTCTCAAATGTGCAAGAAAGAGCATCCACCACAAGATTGTCCTTAACATTTTTGTAAGTAATCTCATAGTAATTACCCATGAGTTTGATAACCCATTTCTGTTGTGTTGGTGATGACACTCGTTGTTCCAGGAATTATTTTAGACTCTGGTGATCAGTCTTAATTGAAAAATGATTCCCTAATAGGTATGGTCGCCACTTCTATACTACATGCAAAATAGCCATCATTTCCTTCTCATATGTAGAGGCGGATAAAATTTTACCGAAAGGGTATTTTCCATTGAACGCAATTGGATTTTCATCCTGAAGGAGAATAACAACAATTTCATTCTCGCAAGAATCACTCTCGATTATCAACAATGAAGAGCATGGAAAACATGGGCATAGCTAGAATAGGTGTGGCATAGTTTGTTTCAGTTTGTCAAATGCACACTCAACATCATGTGCCCATGTAAAATAATCATTTTTAATAGATATTTTAATGGAGATGAAATAGTCTTGTAATCCTTGACAAACTTGTGGTAGTAGCCAGTTAGTCCCCAAAAAAAATGAAGGATCTTGAGTGTCTAAGGATGCAGCCATTGTTTCATTGTATCTATTTTGGAAAGATCCACGTGAAACTCTTCTGGTGAACCCCTTATGCTAAAACAATATGTCCAAGATAATCTACTTCCTCCTACCCAAAAATTCATTTAGACAGTTTAGCAAAAAGATGAGGATCACATAAAAGTTGCAGTACAAGATCCAAATGTTGCATATGCTCAGCCTATGTTTTACTATATATGATAATATCATCAAAGAGGACCAAAATGAAGTTTCGCAACTATAGCTGAAATATTTTATTCATCAATGCATGGAATGTGGAAGGATCATTAATGAGGCCAAAGGGAATTACCAAAAACTCAAAGTGGCCATCATGTGTGTGGAAAGACATTTTAGGGATATCATCCTCATGAACCTAAATTTAGTGATACCTAGAACAAAGATCCACCCTAGGGAAAAAATGAGCACCATGAATCTCATCAAGAAGCTCATCAACAATAGGAATTGGGAACTTATCGGTGATTATGATGTGACTAAATTATTGAAAGTAAATGGAGAGGCACCATGACCCATATTTTTTTCAAATAAGAATAACTAGTGAATAAAAAGAATTGGTACTAGGGCGAATAAGACCTTGCTTCAATAAGTCTTGAACGAGCATCTTAATCTCTGTACTTTGGTGAAACGGGTAGTGATAGGGCCTAATGTTGGGAGGGGCACTTCCAGGTAGGAGCAGAACAATATGTTCCATTGGTCTTGAAGGCAATAATCCCATTGGTTCAGCAAATATACATGCATATTGATCTTATTTTTTTTGTAGATCCAAGGTAGTAGTGGAGACCGCTGATGGTTGCATTGGAATGTAATGGAGCTGAGCGATGATACCATGTGAATTCATCTTAACGATATTTTCCATACGATGTGAAATGATGATGCTAAGAGACCCTAGTTGTAATCCATTCAATGCGTGTTTCTCCCATTGACTGAAAACTGCATCTAAAGTTCAACAAAACCCCGTGAGATGGGTCCAAGTGTACATAACTGTCAGAGGAGCTAGTTTGCTTAGCCAACTAATTGTAGATTAGGTCATCCTCATTGGCCATTAGAGGAAATTTCAACTCAAAATGGACCTCCTAAGGAAAATAATAAAATAATATTTATTAGTTTTGGAGGAAGAAAAGAAAAAAAACTACTTTTTTTATTAGCATTAGAGGAAATTTGGGGTCTAAAATGGGCCTTATAAGAAAACGTGCCAAAATAAGTTTTTGTGAGTTGGAATTCAAGAACCAATAGAATTTCAATAAAATAAGTCAACCATAATGGTTGAATTGACATATTTGTCATTAAAAAAAACTACTTTTTTTGTTCGTATTTTTGACATATCTCATTGTGTTTTTACTCAAATTTCGATCGGGAGAGCTCGTTGGATGCAGAATTTGATTCTGTATCCAATGAGTACCCACACTGCATACTTTTGATGGACCCTGCTACCCCAAAAACAAGAAATACCTAAAAAAATGTGATGATGATGTCATCATCACGATTTTTTAGGTATTTCTTGTTTTTGGGGTAGCGGGGTCCATCAAAAGTATGTAGTACGGGTACTCGTTGGATATGGAATTAAATTCCACATCCAACGAGATCTCCCGATCGAAATTTGAGTAAAAACACAGGGAGATATGTCGAAAATACGAACACAAAAAGTAGTTTTTTTCTTTCTTCTCCAAAATTAATCAATATTATTTTATTATTTTAACTATTATTTTATTATTTTAACTATTATTTTATTATTTTCCTTAGGAGGCCCATTTTAGACCCCAAAATTCCTCTAATGTATTTTCGACATATCTCCTTGTGTTTTTACTCAAATTTTGATCAGGAGAGCTCATTGCATGTGGAAATAAATTCTTCATCCAACAAGTACCCACTCAGCATACTTTTGATGGATCTCGCTACCCCAAAAATAAGAAATACCTAAAAAAACATGATGATGATGTCATCATCACATTTTTTTAGGTATTTCTTGTTTTTGGTGTAGCGGGGTCCATAAAAAGTATTCGATTGGGTACTCATTGGATGCAAAATTTAATTCCACATCCAACAAGCTCTCCCAATCGAAATTTGAGTAAAAACACAAGGAGATATGTCAAAAATATGAACAAAAAAGTAGTTTTTTTATGATACTTGTCCCCAAATTTATATTAAAAAAGTGTTGAAGACCTATACGGTATTTCAAATTTAAATAAATTTCATTGGCTAACACATGATCCCATGGAACTTGAATGAGGGTTAAAAGTCCCATTTTGAGTTCAAATCTCCTCTAATGCATGTCGGTTGGTTGAACTCACAGGTAGTTACCATAACTGTTCTATAAATGTATATATAGGTTGTTGAGCTAGATAAGAACTCAGTTTGGTTTATTATAAGAACCCACATGTGTATTGAGTAATATAAGTTGTTATTCTATCCACTATTCTTGTCTCTTGACTCTGTTATGATTATATGATTTCTATGTGTATTACTGGTAACCTTACAATCTGAGTGATTACAACATTGGTTCTGTTGTGGGTAGTACATATACAGATGAAATGACCATGACCAGATGACCTCAAAGCAAGAGATTAAGAAACTAGTGGGAGCATAAACAGAAACAGACTAACGATTGCACAAACTAAAGAGAAATTCTTCTCTCTGACACATGAGAAGTTTGTAGAATATGTACCACAGTCTCTCAAGAAGTTACAGGATGAAAAAAATGGAAGAAACTAAAGACAAAGAGTTACTCTAGAGACTGACGAGAGGTGGACAAACAAATCTATTGGACTGGTTCAAAAGAATCACAGATGAGTTTTGTGAAGAAGGTGTTGTGGAAGAAAGAGTCTTTGTCGAAATCATCGAAGAGAGGTTCTATAACGACTTCACTGAACATTTTCTCTGTTCGCAACCGACTGTTTTGTTTAAGTTTCTGATTGATAGGGGAGTAGGCTACATTGTCGAGCCTCTCCCATCATTAATTAAACCGCCATATAATACTAACTGGGTGGAGAAGAAGAAAGCATGGGAAAAAAATGTTGCAGAAAGGGAGAGAGAATACTTTCTAAGAAAATAGATAGATCCACCTGGGCTTACTAAAGCATTGGGTTGGATATGGGGGGGTAGTTGGTCATGTTTTGGGGTAGATTAGTGGAATTCTAGTTGGTTGTGAAGACACCACCACCACCAATGAAAATTCAGGCCAAGAAATAAATAATTCAGACAGTGACTCACAAAAACACTCTGAATTTGCAGAACATAGAAATAGAAAAGAGGTAGATAATAAGAGAGGAACTTATAGAGTAAACCATTGTGTTCCAAAGAAGAATGGCCACCAGGGTAAAAGAACATGAGGTAAATACACCAAATTCAGGTCATGACCAACAGGAAGAGGGCGTAGATGAAGAAGTGTCACCAATGGAAGAAGATATGTGGATAGAGAAATGCGAAGCTCTCCAAATTAGCATACCCCAAAGTGTTAGTCCTCAATCTCTGATAAATTCAAACTAGTGTTCCCAATTGAAGAACATTGTCGAAGAAGACCTAAGACTACAAACTGGTGAGTTTGGTGTATGGATTCGACTAGACAATGAAGGAGATGATGTTGACCACCTTGTAATTCATCGACTGGAGGAAGAAAATTGGGTTACATTTTAGTCATACCCATCCAAATGTAGTATCCATCTATTCTACTCGGAACATGAAGGAGCATCCCCCCATCCAAATAGAATTTAGATAATATAGACTAGTTGGATTCACAAGGAAAGATATCACAATTATAGCAGTTCACTTGGATATCAACTAAAGGAGTCAAACTAGACTGACAACTTGTCGAGAATGAACCGACAACTACAAACAAAACGTCTAATGCAAACTAAAGTTCTGTAAAAAACAACTGTGAACAACACAAGGTTACATAGAGTATACCACCACCCCCACCACCATCCCCCCCACCGCCAACTGAAGGAGACACCAAGTCTAAAGACATGGGGTACTGCTCTGGACACATCCTTGTCTACGATGGTGATGAAGATCCCAGACGATATGGGTTCATCTGTGAGCCAACGTGGGAAGCGAATGCAATAGAAAATGAAGATCAACAGATGGCATAGTTCATCAATGCTTTGCAAAAGAAAGCACTGACATGGTATATGACATATACCGAGAAAATGCCCAAAGCGTCCAAAGCAGAAATTAAGCAGGAATTTCTATCATTCTTCAAAACACCATATGCGAAGCATCTGGTTGTAAAGAAGTTAAAAATGACATTCTAGAAACTGATAGATACTGTCTAGGATTATGACAAAATATTGAAGGACCTACTCAGCTAGCTAGATTATAACATAGATGAGCAACTACTATTCCAATGGTTTCTTGTAGGGATTTCACAGAAGATCGACATGCACATTAGTCGGGACACGTTTAAAACATACGAAGATGCACTTACAAAGGAATTTCAAGTCGATATGAATGAAGACTACCCAGGGCACCTTGTGGAAAATCATATCGAAGAAAAATTAGAAATAATGGAAAAATCGCTACAAAACCTTAATCTCAAAGGACATGACATCTTGTGTACAAAATTCTCAACGACTGGACATACTAAAGACAATTTCTGACAAGACATCAATCCACAAGATGTACGCTTTGTTCAAACAAAAATATTTTGCGACATATGCCAAGAACATGGTCTACATGCAACAAAAGGCTGCCCATTCAATATGAAAAATGAAAAAGCTTCCTAGTGCACAATTTGCAAAGTTAAAAGTCATGCAACAACTAATTGTCACTGAAACCTGAAGAACCGACAAAACTACCACACAGTCTATCAAACAAATGTTGTCGCATGGAAAAATAATGATAACATTCCAAGGATTAATGAGTAGAAGGAACAAAGTAATAAAAAATATGAAGGCCGAAGATGTGAGCGTCGGTAAGATAATAATTGTTGTGGGGGATATGCAAGTCGAGGCTGATTCTTTGTAAATCGAGGAAACATACCATGGCGACCAATCCAGTGCTACATGTGCTTCAACGAAGGTCATCATTATGCAACTTGTCCATACAAAGATCGGACCTATGTTAACATCTTGTCGTGTGTTCAAAAGTCTAATGTTATTCGTACAAATAATTTTCAAATAGTCACTAGACAAGGAACAAAAATTGGCAATGACAACCCTAGAATAAGTAAGATAAAGAAAAAAGATGACTACCTTAATCCTATAAAGAAAAAGCAATTATCTAACGATGCATCAAATATGTTTCAAGAATTAGCTACACAGGAAGCGATTGATGATAGTCGACATAATATATATCAAGAACTACTTAATTTAAGACGTAATGATAATGCAGTTGTGCAATTTATTGACTTATTATACAAAGAACAAATATGGCATGGATAAACAAACTAAGAATATCTGCAGTCTAAACCAAAAAGATAAGAGTGATGCTGACCCACTTGTCGACTTAGAAATAGAAGGATATCATGTTCGACAAGTTATTCTTGATTTTGGATCTCAAGTGAACATTATGAGAAGAGATACATGAGAACAATTGGGAAGACCTCGACTCATTGAATCAAGCATATATATAAAACTAGCAGACCAAGGACTCATTGAACCTATTGTAGTATGGATAAATGTTGACACAACCATAAAAGGAATTACCAAAAAAGTCAACTTTGAAATCATAAACCCTAAGGAAGGATCCAACTCCTTTCCAGGATTAGTGGGCCAGTCATGGGGTCAAAAAATGAAGGCATCGATTTCATTAGATAAACGAAGGATAAATCTTAAAGGCAATGGACATAAAGTAATTGCTCATATTCATCCTTCATAAGGTGAACCATGGACATAACCCATAGATGAATAAGTCAATGTCCGACAACTATATCAAATACAAAACAATGAAGACTATACCGAACCAAATATATATCGGGAACTTCATCTAGGAAACCAAGACTCAATGGGATATAACTTAGATGTGTAATTATACAACTGGGAGATGGAAAACTACAAAACTCAAGCAAGAGGATGCTGGACCATTCAGGCCATCCTGAAAAAACTATCACAGAAATTTTTTCCTGTGTTCATCATACAAAAAATATTCGAAAGAAAAATTAGGGAATACCCTTTTTTAGCACCAATCAAACCAGAAAAAAGACAGTCTCTTCGGTATAAAGAGAGAGAATCACTAGTCCTTCATATTGAACAAGTTTCCAAAAATATAGGTGAACACAACCGACTTCAAATCCTGGTCAAAATGTTTACAAGTCTGACCGATGGTGGAATACCCATCATTAGAGACTACAAATGTGGACGACAACTTCAACATACTTTGTCGAAAGATTCAGAGGGAAGAAGTTAACAAAATAGCCACAAATACCAATCTTGACACAAGGACAAGACCCCAAAAAATACATAATTATATGTGAAAAAAATGGTGAATACTTGGTTAGAAAGATTAGCAAATATGGCCACACCTATTTCCATCAACATTAGACTATTTTCCAAATAAGTGGTACAAGATGGAGGAAGCACGAGGTGAAACTTTCTTATGGAGTGAACTCAAAGAAAAATTTACCAAGGAATTCAAATTCATACTGGAAGATGACAAACTAGTCGAAGTAACAAACCGGATAAAAACATTTATACAACCGACTGCTCATAACAGTTCGACACAAATTCACAGCTGACCGAAAGCATCATGTAATAACATTCAATCCAATAAAATACTAAAGTCAACAAGACTTCAATTAGAAACTGAGCATACAAATGGAAAAAGATTTTAGTGGAAATCTGGTCATCCAGAAATGGAAAAACCAATTAGAACAATATTCAATTTTGAATCCACCGAAAAAGAAGATACCAACCATATGACAGCAGAAGACTTCACATCATCATTTTCACAATTCAAGGAAGGAAGTCGACAAATCAACGAATGCAAGGTGCTATAATGGACGGGTGCAAAGGTTAAAACGAAATAACTCGACATCTCCAATGATGATATACCAAAAATGGCAAGGATAGGAAACTATTGAAATGAGGAGCAGACAATAGAAATTGTTAATCTACTAAAATAATTTAAGGATGTCTTCGCACGAGACTATAAATACCTCAAAGGTTTAGTTCAGGAAATGGGAGAAATGAAGATTGATATTAAACTAGAGGCAAGACCTATAAAGAAACGACCTTACAAACTTGCTCACAAATACAAAGAGATAGTGAAAAAAGAGATTGACAATATGCTAGCGGCTAGAATCATCTGCCCAATCAATGAGTCAAAATGGGAAATCCCAATGGTCGTACAACCAAAAAAGCATGATCCCACAAGATTGAGAATCTATGTAGACTTCCGAGAGCTAAATAAAGTCACCTTGATAGACCCATTTCCAACTCCATTTGGAGATGAAATCCTAAATTAAGTCGCAATACATGAGTGTTACTCATTTACAGATGGATTTTCAGGATATAATCAAGTGCCAATCGCCAAGGAGGATCAAAATAAGACAACATTCTTCTGTTAATTTAGATCATTTGCTTACAAAGTTATGCCATTCGGTCTTAAAAATGTACCAACCGTATTCTTAAGAATACTAGTTAAAGTATTCCAAGAATACATTTATAAAAAAATGGTTGTATACTTCGATGATTGGATGATTTACTCCATGTTAAAAGATCATTGAAAATTGTTAAGGCTAATGCTAGAAAGATGCCGACAGATCCAGCTATCGCTTAACATAAAGAAATGCATATTCGTAACCCCTATAGGAATCCTACTAGGACATATTGTATGCAAAGAGAGAATCAAGGTTGATTTCACAAAAATAAAAATCATTCTCTACTTCAAACCTCCAATCAATCCGAAACAAGTCAGAGTCTTATTAGGTCATACAAGCTACTATAGGAAATTCATTAATCATTATTCAGACATGACATACCCTTTGAAAGAATTATTAAAGGAAGATCATGAGTATGAATGGATTGAAGAATGTGATGCATCTTTCGACACTTTAAAGAAAAAATTAGTTGAAGCACCTATTCTCATATTTCCAAACTGGTCAATCAAATTTCATGTACACATTGATGCATCAGGAGTAGCAATCGGTGCAATATTGACAAAACCTACCGATGATGAAATGGACTACCCAATCGTGTACAGTAACATAAAATTAAAGAAAGAAGAACATAATTATTCCATGACATGAAGGGAAGCATTAGGAATGGTATTCACACTTCAAAAATATTAGAATTATCTATTAGCTAACCCCTTTATATTTCACACTGATCACCAAGCGTTGAAATATCTAGTAAATAAACCCCTACATCATGGAAGAATTTGTCGTTGGTTGTTTTTATTCCAAGAATTCAAGTTTGAATTTGTAGTTTGACCAGGAAGGCTAAATGTCAGACACGGACACTTGTCGAGAATCGACACGAGGGAGGAACCAATAGGAGTCAAAGACGATCTTCTAGATGAACGTCTATATAGAATAGAAGCTGTCCCTACTAAACTAGAAGAGATAGCACAATTCTTAGAGAATGGAAAAGAACCTGAGGGAATGAGTACCAAAAAGAAGCAAATTTTAGCAATGAAGGCCACACCTTATAGTCTAATTAATGGATTCCCATATAAACTAGGCTTGGATAAAGTAATCTATCGATGCATTCTAGACCATGAGAGAGAGAGCATAATGCATGAAGCACACTATGTCCCAGCTGGAGGAAATTTCCAGTATGATACGACTGCTAAAAAGATCCAACAGTTAGGACTATGGGGGTTGACATTATACAAATACTGTCGAAAGTTTTTTAGTATATGTGATCATTGTCAACATTTAGGTCGACCCCTACCAAGCTTGGATGTCTTGTTGATGACCTGATAAACCCAACTATGTTGGCTTGGTTGTTTTTTGTGTATCCTTGGCTATGTGTAGGCCTGCTTGTTCCTTATTCCTTGGAGAATCATTCCTAGCTCGGGGATGGCAGCGTTGCTGAGAGATTAAGGAGCACATTGTCCTATGGTTGGGTGGAACGTTGCAGCGACGTAGATGGCTACGGAACGAGTTCTTCATAAGATAAGTAATCTTGTCTATTCTACTCCTGCAATCATTTTACTATTAATGAATATGGTGAACATGTTGAATGCTTGTATGAACGTATGTTTTCTTCCGATGTATGACAAATGATCATGTATGCATGTTCTAGTTCAAAGCATTTTGTTTCAACATTTCTGCATTTTAGGAATGCACATGTTCATGGGGCTGGTGGCCTGGATGGTTAATGTCATGGTAGCATCCTCTTTGTCGGTCAGAGGGTTGGGGATGTTACATTGATTATCGCCCATTTTACCAACATCATAATCATTTTAGTACTAGAGGGATCCGACAATGAAAAACCATTGGAACAAGCATACTGGCTATTCGAAAGTGCCGTGTCTAGTCTACAAACACAGCTGCAGGAAAAGAAGGAAGGGCAGATAGAACAGACCTTTGTATTGTTAAGAAACCAATTCATTGCACTCTCAGAAGCTCACAAAGTGTTGAAAGAACATTTTGAGGAATCCAATGTCACAGAATATTTCTGAAGAAGTTGGGTCACCTACTATAGCGAAGTATTTCAGAAGCAAAGAAGTACACATGAGCACATTAAAACACTACAAAGCTAGCGAGGAGACACATAAGAGATGAATAAAACAATTGAAGACCAACTTGCAGAAGAAAAAGAAAAGCTAGAAAAACTTGAGAAATAAGCAAACCAATGGTTAACTAATGCCAATCCTAGCTTGGACAGCCTCGATGAGATTCACCAGCACATGAAGAGATTACTTGACACTGCAGAGGGCAAAGCACAATTTTTGGGCCCCGACGTGAGTAATATTGTAGACTTGTCGATACAATAGAATATATTGAACTTGTCAAGCATCAGTACCTTGACCATCGATATCCAGAAGGAACTCCACAATTGGGAAGAATTTCAGTACCAAATTTGAGTTACAACAGAAGACATTAAGGATATTTGTGTACAGAAATGACCATCAATCAGACAACATAGTCCATAAGAAAAACAATTTTAGGAACTATTGAGACAGTTATTTTGTTACCTCCCCTATTTCTTCGGGACGAAGAAAGATTTTGTTCCTGGGGTAGATGTTTGTTGGAGCAGGGCCCTGCAGCTACAGGAAAAGATGTTGTATCAAAAGAAGAGATTCAAAGGAAACAGTACCCGAGCGGCCGAGAAGAGAGAGCTCAACCACTGCACTTAAGGAAGTGGCGAAGACAAGAGGGCTCAGCTACCCTCATAAAGGAAAAGGAGCAACAGGCCGAGGTATTGAAGACAAAGGACAGAAGAGGATTGTAGAGGAAGCAACGCCCATACCCACGATCAACATCGGGAAGCATGGAAGACTGCAGGAAGCTATGGTGTGACAAAAAGTGGCAGCCCATAGTACAGATGCACTGACTGTAACAGTTAGGGTTTTTGGGTTACTATTGGGAAAGGCCCACAGTGTTGTAACAGGGCGAGAACTTCAGGCCACCTATATAAGCATGTATTTTGTATTATAAAAGGTTAGACAATTGGTCAGTTAGTTAGACAGAGAGATAGATAGACAATTAGCTAGTAGTCAATTAGATGTTCTTTGAGTCGAGCTCTGGTTCTGCTATTTAGTCTGTAGTTATCTTACTGTAACCAGTAGCTGGCTCCTCAAGCATGAATGTAACAATCCGCATGGATTGAGAGAGAGAGAGAGAGAGAAAGAGTATATTGTAAGAAGGCAATATAAGAAGAGAAGAGATCTAAGAGAGAAGGGCTCCCGGTTGTGTGTGTGTAGTTTCCCAGAAGATCTCAAGCTGCATAATAGGTTGCAGTGGAATTGTGTTTACCCTCTCCAGATATAAAATAAAAACCAGTTCCCGTGGACGTAGCTTCCCTCCTAGAAGTGAACCATGTAAAACCCGTGTGTTGTGCAACTGTTCTTGTGATTGTGTTTTACCTGTTGCTATCTGTTATCTGTTACATGAATGTTGCTTATCAGTGATGAATGTATGTATCTTATGCTTCAGTTATAGCGCATAGAAGGTTAAAAGTAGTTAAATGTATCAAGTATCCTGTGTATGAGTTTATCAATGCTTGATTCATGTTAGTTGATAGTTACAGCGTAAAGTGACTCTGGTATATGAGTTCTGCAAGTTCAGTCTAGTTGATGTTAGTGTGTTAAATGGTAGAGTTTAAGTGAAGTGGTTTAAACACCCTTGTGAAGACTAACAGAGTTATTAGACTAGGAAGGAGGTCGCAGGACCTTGAGAGTGATACACATATTGAGCCTCATTATAGGACATATTACAACATAGAAAGGCGATATCGCATCATCTGAGGAGCAGTGGTGTAAGATATTGCAGGGAAGGAGCTAAGTAGAAGGGTAATTTTTCGCATCGCCAGGAAGCTGCGATGCGATAAGAGTCCACTCCCTAAGAGTGCCAGCTAGAAGGAGAGATCACCCTCGTAGAGAGAGAGAACCCGCTGGCTAAGAAGAGTCGCGAGTCCCCAGGATGCTACAGAACTCGGTTGAAGACACCTGAGTCTTCAGCCACCCCATCTAAGATCACTTCAAGTGAGACTTCAGGCCGTTCTGTGGTCTATCGCCGAAAGGGCCAGTGAGCTAGGGGTATTGTTGGTACAGTAAAGTAAACCCAGGTCAGCCCATAGATAACCAACAAATGGTTCCATTGTCGGCTTTGAAAAACTTGAAGAGCTAATGTTCTGTTGGCATACTACTAAAGAAGAACTCAACCAGTGGGTTGGGTCTAAGGAAAGAGAATTTGATGTGACAGAAAATGGTGCGATATGTTCTTTATGTGCATGCCACCATCTTGTGGGTGTGGCTTTTACTGCAAGGTTAATAGCTGTCATCCTATGCTCCTGGGGAATTTCCTGCTCAAAATGCTGTAAAAAGTCATTGACATCTGCTAAGCCATGAAACGATGGAATGTTAATGATCTCTGTGTCGATCCATCATAGTGACTTAGTCATAAACACACATCTGCGAGCTGAGACTTCGTAAAGTCTATTCTGCCAATTTTCTAAACCAGCCTCTGAATCTGATGCGCATGAGCTGTCGCATCGCCAACTGATATTTCCTTTTGCAGTGGGGTTGATGTAATCACTCTGATTACCGGTCATCTGATAAAGGCTTTCCATGTTGTGCACCTCCTTCTCTGCTCTGATAGGTTCAATGTAGCGAGGACCTTGGAAAGGATCCAATGATGCGATGACTCGAATATAATTGTCCTCAAAGGTCATTTGTCTTTTCTTTAAGTCGATAATAGCCATGTTATCGATTTCCCAATCAATACCTAGTAAGGCTGGGTACGGTCTACTATCACCAATTATTTCGATGACTTCAAAGTCTGCAAAGCTGTGAACTCTGTCAATATCAAATGGTACTTGCGGTAATCGACCCAATGATGATACCCTCTGCTGATTAGCTAGTCACAGATGGATAGGTGATCTGGCTAACTTAGGGCTACCCATCTGTTCCCATGTCTGCTTAGTCAGAACATTTACCTCTGATCCTAAATCTAGGATTACNTAAATTCTCCAATTTGCGCTGTGAGTCTCATCTCTCTTCCTGTTCTTGTATGGCCCATAATATTATGAATAGCCCACTACGCACTGTTCACAGAAGAAGATGGATGACACTAATCTATGATGCGCTGAAGCTCTCCGACGGATTTCTCATTTCTGACAAGTTTCAAACAGCTCTGCAGGAAGGATTGTACACTTCCTATCGACTCATCCTCTTCACACCTTCTCGATGTGGTAGCCTATGATGTCTGCACAGGAATAACACCACAATGTGTTTGCTATTGTGGTACACCCCTACAAGGCAGTACCTTCCATCTTGATGCTGTAGGTTCAGTCAAGAAATTTTTTGCTTGCTGAAACATTTCTTTGTTCTTCTACAGGTTAAGTGGTGTTGATTTATTAGTTTCTTTGTGCACCCACTCCGAACCTGTATTCTTTTCTGCATCCTGCTATGTCCTACTAGTAGAAGCATCGCTGCGAGTCACAATATTGACTCTTGGTTCTGGTTCTTTCTACTTGGCAGCAATAAGCTGAATGGTCTAGTTTACTGCTGGCTTAGGATCCCTAATCTTGGCTATCAAGATCGAACACTCTTCTATAGGGTGATCATAGGACTTGCAATATTTACATGTCGTACTAGGGTTCTGACAATCCCTGGCATAATGTCCTACAACTCCACAATTGTAACAAGTAATCGGTCCACGGCCATGGCCAAAGCCTCCATCACGGCCAAAGCCTCCTCCACAGCCTCGTCCTCTAAATCCTCCACCACGGCCATCATGAGCCGGTTCATGCTGTGGTCCTGCTACTGGACTTGCTATTTTTGACTAGACTCTTTACAAGTCATGCTTTCTCTCAATCATGAGATCATAAGCTCGACAATTATGTTCATCATGACCTACTGACTTACAGAAGTTACAATATAAGTTCTTAGGGGTTTGTACATACTTTTGAAGTAAAGGGCATTCCTGTGGTCTATGCCCTCTTGTTCTACAGAGTTCACACCATGGCCCTTGGTTCTGTATTAAGGGGTTCAGAGCCCCACTTGCTAAATATTCAACAAATACTGGACAATTATCTTTAGTATGGCCCTATCCTTTACACTTGGTACACCATAGTTCTTGTGCAATCTCTTTTCCTTTCTTAATCTCTTGTAGCTGTAACATGAGATTGGCTAACTGGTTTTGTAGGTTTGTCATACCTGTACTAGTCTCGTCTAGAGGTGAATCCTCTAGTTTCATTGCCATCTCCAACACTTCATCATGTGTACAGAGTCTCTGTTGCATAAGAGGAAGTCTGATATGTGTGAGAAGTGTTGCGATGAACCATTCCTTATGCTGCTCCGGTGCAAACTCAAAGCTGACCTGGTCTATAAGATCTTTGAATTTGTGATCAAAGTCCCATACTGACTCCGTAGGCGACTGTTTAATGTCTTTAGGCTCTGTGATACACTATGACTCAGACTTAGGTTTCTTAAATTCTTTAATCATGGCGGTCCTGACTTGTATGAGCGTTCTGGGCTGCGCTATTGTATACTTCATATACCATGTTAAGGCTCTTTCTCTAAGTGTAGTGGCCAACTAGACAAGTTTACTATTATCATATTGAATTTGTTTAATGGTCCATATGGCTTCACATAGGAACCAATGTTGTTCTAGGTCTTCTGCCCCTGTACCCTTAAAGGTAGATAACTTCATGTCGTCCCCCATGCCGTTTCTACGTGGTGGGTTCTAATTTGCTGTGTTACTACCACTTGGCGGTGTAACTGTAGTGTGTACTGTGTGTGAACTACTAGATGTAGTTCCTATGGGATTGTTCTGAGTCCCGTTCATTTTCTGTGGGGTATAAGGGTGGTAAGGGATACCCCCTACTGGCCTTTCTGTATTACTTTGGCTGTGTTCTCTAGTATGGTCTGAACTTTCTTCCATGAAGAAAGAGCTGAAATCTACTTTATATTTCTTACCACTATGTGTACATCCAATTTCATCAAAATCAGTCTCAAACTCTTGTGACATTACACTTACTGAACTTATGCATCTGAGAACATATACATTACTCCTTTTTCATGTAATAACATCTTAATAGATGAATTTAAAGAGTTCAAGTACTTACCGCGATATCCTTTGAAGAAGTACCTCTTGGCTTTGCTGAAACTTTTTCTTTGATAAACTGCAAACTCGGTAATGAAGCCTTCCAGCAAACTTGCAAGCCAGAAATCTATGGCCTGTGAAATGGGATTGTCTATGCTCCTCACAGTCTGAATCAGCTCCAATGTCCAGACAATGTTTCTTTTCTTCTTGAATATATTCTTATCAGTCAACTTTGATAACCAGTCATACAGCTCGTTTGCATAGGTCGCAAAAAATATCTCATGCAGATCTATGAAGATATGTTTTTGTAACCAGTCCTCTATACTGAACCTAGGACTCTTGTTTTCTGTTGCAGCAAATTCTCTTTCCTTAGACCCAACCCACTGGTTGAGTTCTTCTTTTAGTAGGATGCCAACAGAACATTAGCTCTTCAAGTTGTTCAAAGCCAGCAATGGAACCATTTGTTGGTTATCTATGGGAAGACCCAAGTTTACTTTATTGTACCAACAATACCCCTAGCTCACTGGCCCTTTCGGCGACAGACCACAGAACGGCCTGAAGTCTCACCCAAAGTGATCTTAGATGGGGTGGTTGAAGAATCAAGTGTCTTCAACCGGGTTTTGTAGCATCCTGGGGACTCGTGAATCTTCTTAGCCAGTGGGTTCTCTCTCTCTACGAGGGCGATCTCTCCTTCTAGCTGGTGCTCTTAGGGAGTGGACTCTTATCGCATCGTACCTTCCTGGCGATGCGCAAACTTACCCTTCTACTCAGCTCCTTCCCAGGGATATCTTACACCACTACTCCTCAGACGATGCGATATCACCTTTCTATGTTGTAATATGTCCTATAATGAGGATCCATATGTGTATCACTCTCAAGGTCCTGCGACCTCCTTCCTGGTCTAATAACTCTGTTAGTCTTCACAAGGTTGTTTAAACCACTTCACTTAAGCTCTACCATTTAACACACTAACATCAACTACACTGAACTTGTGGAACTCATATACCGGAGTCACTTTACGCTGTAACTGTCAACTAACATGAATCAAGCATTGATAAACTCATACACAAGCTACTTGATACATTTAACTGCTTTTAACCTTATATGCGCTATAACTGAAGCATAACATACATGCATTCATCATTTATAAGCAACATTCATGTAACAGATAACAGATAGCAACATGTAAAACACAATCACAAGAACAGTTGCACAACACACGGGTTTTACGTGGTTCACTTCCAGGGGGGAAGCTACATCCACGGGAACTGGTTTTTATCTTATAGCTAGAGAGGGTAAACATAGTTCCGCTGCAACCTATTATGCAGCTTGAGATCTTCTGGGAAACTCCACACACACAACCGGGATCCCTTCTCTCTTAGATCTCTTCTCTTCTTATATTGCCTTCTTACAATATACTCTTTCTCTTTCTCTCTCTCTCTCAATCCTTGCAGATTGTTACATTCATGCTCAACGAACCAGCTACTGGTTACAGTAAGATAACTACAGACTGAATAGAAGAACTAGAGCTCGACTAAAAGAACAGCTAACTGACTACTAGCTAATTATCTATTTGTCTCTCTGTCTAACTAACTGACCAACTGTCTAACCTTTTACAATAAAAAATACAGCTTATATAGGCAGCCCTAAGGTCTCTCCCTGTTACAACACTGTGGGCCTTTCCCAACAGTAACCCAAAAAGCCTAATTGTGACAGTCAGTGCATCTGTACTGTGGGCTGCCACTTTTCATCACACCACAGCTTCCTGCAGTCTTCCACACTTCCCAGCACTGATCGTGGGTATGGGCGTCGCTTCCTCTACAGTCCTCTTCTGTCCTTTCTCTTCAATACCTTGGCCTGTTGCTCCTTTTCCTTTATGAGGGTAGTTGAGCCCTCCTGTCTTTGCCGCTGCCTTAAGTACAGTGGTTGAGCTCTCTCTTCTCAGCCGGTCGAGTACTGTTTCCTTTGACTCTCTTCTTCCGATATAGCAGCTTTTCTTGTAGCTGTGGGGCTCTGCTCCAACAATGTTGGAGGAGCTAGTGGGATTAGCAAACTATACTCGTTAGCCAACTAATTGCAGATTAGGTCGGCCTCATCGATCCTATCATTTGGTTGAACTGACAGGTAGTTACAATAATTGTTCTGTAAATGTATATATATCCTGTTGATCGATATAAGAACTTGGTTCGGTTTATTGTATGAAACCACATGTGTATTGAGTAATATAAGTTGTTATTCTATCCACTATTCTTGTCTCTTTTATGATTATATGATTCTTTATGTGTATTACTAGTAACCTTGCAATCTGAGTGATTACAATAGTAACCATCATAACGCCAAAAACCACATCACACCCACTTAAGGGAAACAAAAAACATGTCAAAGTGTAAGTTACAATCTCCAATTAGGATACACATATTGCAACACTTCCCCTTGGAAGGAAAGGTTCCCCCGTTATAAATCATGATTTCATAGCTAGAGCAATGATGGAAAAAAATCATCATGTTTGGCGATCTGAGGGTTAATGAAGTTATGAGTGCTACCAGAATCAATGAGTATTGTAAGAAGGAGCTTCTTGAATAAACCTTTGAACCACATGTTTTATGTGGTGGTGAATCCTACTAATGCATGTAGAGATATCTATGGGTGGTCATCCTGAGAAGGAGGGTTTGTAGGAGACTATTGAATGTCAAGTTGATCATCTACTGGATGCTAAGAATCTTCACAAATTTCAGGTGTTGCCAGAGAATCCACATCCAAGAGATAGAGCCTTTTCTCAACACATCTATATCCATGGGTGAATTTCTCATCAAAATCATAACAGAGCCCTTTTTATCTACATGCCCGCATCTCTCCTTCAAACAAATGCTTGATACGATTGGTTCTAGGAGCTAGCATGATTGGAGGTCTTTAGGAAACCATATTCTGAAATGGAACAAAAGAGGATTTGGAGCATTTTTTAGTTCTGATATCTCTTTCATCCATCTTTGTCAACCCTAAGGCTTATATCATTGTGTTTGGACAGAACATTTTAGCATTATATTGGATTGCATCCTTGATACCTCTGATAAAACAACTCATGTAGAGTGCGTCAGACAACCCTTCTATGTGATTGGATAGTTTTTCCAATTCTCTCTGATACTCTCTCATAGTGCCAGTTTGGTGAAGTTCGGTGAGTCCTCCTATGAAGTTGTGAAAAGTACTAGGGCCAAATTGTTGCAAAAGGAGTTGGAAAAAAATTGGCGATGTTGGCTCTTCATGAGCCTTGATGTACGAACTGAACCATTGAATGGCTTCATGTACCAAATTAAAGGATGCAAGTGGTACTCTGTTGGCATCAAAAGTGTTATACAGACTGAAATATTTTTATACCCTATATATTGATCCAGTCGGATCATCACCATTGAAGAAAGGAAAATTAAGCTTCGACCCATGAAAAATTGCTGGAAGAAGAGAACTCGATGTTTGCAGAAGAGTTCGGTTATCATATTTTGTTCATGGCAGAATCCTGAAGATGGAGGCTAAGAATTTTTTCATCCAAATCTTGGAGTTTTATCTTGAGGGTGGTAAGTCTTTGTTATATTTGTTTGTTTTCTCCTGCGCTCATTATCACCATAACCATAATTTTTTTTCCCTTTTTTTTGAGGGGGGGATGGGTAGAAAAAACAAAAAAAAAATAGTAAAGGAAAATTTGGAGTTGGGAAAAACTATGATGGGTAATTGGGGTTTGACTAGGTTTTGGACACTTTCTGAGAGACACAGAAGTAGAAAATGGGGATTTCAGAAGTGGGGTGAAAGAATGGGAAAATTTGTCAAAGAGGGATAAGGAATCACAAATAGGAAACGAACACTGTGAAAATTTTTGAATGAAATTGGGTGAGAATCGTAGAATTTATGGAAAGCCCTAAAAATAGACAAATATGGGATTTCTATCTTTGGAAAGTGGAATTTGAGATAGGGTCCTGAAGGAAGGAAATATGAAGAATGGAATAGAAAGGGTTCTAATGAATTTTCAATGGAAACATAGTTAAAGCAAATAAGACACACCGAAAAAACATAAATTTATATTTTTTTCCAATGGAATTGATCCATGATGACTCTAGAAAGATTCAATTTTCTATTTATCAACTGGAAATAAATATGGACCCAAGGTATGTTCGGGTTCCTAAAATTTCAAGGGTTTCACTCAGCCACCATTGTTGTTTGATGACTTGCATAGTGGGGTAAAACCCCTCAATCCACGGCTCATGCAAAACTGATAACCCCTTTGCCACAAACGACAACTATTGCCTTACCTCACGGGTGGGAACTAGTTAATCAGGTTGGGTCATTTCCCTTTTTGATAAGAGGTCATCTCAATGGCTAGCTACTTCAGGGTTTTTTTGGCACTCCTCACAATGAGTTTTATGGCTATGCCTAGGTACTTCCCCTAGTTAAGAAGATAAGGGTTATTCCCCGATTTGAACTTGCAATTGAAATGAATAATACAGAGGAAGATAAGAAGAACTACTGCAATAATCATAGACACCGAGAAGCCACTGTGAAAAACACATTTCGCAGAAATTCCACCCATTGAGCCCAAGAAAGTGCTCTGATACCACATGAGAGAAACCTCCTACAATAAATAATAAAATTGCATGATATAACAGAAATAACAGAACACAGAAGGAATTTATTGATCGCAAGCCACTTTAAGGGAGAAACCTCCTTTGAGCAAGCTCAATACAAATAACTCGTGGATGACTTCATTGGCCTCAAGACATACTTATATATTAATTCTAATATAAACAATTATCACTCCCCATGAATGTGGGATAATACAATATGCTAATGGGACAACTTACAAAGCATATGCATCCAACAACAATATACTGACAAAGTAAAGAGAAGGGTTGGGGTTTACACAGGTTTGTGATAGGCCTCTATGACAACAAGGATAAGTGTGATAGAGATCCCAAGGCTTGGAAGAACATCATTAACTTGAACCATTTACCGTAAAAATAAGTGTTAAATATGCTTTGAGTTTCATAGTTTATAATTTGTTGTATATTTATTTAAGTCTTGTTTATGAAATGTATATGTGCATGAACTTAATGGTCAGTGAGACGTGGGACCATTAGAAAACAAGAATGACGCAAGGCTGACCGACCATCATAAAATATATGCTGCTCCTTACCAATATATCCCACAATAAATAGAAATCCTCACTAGTGCTTCTTAGGCACCGACTCCAGCTTCTGCACCAATTACATAGCTAGTTTGAGTACCATGGCCTATAGACCGAGCTAATCTAGCTTTAGAGTCCTTAGTAATAGATCCAATTCCAACTATATGCGTTTCTATTTAATAAGTCAATCGAGTTGAACCAATTAGGGGTGACCTATCACCTTTAAGTCGCAGCAGATCATCATGTTGTTTACCTAGAACCAGAGGTAAAGGCAAGATATACAAATCCAAGTACATAGGCAAAGCTACGCACGGTGTATCACTATCAATGAATGCATATAGTGAATGCATGCATAGTGTATAATGAAAACTTAGATGAACGGTTAGTATAAATTTACTTTTGGTTTTATAGAATTACATAATAAGTTAATAGAAATGGGAATAATATATCACCAATTAAAGGTTTACAAAAAGATTTGAGTACTATGAAAGGGGCTTAGGGCTTAGTGAAAGTCATTATACAAATGTAATAAAGCATAACACAAATTAATTACATAAATGTGTATGTAGGAAATAAATATACTAGCATTGGCATAAGTAAAGTGGCCAGAAATGTGGATAGGCACAAATAACCACTTATTTTTGCGAAGATAGATGACTATTAAACAAAGGCTAAAATATATAATTTTATATCCATTATTCATACCACATTGTTAGAGTTAATATAAGCACAAAAGAAATACTATTTAATAAACGAAAAATAAAAAAACTATATGAAAAAACAAAAACAAATTGTTATTGGTTTCTTTAACCACCTTTTAACTTAAGCTTATTTAAATCTTAATCAATATGCATTTAAGCATAACAAGATACTAGGACCATGAAATGAATCTCTGTTGTACACTCGTTACACTTTGGTGGATCTTGTTGATCAGCTCAACCAAGTACAAAGTCTGAAATAATATCCAAATGCCTATATACATGATAATAAAGAGAACATAACAAATGATCAAATGAAGCAATTACAAATGCCCAACCATCTTTATGATTCTATAAATACTTGAAAAAACAAAAAAAGCACTTACATACCTTTCCCAAATCTGTGATGAGTAGTGAAGTGTGTATAATAGCATTGTAGACTCTTTCTTGAATATGTGCTAAACCTTAACATTTTTGCTCGCTAAGAGAAGAATACGCAGTTACTGCTCTCTTGATTTATATTTGAGATTCATGAGGAAATATATTTTAGTAGGAAATGGCATTGATGATGGGATGTTGCGCTCATGTTGACGGTAATAGTAGGACAGTGGATCGGTCTTGTGTTAAGAGACTTTGAAGAAAAAACGATGTCACTGGTTTCCATGATCAATTTGCTGCTTTGTTCATTAATTAATAAGATTGTACCCTATTCAAACTACAATTATGTTCAACAAAGAATCCCCGGGACCAACTATTCTCTCTTAGTAGTGCGTGACATCCAGAATGATGGAAATATGTCCCAAATCTTGACGGTAATAGTAGCAAAATGTGTATAGATTCTTATATAATGAATACAACATGAAGTCATTCGTACGAGTCTTTTGGTATTACATCATTACAATGAATCAATGTAAAAGATCACCTTTTATAAAGGAAGAATTATATATGGAATAAAAAATTATTAAAATAGAATATTAAAGATAATAGTCAAGAGAGTGGTAGTGGTAAAAAAAAAAAAAGTCAAATGAGTCAATTAAGTTCGTATTAAAGAGGGGATTAAATATTAGTGTCTAATACTCTTCATCTTTATGGGATCGGTTCCTTGTATTTGTATATCAATTTGACATCATTTTTGACAAGCTAGTAAAGCCATCTACGAGTACAATTTTTGTTATTAATTCAGAAGGTCATAGTACAGTCTAACCATTGAGTCATTAATTCACATGATAATAATTAGAGAGTCATAGTAGAGTCTAACCATTGAGTCATTAATTCACATGATAATAATTAGAGAGTCATAGTAGAGTCTAACCATTGAGTCATGTCTTAATCTAGTCAAGTCAAATCCTGGTCACAAATTAGAGTCCTTGAACTGAACATGAATTTGGTCATAGACAGTATCAACCTTTATATTACACAGTGTAAAATTCAGAAAATCGAGGAAGACTTTTAATATTGAAGACATCAAATAAGTGCCAGACACCTTGAGAAAACCCATGATGACGGAGTAGTAGAAGATAGCGTTTTGAAGATTCACCTACGTAGATCTATGCAAACCCCTTTTTAGAGTGGAAATGTAGACGAAGTGTGTAATGCAATGTTTATGGTTTTAATTTACTTAATTTGTGTGGTTATATATATTTACAATTCTAAATAATTTAAATTTTGTTTGAGGTGACATGTTATTTTTTAAAATATTTTATTATGTTTTTTAAAAGGATATGTGTTTGCTCTACGATGAGCACAAAAGGAGTTACACATCACCCCCTACTAGGATGTAGAATGTGCTTCTTTGACGCAATGATAGATCATCCATTGTTGACCAAGAAGAAGACAACTATATCAACTAGACAGTGAACACACATACATTGAGCATCCAATTCGACATATGGATGAGCACCATTGATAATTTAATTCGATCACTTACATAGATTAATAATTCTATTTTTTCACTACAATGACAAGAGAAGAAAGGATTTAAGAAAGTTACAATTGGCAAATGCACACAAAATAGAATAAAAGAAATGATGATGATGTAAGAACAAATGAACATGAGATTACACTAGGGTTTCATACAATGTAATCTCATTCTTTCATACATGTATTTATAATATTTCGACTTATAGAACATATGAACATGAGATTACATATCCATACATCATATACCCAAGATTGGGCATCAAACATCCTCAGCAAAGTGCAAGCACCACTCCAACAAGTGCACCATCACCATGAGAGTGTGGGAAATGAAGAAGAATGAATGAGAGAATAGGGAGATAGATGAGAATTCAACTGTATGTACCTTCAAAATGAAACTAAAACACCTTCATTTATCTCCAATGAGAGGTTTGAATGGCCTCACCATCAACCAACTTCGAAAGGAATCCAAATCCCTGTAAATTGGTTCACAAGTAGGGAGAGTGAAGACTCATCGTGCAATGGAAAAGCAAAAGCTCTCCAAAATTCCAAAGGCCAATTAACAAATGATCAAAATCTATTCGCATTCCTCATTACATCCTTTTATTAACTTCATGAGGCCTCCTAAGATCGAATTTCCCTCCACGGGATTCCTCCAACTCATCTTAGTTGTTTAGTAACTCTCATGACACATGTCTCCCTCTTCATGCTCCAATTCTTTCCTCAATTCGAATGGTTTCCTATAACTCCCAAATTTGACCTCTTGGTGGCTTTTTTAGCCCCGTCATGTCATATTTTTCACATGTCTACAATCATGTTTGAATTTGGCATACTTGTCATAGAATCTTTCAACATTTTTTGTCACAGAGTGCACAAAATCTCCTTCGAAGTGGCATAACTTGTCTTCTGGTCTCTTATCGTTTCGTGGGAGTTACTTTCCTTTACCTATTCAAATTCCTTGGCTCATTATATGATATTTGACACCACATCACCATCCAATAATGCTACATTATCCATGTGTTTGAATTTGGATGAATACCATTGTTATAGCTGATTTTACCACACATGGTGAATCGCAATTTCATGGCCTTCCCTGGCCCTATGTAGACTCCTTAGACCCCATGGACCATTTTTGTTCCTTTGATGTTTCCTAGACCATCCCTAAAAACATGCTTAAATTTCCATACATGACTTTTAAACCCTTTATCGCGTATATACGTGGGTTTCACCTCTAAAACCGCGTACATCGGAATGTGTGCAAAAATCCAAATTCTTTTGGAGTTTTTCTTGATGTGGATCCGACTTACTTGTCTCCAGGCCTTCGATATGCCTTGAGATCACTCGGATTCGACCTTTCATTACCCCATTGATGAGCTATATAAGGAACCCTTTAGATACATTGAAGGCATATGAGGAATTAAGAGCAAGAGAACTATAGTCCATTGTTGTCAGAACTTGTGCTTGAGTCTGCATCCCCTTTGTCCCTTGGAGCACTTTTGTGTTCTTCCCAAGCTTACCTTTTGCTTGTGAGCTTACTATTGAGAGATGGAGGATTGAAATGGTGGAGGCCCAAGTGGGGGACTCGGTTTCTCCAATTCGCAGACGTGCCGACAGAGGTTGTATTCATTGTAATATCTGATTTTATATCAATAGAAATAGATTTTCCTATCCAATAATGTGTGTTTGAATAAATATTTTATCCATGGATGATTTCAAATGCTTATATGTTATTGATTATATATGCTAGAGTAGAGCTAACACAATTATATATAGCTGATTCTAGCTGATTTTAGCTTGTTATAGCTGATTTTACCACACATGGTGAATCACACTTTTATGGCCTTCCCTATCCCTATGTAGACTCCTTAGACCCCATGGACCATTTTTGTTCCTTTGATGTTTTGTAGACCATCCCTAAAAACATGCTTAAATTGTCATACACGACTTTTAAACCCTTTATCACGTATATATGCGGGTTTGACCTCTGAAACCACATACATCCTCCCTTTTGGGACAATCCTTAAAACATGCTTAAATTGCCATACACGACTTTTAAACCCTTTATCGCGTATATATGCGGGTTTGACCTCTAAAACCACATACATCGGGATGTGTGCAAAAATCCAAATTCTTTTGGAGTTTTCCTTGATGTGGATCCGACTCACTTGTCTCCTGGCCTTCCATATGCCTTGAGATCTCTTGGATTCGACCTTTCATTACCCCATTGATGAGCTATATAAATTATTTAGAATTGTAAATATATATAACCACACAAATTATATAAATCAAAACCATAAACATTGCATTACACACTTCGTCTACATTTCCACTCTAAAAAGGGGTTTGCATGGATCTAGGTAGGTGAATATTCAAAACGCTATCTTCTACTACTACATCACCATGGGTTTTCTCAAGGTGTCTAGCACTTATTTGATGTCTTCAATATTAAGAGTCTTCCTCGATTTTCTGAATTTTAAGCTGTGTAATATAAAGGCTGATACTGTCTATGACTAAATTCGTGTTCAATTCAAGGACTCTAATTTGTGACTAGGATTTGACTTGACTAGACTAGGACATGACTCAATGGTTAGAATTTGCTATGACTCTCTAATTATTATGATGTGAATTACTTAATTCTATATATTTTCGTGTAAATATATATATGTTATTGATTTTATATGCTAGAGTAGAGCTAACACAATTATATATAGCTGATTTTAGCTGATTTTAGCTTGTTATAGCTGATTTTACCACACATGGTGAATCACACTTTTATGGCCTTCCCTATTCCTATGCAGACTCCTTAGACCCCATGGACCATTTTTGTTCCTTTGATGTTTCCTAGACCATCCCTAAAAACATGCTTAAATTGCCATACGTGACTTTTAAACCCTTTATCACGTATATACGTGGGTTTGACCTCTAAAACTACATACATCCTCCCTTTTGGGACCATCCCTAAAAACATGCTTAAATTGCCATACGCGACTTTTAAACCCTTTATCGCGTATATATGTGGGTTTGACCTTTAAAACCACGTACATCGGGATGTGTACAAAAATACAAATTCTTTTGGAGTTTTTATTGATGTGGATCTAACTCACTTGTCTCTTGGCCTTCCATATGCCTTGATATCGCTCGGATTCGACCTTTCATTACCCCATTGATGAGATATATAAGGAACACTTTGGATACATTGAAGGCATACGAGGAATTAAGAGCAAGAGAACTATAGTCCATTGTTGTCAGAACTTGTGCTTGAGTCTGCATCCCCTTTGTCCCTTGGAGCACTTTTGTGTTCTTCCCAAGCTTACCCTTTTCTTGTGAGCTTGCTATCGAGAGATGGAGGATTGAAGTGGTGGAGGCCCAAGTGGGTGACTTGATTTCTCTGATTCGCAGACGTGCTGACAGAGGTTGTATTCATTGTAATCTCTGATTTTATATCAATAGAAATATTTTTTCCTGTCCAATAATGTGTGTTTGAATGAATATTTTATCCATGGATGATTTCAAATGCTTATATGTTATTGATTATATATGCTACAGTAGAGCTAACACAATTATATATAGTATGCTTATCTTGTTTATTGAATGTTGAGGAAGCAATTAATCAATTCAAGATGAAGTTGGAAAGCTCAATGGGGATCTACACCAACTATCCAGAATAAGGTATGAATTGAGATCCTTTAGTGTTAGTTGTTTGGTTTCTCTTGCATATAGGAAAGGATTGATTTCTGGAGTTAAGTTGTCTATTGTGGTACCCCAAGCCATAGGAATTTCTCTCCGTAACAGAATTGGCAACTCCACTGGGGACGTTCCTTGTTTTTCTTTGGGGTTTGGGGGCACAATGGGCTTGATATTCTTGACTTGCTCTTTGTTTCTCCTTGTTTCTGTGTTTCATTTTATAGTATGTTCATCCATTCACACTCCCCTTTATTGGTTTGACCCTTGGCCTGCTTTTTACCACTGCCTTCTCTGTATACGTAGGTTTTTGGCCAAAAGTCACGTACATACACACATTTTTGGCCAAAAGTGACATATACATGTAGGTTTTTGGCCAAAATCCATGTATACATGCAACGTTTTGGCCAAAAGTCACGTTTATACGCAGCTGTTCTTTAAACAGTCGTGTACATCCTCCCTTTTGGTGAGTTTGATGTTGTGGGAAGTTCTTGGGTGGGTTGTGAGTGTGGTTGGGTTTTCCTTGGGTCTGATGTTGTCTGTTGGATGCTTCTTTTGTGACCAGAGACCGCTTTTTCATTGATTTTTCTTTGAAATTAGTTTTAGTCATTTATCCTTTTTGTTTTTCTATTAGTGCATTACTCTTTTTGTCTCGGTGTCTCTCTAGGCTTGTGTTTTATACTTGCTGTAGAGACTGAGGGTTTTAGATGACTTTTATTTGCATTTTTCATTCTTTTATATTGAAAAATATAAAGTAGTTGCACTCTTATTTTCATCATAGATATGGATTTGAGGAGGTACTTGCATTGGATTGCTTGGATGAGAGTTTTAATTAGGCTTTCATATAGGAAGGATTGCATTGCCATTCAGAAAGGAATATATATTTATGAATCTCATGTAGTGGCATACCCTATTTTTCATTTGACAAAGATTTCACTTAGCATTGTTTGTTATGGTGTGCATTTTACTTCATGTTGCATCATAACACCATTGGTTGCACAACCATCTACCTTTTTTGAGTAATAAAGCCAAATAAAATCAACTTTTAATTAAAATGGATTACACTATTTTCTTTGATAGGGTACACCAACAAGATTAGGTTTTAGGGTATTGGAATAGTTCATTGTGAGTAAATTCTCCAAGACCACTGAACAACAACATGTATATGTCTGTCCAGGTGAGAGTGTGAAATTCCTTGGTATAATTAGTGTTTCTCAAGATCCTCCTCTTACAAGGGAGTTAAGCACGAGGCAGTGTGAGTGATTATGATTGGGATGACCCCTAGTCATAACTGAGTAGCACTGAAGATATTTCCAGGATTGTATTCGTATCTGGGGGCTCTTTCAAGAGTTTCAGGATTTGATACCCTACCCATATGGTCAATCCTGCCTGCGACTGTCCACCTAAGCATTGATTATATTGAGGTGACCTTAGTTTCCTTACCTAGGTTATCGACGGGGTACTTTGCAGGGGTTATTCTGTGGGTGTCCCGGGCAGGTAGAGGTCGGACAACACAATTGCTTTATGCATTGAAGATGAGGGCCACTATAATTGGTAACGTACCTCTGCTTGTAGTGTATGGGAGTTTCGAGCCTCTCCTAGGCGAGACATACCTGCTGCATTCAGAAGCTCACATATCCTCCCCTTGGTTTGCTTGTATTTTGGCTGTAGATTTTCTTAGGAGTATGCTCTTTGTGCGCTAGTTGCCTTTGAAATCGCGGTTACTTGAGTATATTTATGCTCTCTTGAGTTTGGGTCCTTTTATTTTTGGCATGCTTGGTATCCTATCACCCGTCCTTGGTCCTAGTATGGAACCTAGTGTCAGACTTGGGGGCATCATAGCCCCTTACCATGCTCATAGATTTGGGAGTGGTCACATTCCGCCCTCTACTCCATTTATGGAGGATGTTGACTCCATTCTCTTGGTCTTTACACCGGTGGTCACCCTCATAGGGGTGGTAGTGGATGAGTGAACGTTGGGTCTACACCTTACTTTCTTTTATGTCCCATTGTTCACTGTATTGTTTCCTTTGAATTTATTTGTCATGATCATTCCTCCCTATTCCCTATAGTTTGGATTCTTTATTGACTATTTTTGGGTTGTTTTGGACTAGTATGGTTGTCATGTAGTGTCCAGTTTTTGTACACTCTCTCCGAGGTTTTGACCCGTTCGTGCCTATCATAAGTATTATGTTTGAACTGGCATATAGGTTAGGATATCACATCCGCTTGCACTTATGCATTGCCTTATGACCGTTCCATCATAACATTAGGTATGAACCCATTACATGGTATTACGGAACCTTCATGCTATTGTTAGAAGTGGTACTATGTGAATGGTAGAGCTTTCCTATACATGGCTGTCCTAGTTAGATCCCTTTTGCATTTGGTACCCATGCTGTGAGTCCTCTCTTAGGTCTAGGAGTACCTTTTAGTCCCTCCATGTCCTTGAGCAAGAGCTTCATACTCCTCTTGAACTTTATGCTGGCCATTTCCTCAGGAACCCCTTATGTCAAGTTGTAATTGCATTATCATGAGCTCTGCCTGCCTCATTGAGCCTTATGCCGGCTTCCCTGACTTTGAGTATCAGCCATATAGCCTGAGCTTGTCTCATGTCTAGCCATGCAGAGCCATTTTATATATCCTTTGCAGCTTGATTCCCTATTTTTACCGAGAGGGCACTTTCCCCCGGGTGTCACTATCTTACACATGTATCCTTGCATTGAGAATAGGTATGTTCCAGTGCTTGGAACTTGTTTGTTTTCACATTTGACACTCGTCTCCTCCTAGTCTATAACTTTAAAGCAGTTTTATTCTTTTCCAAGATTTTCAAATATTTGGAAAAGTCCAAAAAAAAAAAATTTAAAAATTAAAAAGCTGGACAAGGAAAAATGTTATCTTTGGCAGCAGTCGAGTCATGTTGCCTTCGAACAGAGAACTGTATATCACATCCATTGGTTGGGTTAATAGTTTGACTTTAGGAGCTGTACTCGTTTATTTGATTTTATCTCCACCGACTGGTTAAGCTTCCAGTCCCTATAGAGCCTCTGTCGATGCCTCCTGTGTTGCGGAGATGTCCCAGTTTTTCATATCGAGTCTATGCTACCTACATTCAGTCACCATTTTCCGTTATGCTCTTGTTCGAAGGAAGTTGAAACCTGATTCAGCCATTTCTCAGTTATCTTGACTTTGCATGTCAGCCATTCTCGGTACAGTTACTGGTTCGTGCACTTTATTATCGAGTCCTTCCACATTATACAGCTTTGATGAGTACCTCATGTTGTATGATGGGGGATGCCTTAATTCCCTCCTTCCAGCGGATTTCATCCCATCGACTTCAGATCATTTATTCTGGGATAGGAATCTAGAGTCATCTTTGAGTGCCTTGAGACTTGCAGTCATCAATGGCAGGTTCTCTCACCATTGACAGTTCTTTGGGAATACATCAATGTCCCCTAATCGATGGATTTTCTCAAGTGTTCAACCTGAACACATTTATTCACACTTGTTAGTTTTCATTCTAGTACCTTGATTCCCATTTTCATTATTGGTGGGTGATCTCGCATCTGTTAACAATATACATCAATGACTGGTAATCAGATGATGGACTACTATGTTCGACCTCGACACCTATATTCACATAGTAGGACATGTACTTATAGTGGTTTGTGTGGAGACCTTCTATATTGGTGGCATCTCATATATGCTACCTCCTTGATCGTGCCAGTGTTCATGAGATTTCAACTCTCGTGACTTGATTCTAGTAGATGTCAGATATTTCCAGTTGTTATGGAGATATTGATCCATTGTATATATTCAATCTTTATGGAGATCATGATCCTTTGTATATCTTCATCATGGATATTGTGATCTATGTATATTGTATGTGGCAATGACCACATATGTCATATTGTATCATGCCTATTCATGGCCATTGTACTCTTATGTATCCGGGACTGCTATATGTATTCACAGTTATACGCAGAGTTGTATCATTGTATAGTGTTGATTGAGTGGTTGGTTCTTCCACTGGGTTATTCATCACTTCATTTATGGGATGGACTTATAATGTATTTCAGCCATCGTTTGACCCCTGTGACCTCACACATTAGGGGGCATTTGTTATAGCTAATTTTACCACACATGGTGAATCACACTTTTATGGCCTTCCCTGTCCCTATGCAAACTCCTTAGACCACATGGACCATTTTTGTTCCTTTGATGTTTCCTAGACCATCCCTAAAAACAAGCTTAAATTTCCATACGTGACTTTTAAACCTTTTATCGCGTATATACCTGGGTTTGACCTCTAAAACTGCGTACATCGGTATGTGTGCAAAAATCCAAATTCTTTTGGAGTTTTCCTTGATGTGGATCTGACTCACTTGTCTCCTGGCCTTCCATATGCCTTGAGATTGCTCGGATTCGACCTTTCATTACCCCATTGATGAGCTATATAAGGAACCCTTTGGATACATTGAAGGCATATGAGGAATTAAGAGAAATAGAACTATAGTCCATTGTTGTCGGAACTTGTGCTTGAGTCTGCATCCCCTTTGTCCCTTGGAGCACTTTTGTGTTCTTCGTAAGATTACCTTTTGCTTGTGAGCTTTCCATTGAGAGATGGAGGATTGAAGTGGTGGAGACCCAAGTGGGGAACTTAGTTTCCCCGATTCATAGACGTGCCGACAGAGGTTGTATTCATTGTAATCTTTGATTTTATATCAATAGAAATATCTTTTCGTATCCAATAATGTGTGTTTGAATGAATATTTTATCCATGGATGATTTCAAATGCTTTTATTTTGTTGATTATATATGCTATAGTAGAGCTAACACAATTATATATAGTATGCTTGTCTTGTTTATTGAATGTTGAGGAAGCAATTCATCAATTCAAGCTGAAGTTGGAAAGCTCAACAGGGATCTACACCAACCGTCCGGAATAAGGTACGAATGAAGATCCTTTATTGTTTGGTTTCTCTTGCATATAGGAAAGGATTGATTTATGGAGTTAAGCTGTCTCTTGTGGTACCCCAAGGCATAGGAATTTCTCTCTGTAACAACCATGCCAAGTGTGTGGGGAATATAGTCATGCAAAGGCACCACAAGCTTCCAAGTGTCTTCATGAACCCATGCCACCTTATTTTCTTATAATTTATTATTTATGTGACCCATTAAAATGTGAATATGGTAAACTAAAGTCCGTTTGGGTCCCATAGTCCCTTATTACAAAATTTATGTCTCCATCTCAACCTAGGGAACTAGTAGGTTGGTGGAGCATTATTTGCAAGTAGTCATATTTGGAAATTATTTAATGAGGGACATGACAGTACTCCCCACTCAATATTTCCTGTCCTCAAGCAATTTCAAACATGGATTTTGAATAACCTTCTTTCCTTCCAAAACTTTGCTTCAAACCTTATCTGCAATTTGAGTAATGGTTGTTATGGAGAAAACTTCCTATGGCTTGGGGTGGACCACAACAGATAGTATGATACCAGAAATCAATCAACTTCCAATATGCTAAAGAGATAAACAAGTCTAAACCTAAGGGATGAGAAGAGTACCTTGTTATGGATTTTAGTAGTAGATCAATGTTGACATTTCAACCAGACTTGCACCTACATTTCATTCTCAACAACAACGAAATACACAAGCATGATAGATATTAAGTGTTAGAACCTACTCTAGCATATATAAATCCAATGCATAATCAAAGAAACTACATCCATGGATAAAAATATTCATAGTTACACATATAATGGATGAGAAATGGATATTTCTATTAAATATGAACAGAGATATAAGTGACAAACTCTATTGGCACCTCATCGAAATCGAGAAACTGAGTCCTTAATCTAGGCCTCCACCACGTCAATCCTCCATCTCAATTGAAAGCTCACAAGACAATGGAAATATTGGTAAGAGCATCAATGGTTTCTCAAAGGACAAAGGGATCTATACTCAAGTATCCATGAATGGGGCACAAATACACTATAGTTTATTTTCTCTCACAAGTTCTCCTCCTCTAATGCATCGAAGTAGCTCAATATATAACCCTTCAATAGGAGGTGAGGGTCAATTCAGAGCATTTCTAGGCATATGGAAGGCCAATAGTCAAGTTATTCATTACTTTATGAGGGAAAACTCCAACTATTTTATTTTTTAGCACATTTCCCGATGTACGAGGGTCATAGTGGAGCAAGATGCGTGTACATGCGGTTTATAAGCTGGTGACTCACGCATACCAATAAATAAGACTTTTTTAAGGGATTTTTTGGATCATCAAATTTATATTGAGAAAAGGGGATCCAAAGATTCTACATACGGACAAAGAAGGCCATAAAAACATGATCCACCAAGTGTGGGAAAATCATATATAAAAAATTCCAGCTAATGTGTGAGGTCATGGGGGTAATATGATTCCAAAAATACATTATAACAATACAAGAAATGGAGTAATGAAGACCCAGATGGAAAAATCGATTGCTCATAAGTACAATACATCGATAGGTCTCAACATGTGACTACAAATATGAATTGTAGCAGTCCTCAGATACATAATAGTACAATGTACATGAATACGCATAATAAACATATGTCACATGTGGTCATCACCACGTACAATAGATAGTGAAATAAGATCTTCATATTGAATGAATACATATGATGGTACACTGGAATCTAGTCATGAGAACTGATATCACATTGATACTAACATGATCAAGGAGGTAGCACATATGGAATGCCACCAAGATAGAAGGTCTTCAACACAAATCACCGCTAGTACATGTCCCATCATGCAAATAAAGGTGTCGAGGTTAAACATGATGGACCATCATCTGATTACCGATCATTGATGTATATCATTAACAGACGCGATATATCCCACCGATAATAATAATTGTGACAAAGGTATAGATTGCAATCAAACAAGTGTGAATATATGTGTTGAGATCAAACAATTGAGATATTCCATTGACTAGGGGATATTGATGTATTCCCAAATATGTCGATGGTGAGAGAACCTTCCACTGATGACTGCAAGTCTCACAGCACTCAATGGACTCTAGATCCTTATTTTAGAGTAAATGATATGAATTTAATGGAATGGAATCCATTAGAAGGAGGGAATTAAGGCATACTCCATCAACCAACATGAGGTATAAAACAACGCTGGATAATTTGGAAGAACTTGGATGAATAGGATATGCACGAACCAGTAACTATATCGGGAATGGCTGACATTTAAAGACAAGATAACTGAGGAATGGCCGATTTAGGTTAAAAATTCATTCGAAAAAGATCATAAGGAAGATGGAGAATCATAGGAATCATAGAATCGCCATGGAAACTAGCACAAATCTGCGACATAGGAGACATCGATAGAGGATCCATAGGGACTAGAAGCATAACCAATCATGGAGAAGACGCAGAGTAATGAGTACCGCTCCTAAAGTCATATTAATAACCCAACCAATGGATAGAATATGCAGTGCTCTATTTAAATGTGACATGACATGACAACTGCTAAAGTAATATAATTTACCATCCAACTTTTTATGTTTTTATTATTCTTTTTGGTCTTTTTCTTATTGGAAATGACTGTTGTAGGTAAGAAAACTAGTTCCAAGTAGTATAATATACCTATGAGTCAATGTAAGGAAGCATGTGTAGGATAAGGACACTTAGGGGGATGTCTCCTATGGGTATGGGGTAATCAAGCTACAAAAGATATATGGAAGGCTCTGCTTGGATAGGATTGAGACAAGCTCAGGGTATATGGCTTATAAAACCGATGTAGGGAGCCAACACAAGGCTCAATACGACAAGTGCATGCATTAAATGGAATTACAACTTAATATAAATAGGAGTCTCCATGGGAGATTGACAACATAATGTTCAATAAAGAATATGAGGTTCTTGCTCAAAGACACAGCGGGACTACAAGGGACTCCGAGACCTAAGGGAGGAATCTTAGCATGGGTACCAAATGGAAAATTAGGATCTATGTAGGGAACCCATGAGTAGAAAGGCTCTACCACTTGCGGAATGTTACTTCTAGTAGCAGTGTGAAGGTTTTGTAACATCACGAAGTGGGTTCATATATATAGTTAAGGCGACATGGTCATAGGAAAATAAATGATACACACAAAAAAGTTACCCTATCCTATATGCCAGTTCAAAGTTATACCTATTATAGACACAAATGTGTAATGACGTCAGCAAAAGTGCACCCAAAATGAGTCCGTACACCACAATATTAGGCCAAAACAACTAAAAAAGGTTAATAAATGCTCAAACTATTACCTAAGTGGGTAAAATTTTCAAAATAAAAATGATAAATAGTAAAAATTGACATTTGTACCATACCATTTTTTTTACCATAAATAGTGCATTTGGAGCCATTTGGACCAAAAAATTCAACTGTCAATTTTAGGAGCTGGGAGCAACAAAGTCACGATTCGTCAGGACCAATAAAATCCTAATCTCATTCTGCATCATTTCCATGCATTTATTTTCATTTTCCATGATGTATTTTTTAGTTTGGAGCAACCATAAATGGGTATCCTCGCCCATGTGGGTCACAAGCTATCGAGTCTCGTATAGGGCCTTATGCACATGGGTAAACCACAACCTTCCCATGTACATACACAATTTTTCCCATGAAAAGTCACGTAAAGGGACATGTATACATAATTTGATGGAAAAAAATCATCAAAATTCAATGTTTTTGGATAGGATGGTGTTGGAATGGAGGGAGTGTGAGCATGATAATGTGAACAGGGAAGTCCATCAAAACATAAATGCTCAACAATCTCTAAAAATATGTGGATTATACAAGTTTTGGAAGATTGGGGGTTTGAGGGCCCAACCAAGACTTCTTCAGATGTTTGTTGACTACTGGAACCCACACATAGAGGCTTTCCATCTAGATGGGATTCCCTTGAGACTAGAAGTGGAATATATCTACTTCATTACTGGACTATCCCATTGAGGCAAGGTAGTAAACTTGTAGGCTTGTGGGGTTGGTGGAGGGCTGAACATAGAGGAGTAAATAGCCATTTTTTGCCTTCGGATACAAATAATATTGGAAGCCAGGTTCCAGTGAACTCCATATAGATCCCGAGTCTTGAGGTGATAGTTTTGGTACTATCCAGAATAGTAAAGTTGGAATCACTTCAGCAGGCCTCCATTCATATCATGTTTTATTCAATAGAGTGTATGAAACCTACAATATATGATTGGAGCACATCATTGTTGAACACTATGAAACAACATCTGATAGAGTGTAGGATAGGAAGGATAAAAAACTTCAGTTTCACCAACCTACTTAGCACTTTCTTTTTTGAGTGGGTACTAGGATTTAGCCCAAGAGTCAAGGTTCCTCCATATAGTCTATGAGACCCATCCCAAACTCATTGGGCAGAGGTGATGCGGGTGGTTAGGCGGTAGGTCAAGCACCGAGTCCTTTCTCACTAGACTTCTACCACTGGTGGAGGCGACAAGTCGTGGTCGCGGATGACTATCCCTATGTAGGGATCAAATTTTGTGGATACCCAGACATGCCACTACCATCAGGTGCTGCATACTATGAAATAGGTAAAAATTGTTAGAATAATCAACCCATAGTTAGCTACCTTAGACATTAAATTAATCATTTTTGTCTTATTTGCCTAGTTTCATGATTCCACCTTATGCAAGTTGTCATCTACCTATCCATAGTGGTCAAACTTGCCTATTTTGACTCATGGAGTGCTTGGGAAACCTCAAGGAATCAAATCTACTTTATTCCTGGCCTCTTAGGCACCCTTCTGCTTTTTCTGCTTTATTGCCTTCTTTTTCAGTGCTTTAAGGCAATTGGGAAAGTTTGACTAGGTGAGGTTAATTGGTTTTTTGTCCTCCACATCCTCCACTCTTTTCTCCTATGAAAAGCATGTATGAGTTGTCCTTCCATCACCGTTTAGCTTTCTTAAGTGCTTTTGCCAATTCGTGAGCTCCTTAGCTGATTTGGAAACTACTTTATGCACCTATGGGGGAATTGCTTAATTTTAGTAAGCTTGCTTTTGACTAGATTCGAATTGCCTCCTCATGCATTCGAATCCCTTATGTAATTATTTAATTTGGAAGCCTATGTTATTACAGGGTTGGCTATTGTACACTGAGTTAATACAGTTTAGTGTTCAGCTCCATATTCAGTCTCTTTTGTGAGTGATTTTTCATGTACAATTGATAATTGTTGTGAGTGTTATTGTTCAATCACTGGGTTCAATTTCCACAAAAATATCAAATGTATTTTGAATTATTTGAATTTTTTTTTAATATAATGGAATTAAAAACATGTTTTTGGCGGTATCATGTACTGAAGTTGATCATGTATTTGCAAATGTGGGTCTAATATGAACATATGGTTTCCCCTTACATCGTTGGAGGGGATGATGGGATGGCATGATTGGTGTAGATGCGGATTGGATGCTCCAAAACATACATGACAACTTCTCCAGAATGACACACAAGGTACCCATGGTGTAACTCGAGGACTTTTCTGAGGTTATGTAGAGACACGTATTAGGCGTACCACGCCCATGGGTTAGAATATTTTGGCTATTATCCAATGTATTTGTTTGTTACCATGACCACTACCCTATCCCACTTCCTAAAGGCGTAGATGCTTAGATATACTTTTTGTATCGATCATATATTTTTTTGGTGGGTTAAAGCCCCAATTTTATATCATGATATTTTGTATTGTGACACCATTTTTAACTGTATTTGGAAATAAAGACTTATAGTGATCGGATTGATGTATTTACATGTGTGTTTAAATGTGGATGTAATGTATATGCTTTGTTATTGATGGAAGAAATGTCGGTCTAAAATGTAATTTGTGTAAGAATCGACAACATGATTGTAAATCCTACAAATATGAATGTATGTTATGTAGTAAAATTTTTGTTCTAACAACCTTACTCGTAATAACCTTCAATATAAAGTCGGATCCTTGATATGGTACATGCCACTTAACTGTAACATAACTAGTTGTGAGTCAAGGCAGACTTCAATAGATCGAACAACATTGGAGATGGCATCACGTAGTAACTCAATCACGACAATATATTTAGCAACATTGTTTGATGATGGCCGAAGACACACACCCACTGAAGACACCACATGACCCTCGGGAGTGTAAATGATGCAATTAGTTGAATCTAAGTTTTTAGTATGGAAACTAGAACCATCAGTGTATCCTAGGTATAATGAAGATTCTGTTGACATCTGTCATAACAAGGAGAAGCATGTCAACAAATCAAATCGCTTCAAGGGAACCAAAAGTAAAATATGCAACTATACAATAATTTACAAGATATCAGTCTCAGCTGAGACTTAGACATAATTTTATTCATATAGAGCCCATTTTTATGCTCTTCCAAGTCTATCCCTTCATAATCCTCTAGCTCATAGGCTCCCTTCTCAAGGACATGTTTTACTACGTAAGGACCATGCCACATGGGGTTGAACTTACCCACCCCTAACGGTTCACTAGCTTAGTGATATGGGAGGACCAAGTCACCTTCATTAAATATATGGGGACAAATAGAATTATCATACTGATATTTCACACAATGCTTATTGATCTCAAGAGCCACTATGACATCTTAGTGCTCCTCATTAAGGTGCTCTATGTGGACCAAACATTCTTCCAACTCAAAAGTCTTTGGTAAGAGTTCTATGGCTAGTTTTAATGAGGTAATTTCACATTCAACTAGTCAAACTGAATCCACCCCATGTACTAATTGATAAGGAGAAAACTTAGTGGTAGTCTTAATTGCGGTTCGGTAAGCCCACAAAGCAGGCTAAAGCATAATGTACCAATTGGTCTTACTTTGTCTAACGATTCTTTGTGGAATGGAATTAAGGGATTTGTTCATAGCTTCAACCTATCCATTCAATTGAGGATAATAATAAGAAGAATACTCTTGCTTATATCCTAGTTTCAAAGATAATTCATCCATCATCTTATTTTGAAAGTGCCTTCCATGGTCAATGAAAAGCTCTCTTAGGATACCCAATCGAGTGATAATCTGATTGAGTACAAAATGAGCATTCGTCTCACTGTCATATTTAATAGTAGGCATATCCTCTTCCCATTTCATGAATTAGTCAATGGCCACTATGATGTGATGGTTCCCCTAGCCGAAGCTGGATTGCAATCCATAAATTCTATCCCCCACTTGGTGAAGGGACCGATGGTGATAATAGGATGTAGCAGGGAAGGATGTGAGTGCACATTCCATGAAAACACCTCGCAATGGTGTCATCGTTTGACCACACTAACGTGATCTTTAAATATCTACGGCTTGTAATAACTCGCTCTAAGGATATTTTGATTTGTAGCAATCCCAAATAAATGACCACCACATGCCCCATTGTGGAAATCATTCAGAAAAATATCAGCCTCATCATGATTCAAACATCGACGCAAAATGTAATCATCCCCACGATGATGCAATGTGTCACTAATAATAAGGTAGTTCTTAGAATTATGTCGTAAATGTCGATTTTCATCCCATGAGAGATGAGGAGGAACCTTCAAAGTCTGAAGGTATATGATGATAGCACCATACCAAGGGTATGTGGTTGAAATAAGGAATATATGCTCATCCACAAATTAATCTTCATGAATATTTTCTTCATCCAAACTAGGGAGATCCTACATGAGCTCTACAAAAACTAATGATTTCTTCGACTTTTCCGAAACAAACCTGAGATCGAATTCTTGCAAAATAAAAATATATTTATTGTACTTTCCCCCTATCATTCGTCTAGTAAAGAAAAAATGAAACAGATTTATATGATCTATGACAGTAGTCTGGAAAAGAAAAATATAATGTCTCAACTATTGTACTGCATGAAGAGTCGCTAAATCCATCTTCTCGACGTGAATCTATCGAAGTTCTACTTCAATGAGATTTCGACTAAGATAGTAGATAACGTGTTGTTGGAGCTCATCGTCCTCTTGAACCAAAACCATCCCAATCATCCCTTGAGACTCGACCATATATAATAGGAAATCACGGCTATATCCTTGTGTACTAAGCATGAGGGTCTATGCCAAGGATTTCTTAAGTGCATCAAAAAATTCCTGGGCTCGCCCATACCATATGAACGGAGTTTCCTTCTTCAAAATGCGCATAAAACCCTTAGTTAAATTGGAGAAATTGATGGAAAATATCTGTAATAAGTTATCCATCCCTTAGATACTATGAATATGTCTAATCGTGCATGGGGGAGACGACTAAAGTATTTCCTCAACCTTCATAGGATCGACCCTAATACCCTCCTTAGAAATGATAAACCCTAATAACCAACCCACTCTCACAAAAAATATGCACTTTTGATGGTTTGACTGGATTTGATAATGACAGCATCTTTCAAAAACCAAGTGCAAATGGTCTAGATGATCCACTCTCAAACATGAGTGAGAAACTAAATTTTTTAGATAGACTTTGATAATACGCTTAAGTTCATGAAAAGCAAAGGGAATGGCCCACTAAATTGTAGCTCTGGTGTTTTTAAGGTCAAAAGGATCTTTCGGTATTCAAGCATACCCCAAGGACAAATGAAAGAAGTATTATGTTGGTCCTCATGTTTTAATTGGATTTGGTTACACCCTGTAAAACCATCCATAAACGAAAAAATTTCACTCCCATCGCACTCATCCAATATCTGATCTACCAATGGTGTGGGGAAATTATCTTCCAGACTGACATTATTCTGGTCTCTAAAGTCAATGCACACATGGATATTTCCATGCTTCTTATCTATCAGAATGGGATTGGATACCAATTTAGTCCAGGGAACTAGATAGATAAAGCCATCTTTGAGTAAATTTCTATCTCATCCTTAATGGAAGGCACCTTATGAGGGTTCATCGCACGTAAACACTGTCGAACATGTTTAGAATTAGGATAAGTTTTAATATCATGCTAAAAAATATGAGGGCTATTCCTGGCATCTCACCATACGACCAAGAAAAAAGATCACGAAATTATCTAAAAATATTGTTGTATTCCAATAAGCCAGGCACATCACAGAGGCCACAACATCTTCACCAACCACTATGTGTTTCATCATGTTATTCATACACTCCACATGGACTAAGAAAGCCACATGGTAAGGAAAGCGAGGTTGGATCTCATGGGTGTCAATTCTAACTATAGTGGAAGGCTTGGAATCATGATCCAACCAGTAGTTGGTAGGTTTTCAAGCATTCAACAAAGTCTAGCACTTCAACTGCTTCACCTACCTCGACAGGCCCATCTCGACAAATTCTCCTCGACAGGTCCACCTCGACAGATCAGTCTCGACAAGTTCACCTCGACATGTTCGCCTTGACAAGTCTGCCTCAATGGTTGAAATTCTGAACCGTTATAGATTCTTTGTAATTGAACATAACGGGCAGTCACCCAAGCATCATAGCATCCTATATAAGCATGTACAATAATGTAATATATAGATATTTATGATTCCTCCATATTTCATGGAGAAGAAGTAATAAATTGGTTAGAATTCTTGCATATTGTCTGTTCATATACTTTCTGTTGACTTGAGTGTATTCCTACTTTACTGTTCTTTTTATATGCTTCCACCATAACAAAACTCGACTCATTCAGTTGAATTTTGTCCCTAGCATGCACTTGGGCATGACTTGGATCATTGGTATCAGAGCTTGATATTGTCCAGAGCTTAAGTTACATAATCACTTCCATCGAATTTATTTAATGTATGCATGTTCAAACATGCTCAGAAACTCAGCAACACTAGCAAACACTTCCTTCGACTTCAGAAAAGATGGCTGAAGAAACATAAAATAAACATGCAACTGATGAGACAAAGCAACTCATAGAAAAATCACTAGCTCACCAATGGACTGAAATGTTCTCCAGTTCATTGAGATTCTTGTACATTTAAGTAAGTAGATCATTGTGTGGCTCATTGTGTGGCCCATACCCACAAAGCATAAGGAATTTTATCAAATGCTCCCCAATGACATAGGTGAGGATCCCATGTCCTATAATTTTTCTCCAAAATAATATAAGGTTCATCAATATAATTAGCCATGTATTCTTCATACAAGAAGTGAATGAATAACCTCCACCAAAATCTAAACCAAAAAAGGAGCAAAGAAAACATGAAGTCTTCAAGTGACTCAAATAATTCTCATCAATACACCCATGAAGACGTATATCATCATGAAATAACAAAGGATGTTTATGCCAATAATAACGTTCTTTAATCATATATATCTTCACCCAAGTGTGGGATGAGGTTTCTCCAACATCAAATATGCTAGGCAAGGAGCAAGGAAAATCATGAGTCTCCAAGTGACTCAAGTGAACATCATAAGTGCATCCATGTAGATGTGTATCATCATATTCTAACAAATGATGCTTCTTCAAATTTAAAGAAGATGGTGATATATTCATGTCATCATAAAAGGGATAGATATAAGTTACATACTCTTCATTTGGCACCATCAAATAGAAACCTTTCACCCAATTTTCATCCCCAATTGATGTGGCTGAAAATAAAGTAGCGAGTGAATAATTGTGATCCAAGCTTACCTCTATGCAAATCTTACCTATTAATATTTTGAATGCATATTCTCCATCATTGGCTGGTAAAATTGTTTTCAAATCATGTGCCTCCTCCAAGGATCTGCAACTCTCACCAAGATTCAAATCATAATACCTTTGAACAAGAACAAGTGATTGGTTTCCTTCTTGTTTGAATGTAGCCTCTCCAAGTGCCTGCATATCAACATGTGCCTCATGTTACACAATCACATGAGGTTCCTCCTTTGTAACATAATTTTTTTCAGCCATTAGATGACTGTTTGATATGTAGGAGGTTGTAAAGGACCCTTGTAACCTCTCTTGAAGTTGCTCAATCTGCACCATAGGTTTTTGGAGTGAATTTTGGGAGGACTCTAAGTCATTAGAAAACTTTCAACTATATTTTAGATTCTTCAAGGTTATTCCATTATACAAACCAACAAGCTCAATTAAATAATCTCTATCAGAAATCAAATTCAAAATATTACCTTTGATGTCCAATATTGTCGTATAAATTTTATCGATGTCCTCCATGGAATATTTATGCTCCATGCTCCAACAATTTTTTGAGACCAAACCATGTGTTCCATGGAGAGTATTTAGGGTCTCTTGAATATTATTTTCATCCATACTCAATGACCCTTTAATAAAAATAGGTTCTTGTTGAGAAACATCCTCTTCTTCTTTCTTCTTGATTTGATCAACTACTTGAAGCTCAAGTGGTGATGGGGAAGAATGATATTAAATAGTTTCAAGGTACTCTTATTCATTATCATGTTATGTTTCCTCATATTTTTAAAAGTCACTTGGGAGTGACTTTCTATCCTAATCTTGATGTAATACTTTTTCTACTCCACCACCCACATAACTTGGTGACTCATTGGTATCCTTCATACATGATTGCCGATTGTTCATTAATGAGTTCAAATATGAATTATTGTGTCTATGTACATACAAACAAGTATAAAATTATTCAAATATAATTTTCTTATGTGTCTCTCCATGATGGAAACTACTACTACCCCTTGTTGTTGGCTTACCCCTAAGTTGGCTAGCTATCAATTCGAACCCTTGCATAAGCTGCTTGGTCATATCATAAAAATATGACTTAATGAGTTTCCTAAATTCATACCTATCATCCATAACTTAAATATGTTCCACTACCATGCTCTGATACCATTGTAATGTCCCTTCTTGGAAATTTTGGAGAAATGCACAAATTGGGCAAATTCGGGCTTAACTAGTTATGACTCTAGAGTGTTCCAAATTTCACCAAATGGTCCCGAATTTGAAAGGAAATGGTATCATGAGTCTTAGAAAATAAAATGGTGTTTTATGGAACTTCTTATATTTTTTTATAACTCTGAAACTTCATTTTGAGTTAATTAAAAAAAGGGAAATATTACTAGGAAATTGTGATTACATTTCCCCTAGGGTGTAGGAAAAAATGATTTCCCAACTCATGTACGAACCTACCAAATTTAGAATAAAAGTATTGGGACTGATATAATACCTCATGGAATGTAATTAAACATGGTTATTATTTCTTCAAACTGGTTATAGAGTTCCACATTCGTTTGATAACTTTCATTGATATTTCATATGGGGAATTTGCATAACTAGCTCGATTTTGACATATGAAAGTTAGAGTTAAAGGTTCAGAATAGGATGTGACATATAGATACCATGTAAAGAATACAAATTTATTCCCCAAAATTATTATACACTAGATAAATCCCTTCATACAAGTCTTGTATACAACTCATTCAATATGGGAGTCAAAGACATGCAAACTAGTGATTTAATAACGTGGAGTTGCAAGAGTTTCACATATGGATTTCATGTATTTCGACCCACAAGGAATAGGGACATGAAATTACAAATTAAAAAATCATATATGGATATCAAAAAATCATAAAACTTAGATAACATCCCTCACACAAATATGATATAAAAATACTTCATGATTGAATCCAAAATCCATGAAAACTAGTGATACAATGGCATGAGAATGCAAGCTTTTCACATAGGAGTTTCTTGGATTTCGAGATGCATATCACATGGGAATGAAATTACATAGAATTAAATAATATATGGATTCCCAAAAATCATCAAAATCATAGAAATGTTATCATACAAATATGATATAAATCTACTTCAATATTGAAGCCAAATCCATGAAAACTAGTTATTCAAGAGCATGGGGAATGCAAGCCTTTCATACATATATTTCTAATATTTCGAATTACAGAGAATATGGAAATGAGATTACAAATCCATACATCATATACCCAATCTTGGATATCAAATATCCTCAGCAAATTGCAAGCACCACTCCAACAAGTGCGCCATCGACATGAGAATGTGGGGAATGGAGAAGAAGGAATGAGATAATAGGGACATATATGAGAATTTGATTGTATGGACATTCAACATGAAATTAAAACACCTTCATTAATATCCAATGAGAATTATGAATGGCCTATCCATAAACCAACTTGGAAAGAAATCCAACTCCATTGAAATTGGTTCACAAGCAGGGAGAATGAACACTCATCGTGCAACGGACAAGAAAACGCTTGTAACCCACCTAGAACTAAAAAATAAATATTTTTATTTATTTGAGAAAACATTCAAGGATGAATGTAATTGAATATTTTATTTATTTAAATAATTAAATGAAGAGACACCTATCCAAAGGAGACTGTTGAAAAAGTGTTCACTGATCCACTAGGAGGAATGAGTAGTTATAGAAGGATAAATGAAAAATGCCAGCAGTAGCATTTCACTTTCTAGATGTTGCAGGAAGAAAAATACCTAAAATTGTGGTCATGTTCCCTGAGAGGAGAAACTGAGCAGGTGGCTCATTTAATTACAAAATTGACCCAAAGACCTAGGAAATATTATCAATACCATCAAATTAAGCAAGAGGCTCTCTACATCCTATTCCAAGTGAATGAACCTTGTGACTGCTGCAAATTGAAAAGTCAGGAACATAGGGAATTCGATGAGGGGATACATATAACATGAAATTGTTGAGAGTTAAGTCTACTATTGAGTGCTAAGTTGCATAGATTTCTGTGTGGGTTGTTACACATCATCTTCATCCTAGTGGTTCAGTGACCAGGCTCGAGGGTCCTAAAGCAAGTGATATTTGCTTCTTTCAGAAGATGGTTTGGAGGAATGGTTTCCTTTGGGTGTTTGTTCCCCTTCTTTAAATTATCCAGGATCTAAAATGTTTTGTTATTTATCTGTGATTTAATTCTATATCAATATCTTGAAGATTTATGAATGATGTTGGATTCTATAACTAGTAAACTATTTTTAGATTAGAACCAGTTAAAAAGATCATGGGTATGTATATTGTTTATAAAGTATGATTTAGTATCTACATATTTTAATACTAACCATACCATAATGCATCTACTATGTAAAATAAAAGCTGTAGTTGCTTTCCTATGATGTTATAATCAGTTTTCGGAGTTCATTATTCTAATTGTCATAAGTTCAATAATTACAGTCATAGATTAGGATAACCATTGATATGTAAATAATGCAATTTCTCCTTTCATCTAGTTCTACTTACTATACATCTAATCTAATTAGAATTACTAAGTTTCCAACTAGATTTCAAAACCCTCACTTAACACTTAGTATACTCGAGATTCACTCAGATAGTATTTTATTATCATATTTATTTATTAGTGTTAGCCAACAGTTAAACTATGGCTTAAAGAACTCAAATAAAAATATGCAATAATAAATTTACTCTGCATAGAATGTATATATATATATATATATATATATATATATATATATATCATAATATTTAATACTTACTACTTATTCCATAAATCATTATCTTCCAACTCAAGAACAAAAACAACTAAAATTATACTATTAACCCATTTACATATTAGTCGCAAATATGTTATTATCATTTAAGAATCGGTACATGTCAAGGGTTCAAACCCTGTAACCCCTCGATAGTCAATGAGAATTTATACTATAGCTAGGATTTTTTTTTAAATAAAGAAAACATCAATGTTAAACTTTAATTAAACAAAGAATTTATTAACATTACATATGTTAAATACTTACAGACCAAATCATATTAAATATATATATAAACAAATCCATGACAGAGTTAAAAATGCAGTGGCATCATGGCCCAAAGTCTCCAACCTAAAATACAATAAACTAAGCATTGGTAACAAGTTCGGTGTCGTTTTTATAGGTCATTAGATCAAAACCTGTCGAGGGTTATTCAGATACAACAAAAAGTAAAAGCTACTTAAATCCAATATTTTTTTGACCACAAACTTATTAGAACTAGAGTTTGAATCCCGTAGGGGTGGGTCTATCCGCAAGCATTCCAAAAGTTTATAAACCAGGAAATCAATAATCCATTCCACTATCAACACAACCGCCTTACGGTGCTAAAATAAATCATCCCACTATTTTTTCTTGATAGAGCATTTCTCTTTGTTAAAAATAAATTAATATATATATATATATATATATATATATATATATATAATCTAAACAAAGCAATGGCCTCACGACCCTAACAATAAATTTTTTTAACTACTGAGTGCTGGAGAGTACAAATGGACTTCCGGCCCTAACAAGTTACTAAAAAAAATATGGAGTCAAAATCGAGATAACATTTAGGATTTAAAGAGACTGTGTAATTTCAACAACAAACTCTTACGAGATTTGCTTATAAAAACAACATGTTTACAAGTTTCAGAGTGACAGTCAAACGACTAGTCAAACACTCCTTAAAATCAAGAACTCTGTTATAGCAGAGCTAAGTAAGCAAATTATAGTCTTTTCACACCATGGTCAACCATCTATAAAAGCCTCAATGTAGAACCAAAGAAGGTTACCATTTTTAATTTTAGCGACAAGGAAACGTGAGATTAAGTCCATGCTAGGAGAACGCTACCACAAGTCATAGAGCCCCAAGCCCAATTTACAAACATAGTGGCCTCATGGACCAAAGTATCCAACCTAAAATACAATAAACTAAGCATTGGTAACAAGTTATGTACCATTTTTATAGGTTATTAGATCAAAAACTGTCGAGCGTTATTCGGCTAGAACAAAAACTAAAATCTACTTAACTCTAATATTTATTTTCAACCACAAATTTATTAGAACCAGAGTTTGAATCCCATAGGGTCGGGTCTGTCTGCAACCATTCCAATAGTTTATAAACCAGGAAATTGATAATCCATTCCATTGTCAACACAACCACCTTACGATGCTAAAATAAATGATCCCACTATTTTTTTCTTGACATAGCATCACTCTTTGTTAAAAAGAAATTAATATATATAATTTAAACATAGAAATGGCCTCACGGCCCTAACAATACAATTTTTTAACTACTGAGTGTTGGAGAATACCAATGGCCTTCCGGCCTTAACAAGTTACTAAAAAATGAAAACTATGGAGTTAAAATTGAGATAACATTTAGGAATTAAAGAGACTGGGTAATTGCAACAACAAACCCTTACGAGAGTTTCTTATAAAAACAACATGTTTACAAGATTCATAGAAACAATCAAACGACTGCTCAAACACTTCTTAAAATCAAGAACTCTATCATTGTATATCTAAGTAAGAAAATTACAATCTTTTCACACCTCGGTCAACCATCTATACATGCCTTAAGGAAGAACCAAAGAAGGTTAGCATTTTAGTTTTTAACAACAAGGAAACTCAGGATTAAGTCCATGCCAAGAGAATGCTACAAAAATCCAGAGCCACAAGTCACTGAGCCACAGGATGCAAGGTGACAGATCTTACTGGATCCAAGACTCTACCACCACGATGACCATTCAAAAATCCAAGCGCAGCAACCGAATCCGAGACCTCTTGCACATTGAAAACGCAGAGGGGTCAACAAGAGATCCTAAAGTACTTTTATAATAATGCAAACGATAATGCAAGCAAGGGAAATAACTTTCCTTGTAATGTGTGAAAGGTCGCTAAAGCAATAAGGGCTTTGTCACCAGCGTCCCCACCTCGTTGAAACAAAGCCACCCAAGAAAGAGATTTAGTGTAGACAGTCCTCCAAGATTTGACAGAGTGGAAGCTTAAGCCAAGTTTAACGCCAAATTACGATCGGGAGCATGAGGTCAATAGCTTGAAGGCCAAGAGCTCGGCTCTCTCCCTCTCCTCTTCATAGTGGTGCATAAACCAAATAACACAGCCACCAGGCCAATAAAAAAAAACAAGGAACACTAAAAACCTTAGGGTTTTCGATTAGACCTTCATGCTTTCCAGCTGGTGATATTAAAGTCGTCCCATGTCCTGGAAAGTGTCACTTTTAAATCAAAAACTTCAACACCAAATCGATATAGTTCCAACCCATAATTTATCCCTTCGATGCCATAGTGTTTTTATTTCATGCTTCTATTATCGTATGGTAAGGGGAAGGTTTGTTTCCTTTTGTCTTTTTCTTAAGCCCTTTCTTAGGTTTTGGTGTATATCCTTAGCTTAGGACCTTGTTATAACTAGGAGGTTGTAAGCCCTTCATTTTCAAAACCTGCAAAGAGTTACATAAGGCTTTATTTATCTATAAGGAGCTAAGTAAGACCCGTAACCCACCTCCCCAACATCTAACTAAGGACAAATAACATTCAAAGGAAAGCATAACCAATAAGCACAACAACTTTAACTAACGGAAAATAAATGTGATGTTTCTTTTTTAACTTGACGTCAAGTAAAGTAGTGTCGTCATAACAATAAGTCGCATCATAATGTTTCCATAAAGAGTCATTTATGTTCAATGGATAAAATACTAAACACATTTTAAAGATTGTATTAATTTATTTAAACCTTTATATTTGCAGTTAGACCTAGGTCACATTTCATTGTTTGTCATAATTGTGTCCTATATGTTAAGCGCAAATATGAACATTGTATTGATTCTTTTATCCTTTATAATTATAGTTAGACCTTTACTTGTTTTTTTTACAAAATTTCAAGATGTTTACATGTGGTATCATAGCGGTTTTCTGAACACTAGGCCTGCAGATTGGCTCACTCGCATGCAAAATAGTAAACAAAATATACTAATCGTGTTTTAAAACTATTTCTATCCAGAAATATAAAATTGTATTTTGCATGAAATGGAAGGAGTTGAAGCATCTGCTGAAGATGGATCCCATCAAAATAATCCAGATAAAATTTATGTGGAATTAAACAATCAACCCTCAAAACTACTTCAAATAGTGAAATATTTAAAAGATGAAATACAAACTGTAAAAGAAGATAACAAAATAATTTTAAGAGCTCGGGAGGAAGTAAATCAGATATTACTAGAAAACATTCCTGGAGAGTCTCTAAAAATTTCTTCAAAAGGAAATTATTATCTGAGCATTATTATGAAGAAAGAGATAAAGATTTTTATGAACTTAAACTAGGTTCAATGTCCATGAAAGAGTTAAGTAGTAAATTTTTAAGTTTACTAATATATGTACTGTATATAATTGATGAAAAACCTAAGATACAGAGGTTTTTAAGTTGTTTTCCTACTAGTTTCAAGGACATAATTGAGTTTTATAATCCAAAGACCCTTAAAGAGGCAATGAGAAAAGATAACATATGTTATGAATAGATTAAAAATAGGAAAGAAAGAATACCTAACTGGAAAACTAAAAGAACAACTTCGATCAGAAAAGAAAAGGTTTTAAGTCTAATAAAATATTCCGAAATAATTCTCATAATTTCTCTAAGAATACTTATCTAGGAACAAATTTTAAAGGTAAAACACACCAAAAAATTACAGCACCAAAAGGGAGAGACATGCCTAATAATTATGCTAAAAAAATTAATAGAAAGCACCTATAAAGTGTTGGGAATTCCAAGGACCTCATTACATGAAGGATTTTCTGAACAGAAGGAGAAACTACAGCAATGTACATACTATTCAGGAGGAAGAAATTGTTGGTGATGTACTGAATGAAATGTCCAAAATTAATGCAGCCTTAGAGAATCATCATGTTGATCATCAAACCTCCATGGTGGAAGTACAAGGTATGATACAAAACCATCATGTTTCTATTTTGATTGACCAAGGTGATAGTTTAAGCTATTTGTCACCTAGCATAGCAGAAAAGTGAAATTTATCTTTGAAAAAGTTTGAAAAGTCTTGTTTGGTTCAGTTAGCTATAGGAACTAAAAGAAAAGGTAGTTAATTATGTTGAAAGTTGTGAAATTTTCATGAGTTAGTTCAAAAATGAAGTAAATTTAAATGTATTACTGTTAGGGTCCTATGATGTTTTAATAGGCATGGATTGGGTGGAAAGTTTATGTTAGACAAATCCCAGCATTACAAATGAAAAAGGATGTAAGGAAAGGTTGTAAAGTTTTTACTGTACATATAATAAATAGCGAACACATGGATAAAGAAGATAAGATATTCAATGATATTCCAATCTTACAAGATTTCTTAGATGTTTTCCCAGAAGAAAATCCAGAATTATCTCCAAAGAGAGATCTGGATTTTACTATTGAGTTAGTAATAGGAGTTGTACCTAATTCAAAGGCTCCTTATTGAATGAATATATTAGAACTTAACGAATTAAAACTACAACTACAAGAACTGATAGACAAGAATTATATAAGGCCATGTGTATCCCCTTGTGGAGCACATGTATTATTCATTTAAAATAAAGATGATACATTACGTTTATGTACAGACTACCGTCAACTAAATAAAATGACAATTAAAAACATATATCCATTGCCCTGCATCGATGATTTGTTTGATCAAATACGCGGAGCGACGATATTTTCAAAAATTGTCTTGAGATCTGGATATCATCAAGTCAGAATTAAAGATGAAGATATTTTTAAAATTGCTTTCAGAACCCTATACGAGCATTATGAGTTTGTAGTTATGCCCTTTGGGATAACAAATTCTCCAACAACTTTCATGTTCTTAATGAATAGTGTATTAAATAAATATTTAGATCAATTTGTAGTCGTATTCATGGATGACGTATTAATTTATTCAAAAATGAAAGAAGAACATGATGAACACTTGCAGATAATACTACAGGTTCTGAGAGAACATAAAGTTTATGCAAAATTCAGTAATGCGAACTCTTTAAAGATTAAATACAATATCTAGGTCACGTGATATACAAGGAAGAAATATCAGTAGACCCGGATAAGATAAAATCAATAATGGAATGGCATGTTCCCAAGGATTTAACGAATGTACGATCATTTATGCGAATTATAGGTTATTACCAGAAATTCATAAAAGGATTCTCGAAGATCGTGAATCCCATAACATCATTATAGAAAAAGGAAAAAATATTTGTATGGGATCTAAAGTGTGAATTAAAGGAATTGTTCACTACTACAACTATACTAAAAATAGTAGATCCAAACAAGGACTTCGTTGTGTGCACTGAAGGATTGGGTGGAGTACTATTACAAGAGAGTCACATAATAGATTATGAATAAAGGAAGCTAAAAACACATGAAAATAATTATGCCAGTTATGATTTAGAGCTGGATGCCATAATTCATGCTTTGAAAATGTGGCGCCATCATTTAATTGGTAAAATATTTCTATTAATGTATGATAACATAAGCTTGAAATATTTGTTTAGTCAACAAAATCTGAACGCAAGGAAAGCTAGATGGTTATATTTCCTCAGCGAATACGATTTTGAGATAAAACACATCAAAGGAAAGGAAAACAAAGTGTATGATGCCTGAAGAAGAAATGAAAATTTTATAGCTAGCATTAACAGTTACAAAACATAATTAGATGATAAATTGAAAGAAGGGATAGAAATGGACAAGGAATACCAAAATCTAAGAGAAAAAGTAACTAATAATGAATCTGAAAATGTAAAAATAGATTATAGTTTAAATGAAAAAGGCCTAATGTTGTATAAAAATAGAATTTATGTACCTAACATACCACAAATTAAATTGTTGATTTTAAATGAAGTACATATTTAAGTCCTTATTTTGCACACCCGGGTTATCAAAAGATGATAATCATGCTAAGGAAATATTTTTTTTTCCTAATATGAAGAATGAAGTTGCTGAATATATAGCCAGGTGTATAGAATGTCAACAAGTTAAAGTTGAGCATCAACACCCAGCAGGACTTTTGCATCCACTGTCAATTCCCAAATGGAAATGGGAAATTATTAGTCTTGATTTTATAACTGGATTTCCTAAAAATCAGAAACATAATGATTCTATAATGGTAGTGGTAGACAAACTAAGAAAGGAATCACATTTTATACCTATTAAAACAAATCATAAGGATGCAAACATTCATGACATCTTTATGAAGGAAATTTTTCGGTTGCATGAAATTCTGAAGGTATTAATTTCTGACAGAGATCCTAAGTTTGCTAGTAATTTTTGGAAGTCATTATTTAAATATCTAGATACTAAATTAAACTTCAGTACTTCTTATCATCCACAAATGGATGGGAAAATAGAAAGATTCAATCAATTTCTAGAAGACATGATACGAATGTATGTTAGAGACTATCCCAAGAAATGGGAACATTATTTGCACTTAGTTGAATTTGCATATAATAACCATTATCAAGCTTCAACTAAACTTAGTACTTTTGAAATATTGTATGGTAGGAAATGTAATACTCCCATTTCATGGAGTAATTTGGTTGACATATTGATGTTAGGACTTGACTTGTTAAAGGAACTTGAACTAACAGTGAAATAAGTACAAAGCAATTTGAAAACTGCAAATGCCAAACAAAAGAGTCATGAAGACCTTAAAAGAACTAGGAAATAATTCCAAGTAGGCGAGCATGTATTTGTTAAGGTAAAACCCATAAATATCTCCTTTAAGTTGGGTAGTTGTTCTAAATTTTCACCTAGGTATTGTGTGTTGAAATATTGTAACTTCAAAGGACATTCGAAATGTATTTTATTGATGTAACCCAAGGGAGATGTTATCATTTCTCCTATGGGGTGTTACTATTGTATTTGGTCATCATAAAGTCATGAGGTAAATCCCCCTCTTGTGTCGGGTCTTTAGCACCCTAACTAATAATATACTATAATTTTTTTGAGTATTCCTAGGTGAGGCCGTCCAAGACAGTTTATTGGGGCCGACTTGTCTAGTGCAAAAGTATATTGACAAATATGTATAAATAGATGAGTTGTGGTTCTTATTTGAACGTAGACTCACTCACTTGTGCAGTGCATAGAGAGAGAGAGAGAGAGAGAACAGAAGGAGGAGAACAACTATTTTGAGGTTGTCTTTTATACATCTTATACAAAGGAATTTTTTGTTGGGTTTTCTTCTCCTTGTAGGTTTCCCATGATAAATGCTATGTCCATCTTGTGATTGTGTTTCTATTAGTGATTCTTGATATGCTACTATAATTTTGAATTGAATACTATTGAATATATTCTAGAACATGAAATACTTAAGATGGTATCAGATCTAACCTGATTAGAGCAGCTTTCACAAGGTGAAATTCTCCCTCCTCCCTCTCCGGAAGAAATTAGGGTTTCTACAAAAGTTGGAGATTGAATATCTTCTTGCATATAAATTTGTGCCCTCTCAGAGAACATCTATTGAGACCTAGAGAGAACTTTTTGTGTGGCTAAATCTCTGGGAAATCCATACCCTAGTTTGGAAGTGAACCAAAAAAAATGTAGTGAAACCGCACCATAAAAACTATAGTGCTGCAACCTTGCAAGTAGGATTTGAATACTAAAGATTAGGGATCTATAGAAAGTAGTTGAATCAACCAACTCTCCTCCTACAAGTGCATCTACTGGTAAGGTCAATCTCCTATTTTGATAAATTTCATTTTTGAGTGACTTACTAGTCAAGATGTCCCCAAGCACTAAGCTTGAGGACAAATTGGAAGGCCTATAAAAATTTCTCCCTTGGAATTATAGGATTGGCCTCTTTCTGAAAGATAGTGGTCTTGAGAAGTATATCAAGGATGATATTGCAGAACTTGAAGAAGGTGAAGCTAAGGAGAAGCATGAACAAGTCCTAATCAAGGAAATAAGGGTCATTGTTGATTCTATTAAGGATCACTTGATCCCTCAAGTGTCATCTAAGAATACACCTAAGAAAATGTATGATGCAATTTCCAGAATGTATGAAGGGAAGAACATCAACAGAAAGATGAATATAAGAACTAAATTGAAGGGAACCAAGATGAGAAAAGCAGAATCTATTCAAGATTATTTCACAAGGATATCCCATATCAAAGAGAATCTAAGTGCTATTGGAGATACTCTTGATGAGGATGAATTGGTTATGACTTCTCTCAATGGCCTCACTATACCTTGGGACTCATTCATCCAAACTCTGTGTGTTAGAAAAGGAAGTATGATGTTTGACATAGTATGGGAATATTGCATACAAGAATAAGCTAGAGTATCCAATAGAGAATCTCTTCTTAGAGAAGATGATCAGGCTCTAGCTACCCATACTAAGGAAAGAAAACAATCAAACTTCAAGAAGAGTAATCATAAGTCTTCAAAGAATAAATTCCAGAAGAAGAAAAAGAAGGATTACTCAAAGTAACAATGCTACAACTATCATAAGTTAGGACATCTTTCTAAAGAATGTCCATCACCAAAGAACAACAACAACAAAAAGACATCATGCTCATCTAGTTGAAGATGAGGATGAAGAAAGGCCTCGAAAGAGAACTAGAGGTGAAGATGTAGAATAATATGTGTTATTCTCTTCACTCTCTGGGTCTATGACACTTGGAGAAGATACATGGCTTATTGATAGTGGTGCCTCTAAGCACATGATAGGAAATAAGACAACTCTGTCAAATCTTGAAGAGAAGAACTCTTCCCAAAAGGTATCATTGGGAGATGACTATCAATATCCCATCAAAGGTATCAGTGAATCAAGATACAAGCATGAGTCTGGGACCTCCATGAAGATGAAGGAAGTATTGTATGTACCCAATTTGAAAAAGAACCTACTCTCCATCTTAGATGTAGATAAGAAAGGATATAGATTTGCCTTTATAAAGGAACAAGTACTCATGTGGTCCAAAGGGAAGACACTTGAATATGGTTTAGTCATTGGAGAAGAAGAAGGAGGATTGTACAAGATCAAATGACATTTAGAGACAACCCTTGTCCATGAGACTACCAACTCAAGTGAATTGTGGCATAGGAGACTTGCTCACATCAACTACAAGGAATTGCCCTATCTGAGCAAGGTGGTAACAGGGTTACCATATATGAAGATCAAACATGAGGGAACTTGCAAGGGATGTACACAGTGAAATAAAGTCAAGAATCCCTTTCCAAAAAGTGATGGAAAGAGTAAAGGTATGTTGGAACTAATCCATTCTGATGTATGTGGTCCTATTCCATCCATATCCTTAAGTGGATATGAATACTATGCCACATTTATTGATTATTATTCAAGAAAGACTTGGATACACTTTTTGAATAATAGAAGTAAAGTGTTGATAAAATTCAAGGAATTCAAAGCCTTGATGGAGAACCAGTCAGAAAAGAGAATCAAGACACTAAGATCAGATAATGGTGGAGAATAAACTTCAAACGAATTTGAAGCATTCTATAAGGAGGAAGGAATCAAGAGGGAACTAACCACTCCCTATAATCCCCAACAAAATGGTGTTGTAGAAAGAAAGAATAGAACTATAATGGAAGCATTAAAGACCATGATTCATGACCAAGACCTCCCTATGCACCTATGGGTTGAAGCTGGAAGAACAGTCGTATATGTGCAAAACATATTATCTCATAATTCTCTTGAATTCAAGACTCCTAAAAAAATGTATACATGAAAGAAACCCAAAGTAAGCCATCTCAAAATATTTGGTTGTCCAGTGTATGTACATATTCCAAAAGATAAGAGAACCAAATTAGATCCTTCTGGAAAGAAGGGAATATTTGTATACTGTGAAGTCTCCAAATCCTTTAGGATATAGATTTCAGGATTTCATCATATCGAGATTAGTAGGGATGTAACCTTCGATGAAGAGGTAGCTCTTAGTAAATCCAGAAGGTGTCAGCTTGAAGAAGTACATGAAAAAGATGTACCTCCCAGAAGGAAAAAAGCTTGATCAACTCCTGAAATATTAGCATCAGAAGATCATGTCATGCTAGAGCCTCTGGAGCCCCCTACTATGGATATCTCTCTAAAGAGAAAACCTGCTTGGGTAAGCGAAATCATACAAGAAGTAGAAATATATGGAGCACTAGAAGGATCCACAAAGAACCAACAAAAGATAATATCCATATTCCAGTTATGTATCTTTGATGTGTGATCTTGTAGACCAAGAACCTGACATCTATGAGGAAGCTACACAAAAGAAAGAATGGGTTGAAGCAATGACGAAAGAATACCAGTTGATCATGAAGAGTGATGTTTGGGATATAGTTCCCAAACCAGAAAACAAGAGTGTGGTTTCTTTGAAATGGATCTACAAGATAAAACATGCTACATATGGAAGTATTGAAAAGTACAAATCAATATTTGTGGCTAGAGGATTCTATCAGAAAGAGGGGATCAATTATGAAGAGACATTTTCTCTAGTAGTAAGGTACACTTCCATCATACCTTTCATGGAACTTGCTTCCATGATGAAATGGGACTTACACCAAATGGATGTAAATATGACCTTCCTTAATGGTGTGATTTAGGAAGAAGTTTACATTGAACAACCACAAGGATTCAAAGTCGAAGACAGAGGGACTCATGTATGCAAGTTGAAAAAGGCTATGTATGGACTAAGAAAGCCCCTAGAGCTTGGTATGGCAGAATAGATAGATTCTTGATAAGAATGGGATTTACCAAGAGTAAAGATGATCCTAATATTTATATGAAGATTATGGATTATGAACCAGTCATACTATTATTGTATGTGGATGATCTATTTCTGACTAGAAATGAGAAATAGATCAAGGATTGCAAGAAGAAGCTAGTTGAAGAATTCAAGACGAAAGATCTTGGATTGATGCATTATTTCCTAGGGTTGGAAGTGTGGTAGATCCCAAAAGGAATATTTATGAATCAGGGAAAGTATGCAGTAGAAATATTGAAAATATTTGATATGTTGGATTGTAAATTCATGGCCACACCCATGGACACCAACTTAAATCTATTGTCTAATGAGACATCCGCGCTAGTGGACATGATTGACTATAGAAAACTTATTGGGTCATTAATGTATCTGATGAACAAAAGGATAGATATGTGCTTTGCTGTGAACACCTTGAGTCAATATCTAGTTAAAACTAGATGGGTTCACTTGATAGCTACAAAGCGTGTGATGAGGTACCTGCTGGAGACATTTACCCAACATGCACACTTAATTTGGTCAATTTGGCCTTGTTAAACCACTATCCTAAGTTTTATTGACTTAATAGGCATCAAATGAGCACACTATCACATAAGCATGAGCACACCCATGCATACCTTCAGTTAAGGAGGCCAGCTAAGCTTTCTCCTTCATTCGGGGAGGCTAACTGGGCATCCTCCTTCAAACAAGGAGCATTCTAGGGGTGATCTGAGTGTCATAAATACACCTAAATGCTAACTTATTGTTATAATCATTTAAGATAAGTGGTGAAGGCACCTCCATTCATTATATTGATTATTTTTATTAATATTTATGAACTGGAGTCAACTAGGGCGCCTCCAACCACCTCTGATGACCAGTTTGACTTCAGTTAACCTCATCGGGGTTCATTGGAGTTAATGATGTTCTACCACTTGTTGGTTGGCATGTAGCGACATGTGTCTAAGATACTTTCAGTTAGACTCAGCCATCCATTGCATTCCGACTATAGTTAGGACTCATTTGAGTCAATCTGGACTTGATTAGTGGGTTAACTACGTGTGTTTACTGTGGCTTACTATCAGTTAAGCTACACCCATTCATTCAATTCGAATGAAATCCTTGGGAGTTTGAATTGTATTGGAATTCATGCATATTGCATGATTATTGTATTTTATTACTCATTCTTTATTGATTATACAGAGCTGCTACTCATTTTGCAGCACCATTATGCCATTTTCATGCTTAATTGTCTGAAATCTCTTATGAGACTGTGTTTTAGTCCCTAGATTACTGTGACAAATTAATATGGTATCAGAGCTCATGGAGGGACAAAGCTCAGATCTCTCAAAAACATGGTTTTTGACAGATCTTGCATGAAAAATTGAGCAAAACCTCAAAATTCCAGCACTGCACTAGAAGCCAAGTATTACCACTTAATACCCCAAGTAAAGAAATTGTCTATCAAGCTTGCTTGATCAATTATGCTGGGTGTGATGAAAGCCTAAAATGTGTAGGATTTTTGACCTGACAGTGCCCCTTTTGTTGTAATTTGCAGGTTTTAACAGGTGAAAAGAATTCGCTACAACAGTTTGAGATGGCTTCTTCCGTCGAACTCTTGACTCCGTTCAATTTCCATTCATGGAAAGAAGATATGGAGATCCAAATACATGGTAGAGGAATCTACTGAGTCACTATGGAAATTGAAGAAGAGCCTACTCATGTGATAGACAAATCCAGATTCTTGAACAAGAAAGATGAAGCATTCGGATTCTTGTGCCTCTCTATTTCCAGGGATCTTCTTTTCCACCTCTCGGGACTGAAGACTCCAAAGAAAATTTGGGATAAATTGGACACCTTGTATGGGAAAAAGGATGATTTGAGAGTTTACCAGCTTGAAAATGATTTGATGTCTCTCGAACCTTCTAATTTTGAGACCTTAAATGATTTTTTCACAAAGTTGAAGCACATTGTCTTACTGTTGAAGCAGTGTAAGGTGGAGAAGGAGGATGATCAGCTCATCCTCGTCATTCTCTCCAAACTTGGAGCTTATTATTTAGTGTTTTTCTCTCCATTCAGTGCAGGGAAGCTCATAGCCCCTGGATGGAAGATGCCTTCACTCAATGCCTTCATTGAGTCCCTAACAAGTGAACATGATAAGCTTGTCCAGATGGGGATCATCAAATCCTCCCATGATCAAGCCCTCTACGCTTCGGGGCCCAAATATATAAAGGGTAAAGGAAGGTATTAGAAGAACCCAAAAACCAAATTTGAATCTCCTAAGCCTAAAGTTCAAAACAAGCAGCATGAAGAGCCTTCTGGCTCGAGGAAGAACAAAAACAAGGAGCATCAAGGAAATGAAAAAGTCAATTGTTCATACTGTGGGAAGGGCTTCCACCCTGAACATTCCTGCATGAAAAATAAACTTGATGAAGCTACTTCTTTTCTTCAAAAAAATCACATCAATCTTCAAGAAAGCTTTCGGAGGAGAGATCAGGAAGATCGGGAACCACAACATGAAAGAGGGCATGCTCTCATGGCAAGCACTTCGAAGTCCAAAGCTTTTTGATAGATTCAGGAGCTTCAAGTAACATGATTACTGAAAGAGACTCTTTCTCATCTTTGGAGACCGAAAAATCCATTCCCATCCACATGGGAGATGACTCCACAATAATATCTGAAGGACAAGGTACTATAAATCTTGAGCATGGTTTCTTTTCCAATGTTCTATATGTACCATCTCTTGCATCAAACGTCCTAATTTTTTATCAAATGACACATAGAGGAGTTCCCAAGAGAGTCTCCTTTATCCTGGATGATGTAGAGATCACATGACTCGCATCCAGAAAACTTGTAGAAAAAGGCCTTGCAAACCATCATGAAAAAGCCTACGAGTTCTCCTGTTTCGTGGCAGATGCAAAGCCCACCGCATTGCTAACTCATGGAAATGAGGTTAGTATACTGTGGCATGATAGGTTTGGCCATTTGAACTTCAAATAATTGCATAAATTACATAATAATTCTATGGTTGAAGGCCTCTCGGTCATCAAAGCTACCATCAGAATTTGCAATGGTTGTGTTGTTGGAAAGCACCCTGAGCATAAGTTTGATTAGGGGAAGGAAATCTGAGCATCATGAATCTTGGGGTTGATACATTATGATATCAGTGCACCCATGCCTACCACATCCATGAATGGATCATGGCACGTTCTCACTTTCATAGATGACTTTTCCAGATATACATGGGTCTTTTTTATCAAAAAGAAGTCGGAAGTCTTGAAAGAATTCACTGATTGAAAATGCATATGGAAAAAAGATCAATATTTTGAGTTCTGATAATGGTAGGGAGTATATCAGTAATTATTTTCTGTATATATTTTCCCAAAGTGGTATTCAGATCCAACATTCAGTTCCCTACACTCCCCAACACAACGGTGTAGTGGAGAGGAAGAATCGGTCTTTCAAGGAGATGACCACTTGTATGATAGAATAAAAGAAGTTGGCTGAAAATTTGTGGGAAGAAGCCATGAATGTAGAAGCATACATATAGAATAGAGTGCCACACTCATCCCTGAAATAGGAGACCCCTTTCAAAGCATACTTTGGACACATGCCGGATGTGTCGAATATGAGGGTGTTTGGGTCCACTGCATGGGCCCGAATTCCGCATGATAAAAGGAGGGCTTTGCAACTTCAAATAATAGAATGTATGATTATTGGATATCCTGATGAATAAAAAGGTTTCAATCCTCTAGATACTAGAACAAAATAGATCATCATTGAAAGGAGTGTCATGTTCAATGAGCCTCTTCACGAGGTAGAACTAGTGAAGGAGAAAACTGTTGAATTTCCTTCCTATTCTACTGAATATTTGGATGATGGAATTAGGGGTGATGACCCTGATTTGGATCCTATGATTTCTGATATTAGTTAATAGAATACATCAGATTTTGAATCAGAACCTGAAGTACAAAATCATCTCCCAACTTGGGCCCGACATACATTCTCCTCTGCAAGTGATAACATTGGAAATCCAGATGATCCAAGGAGAACTCGGTCTGATTTCCAAAGAGTAGGTATTGTGCTCTCTAGTCCTGATTATTTGCTGTCCAAATATTTTTAATTAATGATAATTTCATATCCTAAGTCTTACTACCATGCTCGGAAGGATCCAATATGGCAAGCTACCATGGATGAAGAGATGAATTCTCTTCAGGAAAACACTACTTGGGAACTAGTTTCTCTTCCTCCGGGGAGGAAATTGGTTCAAAGCAAGTGGGTGTTTCAGAATAATGTTGCTACTTATGGAAAAAACCTAAAAATAAAAGGCAAGGCTGGTAGAAAAAGGTTTCTCCAAGATCCAAGGTGTGGACTACTATGAGACTTTTGCACCGGTTGCAAAAATGGACTCCATCCACCTAGTTTTGACAATTTCTGCATCTAAGCACTCGGAAGTGCATCATATGGATGTTAAGTATGCCTTTATGCATGGATATATTCATGAGTAGATATACATAAATCAACCTGAGGGATACATTTCTAATCCATCTTTGGTTTTCAAACTAAATAACTCACTATATGGGTTAAAACGGGACCAAAGAGAGTGGTATTCCAAGATGGATGCCTTCCTTCTCTCGCAAAACTTCCAAAGGTGTAAATCATATCTGAATGTGTATATACAGAAGTATGATGGTAATTTGATTATTATTTTTTTATATGTTGATGATTTACTGATTATAGGTAGCACAGTTGCTTCTATTTTAGTTATCAAAACTGTTTGTCCACAATGCATTTGAAATGAGCGATTTGGGGCTCTTGAAGCAATTTTTGGGGCTCCAAATTGAGAAAAATATTGATAGGATAATGATTACTCAGTCCAAATACATATAATACCTGTTATTCAATTTCAACATGGCTGAATGTAAGGCTGCTCCATTATCTTTCCTTTCAAGGATCAGCCTTGAAGAAGGAAAAAGCACACCTCCCATGGACTGCACTATTTATTGACAGCTCATTGGTAGCTTGTTGTACGTGACCCATTCTCGGCCTGATATATGTTATTTCATGAATGATTTGTCAATATACATGCATAATCCTCATTATATTCATTGGAAGGCAGCCAAGAGGATCCTCCAGTATATTCAGGGAACCAGGACCTACGGTATTCACTATGCTGCAAACTCCAAGCTAGAGCTGGTTGGTTACAAAGATTCCGATTGGAGGGTGATTATATTGATTGGAAGTATAATTATATATATTTATTCATGTTTGGTGGTGGCCCCATTTTATGGTCTAGAAAAAATCAGGCCACCATAGCATTGTCTTCAGCAGATGTCAAGTATCGAGGAGCGGTGAATGCTTGCATCCAAGATGTTTGGTTGCAAGGAATTCTTTCAGAGTTTGATATTGGTATTACTTTATCCACTATCCTCTTTTGTAACAATCAAAGTGATATTACGATATCCACAGATCCAATTGCTAGGCAGAGGACCAATCATGTAGAGATACACATGCATTATATCAGGGAATTGGTGCATGACAGGACCATCATTCTGCAATTCTGCCCAAATGATGAGCATATTTCAAACATATTCACCAAGATATTTTCAGAAAATAAGTTCACTTACCTCTGTTCATTGTTGGGGGTGAGTTCATCAAGGTGATCAGACTACTTTCATTGTTCAACTTGAGGGGGGGGTTTCCCACTGGATTTTCCCTCTTTCCTCACTTAGATTTATTTTTGAGCATTGTTGAGTTACATTATTGTATAGGATAACCTATGTCCTTTGTTTCCTAGTCCCTAGCATTTCATGCACTTTATTTTTACTTCTCCTAAGTATAGATTAAGCGGGGGTGTTGGGGACATTTACCCAACATGCACACTTAATTTGGTCAATTTGTCCTTGTTAAACCATTATCCTAAGTTTCATTGACTTAATCGGCATCAGATGAGCACACTATGACATTAGCATGAGCACACCCACGCCTACCTTTAGTCCAGGAGGCCAACTAAGCCTTCTCCTTCATTCGGGGTGGCTAACTAGTTTTCCTCCTTCAAACAAGGAGCACTTCGGGGGTGATCTGAGTGTCATAAATGCACCTAATTGCTAATTGATTGTTACAATTAGTTAAGATAAGTGGTGAAGGAACCTCCATTAATTATATTGATTATTTTTATTAATATTTATGAACTGGAGTCAACTAGGGCACCTCCAACCACCTCTGATGACCAGTTTGACTTCAGTTAACCTCATCGAGGTTCATTGGAGTTAATGATGCACTACCACTTATTGGTTGGCATGCAATGACATGTGTCTGAGTGAATTTCAGTTAGACTCAATCATCAATTGCACTTCGACTATAATTAGGACTTAGTTGAGTCAATCTGGACTTGATCAGTGGGTTAACTAGGTGTGTTTACTATGGCTTACTATCAATTAAGCTACACCCATTCATTAAATTCGAATTGTCTTGGAATTCATGCATATTCCATGATTATTGTATTGTATTACTGATTCTTTATTGATTATAAAAAGCTGCTACTCATTTTGCAACACCATTATGCCATTTTCATGCTTAATTGTCTGAAATCACTTATGAGACCGTTTTTTAGTCCCTAGATTACTGTGACAGATTAATAGTACCTCAAAGGTACAATTGATTTGGGTATATACTATGGAAGAGATCATGACAACAAGTTGTATGGGTATACATATTCAGATTGGGAAGGAAGTGTCGCAGACAGAAAGAGTGCTTCAGGTGGATGTTATTGTCTAGGATTTTCCATGATCTCAGGGTTTAGTAAGAAACAATCAAGTGTTGCTCTCAGCACGGCTAAAGGAGAGTATATTGCAGCTTGCTCCACTTGTTGTGAAGTGATATGGCTTCAGAAGATGATGTCAGAAATATTTGACATGGAGGTGGACACCACAATAATTTTCTGTGACAACCAGAGTTGTATAAAGATGACAGAGAATCCAGTGTTCCATGACAAATCAAAGCATATAGAAATCCGATATTTTTATATAAAGGATATGGTGCAAAAGGGAGACATCAAGCTCCAGTATGTGGGTACCGATGAGAAAGTTGTTGATATACTGACCAAGCCTCTATCTCGAATGAAGTTTGAGTATTTCCATGATAAGCTTGGTATAGTTTGGAAGAAATTTCCTCGTAAGGAGGAAAAGTGATGGGAATACAAATGATGGACCCTCTTCGAAAAAGGAAGACCAGGTCAAAGACATTAACCCTCCTCGGACAAAGGGGGAGCAGGTTGATGATATGAAACTTCCCAAGAAAGGGGGAATAATGATGAGAGTGACATCGATGATGGATGATAGTGATGATGGTATGAAATTTGTTTGTGGATGATAGTATCCTCTCTTCAAGATGGCAGGTATAACACTCTATTCATGAGAGTGGTCCTTACTACCTATGGATGGCCTTGCAAATGCTACTCTTACATGGAGAGTACCCACATTCACTTGCAGATGATAGTATCCTCTCTCAAGGATAGCAGGTATAACACTCTATTCATGAGAGTGGTCCTTACTAGCTAAGGATGGCCCTGCAGATGTTACTCTCATGGAGAGTACCCACATTTAGTTGTGGATACCATAGATTAAACACTTGCTCAGAAGTGGTCCTAACCTCAGTGGTATGGATTCTCTACGATGAGTCCTCATAGACTCTGGGACTGACATTGTGTATGCAATCGAGATCTTCCTTGCAGACTATACTCTTGTGTGGAGAGTATTGCTACATTCATATGTAGATTCCATAGAATAACACTCTCTTGGGAGTGGTCCTAACATGTTTGGTATGGATGCTCTATGATGAGTCCTCACGGACGACGTAGTATAACACTCACTTGGGAGTGGTCCTAACCTATGTGGTATCGATGCTCTATGATTAGTCCTCATGGATGACGTAGTATAAAACTCACTTGGGAGTGGTCCTAACATGTGTGTTATGGATTTTCTATGATCGGCCGACATTGTGTATGTGGTTGATATTTTCTCTACAGACAATACTCTTACATGGTAGAGTATACCTACACGTGAGTGTAGATACTGTAGTATAACACTCACTTGTGAGTGGTTCTAACCTATGTGGTAAGGATGGTCTATGATGAGTCCTCATGGACAATAGGGCCATCACTAGGTGTGGTTGAGATCTACATTTAGTTGTAGATGATTAAGCTGATCGATTTCATGGATCATGCTGATGGATGATTGAATCATCCTTGGACTTAAGTCCTAAAGTGATCAGAATTTATCATACTGCAAATAGATCATGAGTATTGCAAGTAGCATGGAGGAAAAGGATCAAGTAGATTGAAGTACATCAGCGAAGGGTCAAGTCGATCGAAGTGCGGCTAAAAAGGATCAAGAAGGATTGAAGGATTGCTGCAAAGGATCGAAAGGATCGAAGTGCTACTACAAAAGGATTAAACGAATCAAAGTGATGCTACAAGGATTGAGAAGATCAGAAGGATACTGCAGAAGATTGAAGTGCTGCTGCAAAGGATCTAGAAGATCAAAGTGCTACTACAAAGGATCGAGAAGATTGAAGTGCTGCTACAAAGGATCTAGAATATCAAAGTGCTATTGCAAAGGATCGAGAAGATCGAAGTGCTACTGCAAAGGATAAAGAAAGATCGAAGTGCTGCTGTAAAGGATCTAGAAGATTGAAGTGCTGCTGCAAAGGATCAAGAAGATCGAAGTGTTGCCGCAAAGGATCTAGAAGATCAAAGTGCTGCTGCAAAGGATCGAGAAGATCAAAGTGCCACTGCAAAGGATCAAGAAAGATTGAAGTGCTGCCGCAAAGGATAAAATTACTGCAAAGGATATAGAAGATCAAAGTGTTGCTACGAAGGATAGAAATATCAATGTGTTGCTACAAATAAAGGATAAAGTGATCATGTGATACAAAATATGAAGAGTAATTGTTCTAGTTATTGATTGTGAAAAAATTCCTACAATGTATAGATGTATCTGCTCAATGTACTGTTGTAATTGTCTCGTTGTTCTCCTATACTATGTGATGATGTCTTTAGTAGAATAACCTTCTCATTAAGGGGGTGGGTTTTTAAATATTATAACTTCAAAGGATATTCTAAATGTATTTTACTGATGTAACCTAAGGGAAATGTTATCATTCCTCCGACGAGGTGTTACTATTGTATTTGGTCATCATAGAGTCATGAGGTAAAGCCTCCTCTTGTGTCGGGTCTTTAGCACCCTAACTAATAATATAATATACTGTTTTTTATTATTCCTAGGTGACGTCAGCCCAGACAGTTTATTGGGGCCAACTTGTCTAGTCCAAAAGTCAATTAACAAATATTTATAAATAGAGGAGCTATGGTTCTTATTTGAACACAGACTCACTCACTTGTGTAGCGCATAGGAGATAGAGAGACAGAACAGAAGGCAGAGAACAACTTTTTTGGGGTTTCCTTTTATACATCTTATACAGAGGAAGTGTTTGGTGGGTTTTCTTCCCCTTGAGGGTTTCCCAAGATAAATGTTGTGTCCATCTTGTGATTGTGTTTCTATCAGTGATTCTTGATATGCTGCCATGATTTTGAATTGAACACTATTGAATCTAGTCTAGCATATGAAAAACTTAACATTGTGGACCATTCAAAATATTGGCAAGAGTTGGACCAGTGGAATATCAGTTAGCTTTGCCACCTAATATTAGATTACATAATGTATTTCATATATCCATATTGAAAAAGTATGTGCATGATGCTACTCATGTGATCGACTAGAATGTTATTCAGGTAGAAACCGAGGGATATTTTTAGGTGGAATCGAACTATATCCTTGATAGGAGGGAATTTTTTCTTCGGAATTGCACCATTGGACAAGTAAAGGTTCAATGGAAGCACCTCATTCCAGAGGAAGCAACCTGGGAATTGGGGAGTCATATGCGAAAGGCATATCCAGCTTTGTTCCAAGAAGACTTAGAATAAACTTAAGAAACATTGAGGATGATGTTGAACTTAATGGGGGGTGTTTGTAAACCACCTAGAACTGAAAAAATAAATATTTTTATTTATTTGAGAAAACATTATGCTAAAAGTTATTGTAAATTTATTATGACCAAGTTGTTCAAGGATGATTGTAATTGAATATTTTTATTTAAATAATTAAATGAAGAGATACCTGTCCAAAGGAGACTGTTGAAAGAGTGTTCACTGGTCCACTAGGAGGAATGAGCAGCTGTAGAAGAATAAATGACAAGTGGTCACACTATCATTTCACTTTCTAGTTGTTGGAGGAAGCAAAATTCATAAAATTGTGGTCATGTTCCCTGAGAGGAGGAACTGGGCAAGTGGCTCATTTAATTACAAAACTGACCCAAAGACCTGAGAAATTTTATAAACACCATCAAATTAAGCAGGAGACTCACTACATTCTATTCCAAGTGAATGAACCTCGTGGCTTATGCAAACTGAAAATTCAAGAACACAAGGAATTTGATGAGGGGATAGCTAAAGTTGAATTGCTGAGAGTTAATTCTTCTATTGAGTGCTAAGTTACATAGATTTCTGTGTGGGCTACATCATCATCTTCCTAGTGGTTCAATGAACATGCTAGGGGGTCCTAAAGCAAGTGATCTTGGATGCTTTTAGGAGACAGTTGGGAGGAACGGTTTCCTTTGGGTGTTTGTGCCCCTTCTTGAAATTATCCAGGATGTAAATTTTTTTCTTATTTGTTTGTGATTTAATTCTATATCAATATCTGGAATATTTATGAATGATATTGGATTATATAACTAGTAAACTTTTATATTAGAACCAGTTAAAAAGATCACGGGCATGTATATTTTTTATAAACTATACTTTAGTATCTTCAGAGTTTAATAGTGACTGTACCATAATGTATCTCCTCTGTAAAATAAAATCTATAGTTAGTTTCCCATGATGTTATAATCAATTTTCTGAGTTCATTATTCTAATTTTTTTAAGTTCAAAAGTTATAGTCATAGATTAGGATAACCATTGATATGTAAAAAATGCAATTTCTCCTTTCATATGGTTCTACTTACTATACATCTAATCTAATTAGAATTACTGAGTTTCCAACTAGAGTTCAAAACGCTCACTTAACACTTAGTATACTCGAGATTCATTCAGATAGTATTTTATTCAGATAGTATTTTATTATCATATTTCTTTATTAGTGTTAGCCAACAATTAAACTATGGCTTAAAGAACTCAAATAAAACTATGCAAGAAAAAATTTACTGTGCAGAGAATCTATATATATATATATATATATATATATATATATCATAACATTTAATACTCACTACTTATTCCATAAAAAAACAACTAAAATTATACTATTAACCCATTTACAGATTAGTCGCATATATGTTATTATCATTTAAGAATCAGTATAGGTTAAGGGTTCAAACCATGTAACCCCTCGATAGTCGAAGGGCATTTATACTATAGCTAGGTTTTTTTTTTAATAAAGGAAACATCAATGTTAACTTTAATTAAACAAATAATTTATTAACGTTACCTATGTTAAAGCCTTACAAGCCAAATCATATTAAATATATATATAAACAAATTCATGACAGAGTTACAAACATAGTGGCCTCACGACCCAAAATCACCAACCTAAAATCAAGGATAATTTTAGGGGCGAATTTTAGCCCAGTGGGCTATTTTTCCATGTTTTTCTCCCAAAAAAGATTCACCATTTTGCATTTTTTGAAGCCCTGTTTCGCCCAATTTTGATGGGGTAAAATTTTTTCACCCTAAAAATGGCCAAATTATGATATAAACCATATAAAATCCTTGGAAATTAAAATATGTTTTGAAAAATATCACCAATCATTTTATAGTTGGTGTTTTAAGAATTGGTAATATTCGCCAACATTTGTACACTTTTAAATAAGTATAGTTCCTTAAAATCATCCTATGGAAATTGAACCCAGTGATAGAACAATTACACTCACAACAATTATCAATTGTACATGCAAAATTACTCACAAAGGAGACTGAATATGGAGCTGAACACTAAACTGTATTGAATAAGTGTACAATAGCCAACCCTGTGAAGTCATAGGCTACCACAATAAATAATTACATGAGGGATTCTAATGCATGAAGTTGCCATTCGAATCTAGTCAAAAGCAGGCTTACTAAATCTAAGCAAATCCCCCATAGGTGCATAAAGCAGTTTCCAAAACTGTCAAGGAGCTCACGAGTTGGAAAAATCAATTAGGCAAGCTAAAAGGTAATGGAAGGACAACTCATACATGCTTTTCATAGGAGAAAAGAGTGGAGGATGTGGAGGACAAAAAACAAGTTAACCTCACCTAGTCAAACTTTCCCAATTGCCTTAAAGCACTGAAAAAGCAGGCAATAAAGCAGAAAAAGCAGACAGGTGCTAGGAAGGCCAGGAATAAAGTAGATTTGATTCTACGAGGTTTCCCAAGTGCTCCATGACTCAAAATTAGAAATTTGGACCACTATGGATGTGTAGATGACAACTTGCATAAAGCGGAATATGGAAACCAGGAAAATAAGACAAAAATGGATTAATTAATGTCTAAGGTAGCTAACTATGGGTTGATTATTCTAACACCCCCCCTTAAGCCTGACTTATGAGTAATATATCAGAAAATTATAGGGCCTAGAAACAAGGCTTAGTCACCCTTTACATACTGCATGTCCATTTAACCAAGGAAAGAGGAAAAAACCCAGTGGGAAAATCCTCCCTTAAACATGGACTGTAAAACAAAATTTAGAAATATTGTCATCACTCATGCTTCACAACATGATCAGCAATCCCCAGAAGTGATTTGAGATTGCTGAATGTCTTCTCACAAAATTCTTTGGTGAAGATATCAGCTACTTGTTCTGAAGATGAACAGAAGAGTAGGTGAATGGTGCCATCATGCACAAGCTCTATGATGTAGTGCATATGGATCTCAATGTGTTTGGTTCTCTGCTTCTGAACTGGATCATTGCATATTCAAATGGTACTCTGATTATCACATTATATAGTAGTTGAGTATTCTGATTCGAAGCCACACTCTCCAAGTAACCCCTGCAACCATAAACATTGAGTTGCTGCATTTACAACTTCTCTGTACTCTGCTTCAGTAGATGAGAGTGCAATGGCACTCTGTTTCTTGCTTGACCAGCTGATTGGCCCTTCTGCAAGAATGAACACATATCCTGATGTTAACTTTCTGTCTATGCTATCACCTTCCCAATCACTGTCAGTAAACCCAATCAAATCAAGATCAGATTTAGCTTTATATAAGATCCCATGTGTCCTTATTCCCTGAACAAAGTTAAGGATCCTTTTGGCTGCTTTCCAATGGATCTCATGAGGATGATCCATGTATCTATAAGCCACACTTACTGCATAATAAATACCAGGTCTATTATGTGTAAGATACAACAAACATCCAATCGATTTCCTATACAGTGTATTGTTTACCATAGGTGAAGAATCAGCTTCTTCAAGCTTCACTCCTGAAAGGAAAGGAGCCTTGCTTGGCTTGCAATCCTTCATTCTGAATTTGTTCAGAAAATATAAGGCATACTTGGACTAGTGCACCTTGATTCCATCTTTGGTTTGAGCAATCTCAAGCCCCAAGAATTGGCTCAATAGCCCCAAATCTGTCATGGAGAAGGCTTGGTTCATTGCACCCTTCAAGGAAGCAATTTCATCCTTTGAGCTTCCTGTAATGAGAAAGTCATCAACATATAACACAATGATTATTAATGAACCATTAATAAAATTCAAATATACATTTGGATCTGATTTACATCGAACAAAATTCAGTGATAGCAGAAAGCTATCAATCTTGGCATACCAAGCCCTGGGGGCTTGCTTAAGCCCATACAATGACTTCTTTAGCCTGCACACAAGAGATGGGTTAGTAGAAAATCCTTGAGGCTTCTGCATGTATATCTATTCAGTGAGATATCCATTTATAAAGGAACACTTTACATCCATGTGATGTAGCTCCCATTGCTTTGAAGCTGCAATGGCTAAGGCTAGCCTGATGGAGTCCATCTTTGCCATTGGTGCAAAGGTCTCATTGTAATCTATGCCATGAACCTGTGAGTAGCCCTTGGCTACCAATCTGGCCTTGTACTTCAGAGTTGAACCATCAGCAGCAAATTTGGTCTTGTACACCCACTTACACTGAACTAGCTTCCTCCCTAGGGGAAGATCAACCAGCTCCCAAGTGTTGCTCTTCTGGAGTGAGATGAACTCTTCCTTCATGGCTGCTTTCCATATTGGATCTTATGCTGCATATTCATATGTTTGAGGATTTGATTCCACCATTAGATATAATTTCTTAGCAAACATAGGATCTTTCATGCATAGAGCACTCTCAAATTGAGATCTAGTCCTCATAGGGTCATTAAGATTTCCATCTAGCTCTCCAGCTACATGAATGGTCTTGGATGCCCATTTTGGCCTTGTAGGGATGTTAGGATCTGCAATAAATTCATCACTATTATACATATTAGAATCATCATGTTCAACTATCTCTTCACTTACATTCAGAGGTTCTAGTGGTGAAGAGGCTTCTCCAACTTCCACTGCTGCTAGGGGTTCTTCTTGAAACTGAACACACCTTTCAATGAAGGAATTTTTTGTGCTCAAATTTATCAGCTTGTACCCTTTTGAATATTTAGAGTACCCAACAAATAGACACTTTTGGCTTTGGGGCTGCAAAGCCTTTCTCTTTTCTGTTGGAATTCTAGCCCAAGCCCTTGAGCCAAAAATCCTGAAATGTGTCACATCTGGCTTGAGCCCACTCCATGCTTCGAAAGGAGTCATACCATAAAGATATTTATGAGGCACCCTATTCTAGATATAGGCTACACATTTTATAGCATTTTCCTAGTACTTTGGAGGCAAAGTCTTAGCCTCCATCATGCAGGTTTCCATCTCTTTCAATGATTTGTTCTTCCTCTCTGCAACACCATTCTACTGTGGTGTGTAAGGGATAGAATGCTGCATCTGAATACCTACATCTGTACAATATTGAATAAACTCAGACTTGACATACTCACCACCATTTTCAGATCTGAGGACCTTGAGTTTCCTCCCAGACTGGTTTTCAACCAAAGCCTTAAAGACTTTGAAGAGGCCAAAAACTTCAGACTTGTGTTTCAGGAAGTAAACCCATCAAAACCTGGAAAATTCATCTATGAAATTCAATGCATATTTGGCCTGACTTATGGACATATGAGGGAATGGGCCAGCAACATCACTGTGGATCAACTCAAGAGGTGCAGAGGTTCTCTCATGACTAGCTCTCTCAAATTTATGCTTTGGGTGTTTTCCTAAGATGCAACCTTGATAGACTCCTTTGGAAATTTTTATCTTTGGTAACCCTATGACCATCTCTTTTTCACTAAGATAAAAAATATACTTGTAATTTATGTGGCCAAATATTTCATGCCAAATCTTGCTTGCTTCATTAGCATGAATCATAAGAGCAGAGGGGTTTGAGTAGGGTAGGAAGTGTGAGAACATGTATACCTTCGGAGTATGATTTGCAACTCCTTTTGCAATGACTTTACCACTTGAGATCTCTGTGATCTCAACTTCATCAGGGGATAATATGACCTTCTTTGGAGACCCAGTGTGAGTCATCTGATACACTAATAAGAGGTTAGAGGCAAGACCTAGAACATACAACACATTGCTGAACTTACCATGATCAAGATCAATCCTCCCTTTGCCCAAACTTTCAGTGAGAGAGTCATCTACTAGTACTATTGGTGGACCTTTCAACATGTCAAGTGAGGTGAATGCCTCCTTGGTCAAAACCATATGTCTTGAGGCTCCAGAATCAATGATGAAACTAGGTGAGCTTGATGTGCCAGCAACCAATGCATGAACTCTCTCTCTGTCATCTGAACTTGATCCTCCTTCCCTCTTCTTTGAGCTATCCAGAAAAGAGATGCCATTCTTCTCTAGGATTTGGGTTAGCATGTCTATTTGCTTCTTCATGCAGGAGCTCTCAGAATGATTTCCCTTATTGCAGTATGCGCACTTGCTCATTTCTCCTTCGTTCTTCTTCTTCTGGTAGTTCTTCTTGGAACCTTGAGGCTCCTTTGAAGACTTGTTCTTGTCTCTCTTTTTCTCAAGTGGATTTTTAGCTTTCTTTTTGCTTTTTGAATCCACCCTCAAATCTCCAGCAACCAAAGCTTGGTCTTTGGATGGTTTGATGGTGCCCATCATCACCAACTTATCTTGTTCTTGTGTGAGAGATTCCATGAAATCTGCAAGGCTAGGCATCTTCCAGGTTCGAGCTATCAACTTTGTGGCATAGAAGGTCGAAACAAACACTAAATAGTCAGGGCCAAGCTTTGAGAGTATGGCCAAGACCAGCTGATCATCATTCTTTTCGATCCCACATTGTTTTAGCTGCAAAACAAGTGCTTTGAACTTGGAGAAATAGAGTTATAGGGATTCAAAGCTATTTAGACTCAGGGAGATCAGTTCATTTTTGATTTGATGTCCCCTCATCTCATCTATCTTTCCAAAAAGATCAAAAATATTCTCCCATACTTCATTCGGTGATGTCAATCCATCAAGAGGGAAAAGGAGGTCTCTGGATATACTCAGACATAAGAGACCATAGGCCTCATCCCTCTTGTTGTGCCATTTTATCTTCTCTGCAGCTGCATTGGGCTCTGCTTCTATTTCCATAGTCACTCTGTAGAGGCCTTTCACTCTCAACAGTATCTCCATCTCTGCTTTCCATTCAAAGAAGTTAAATGGATTCAAGATGATCTTCTGAGATTGACCCATAGCTCAGAAATTGTCTCGGCAGGCAGTAGAATGTTCCCAGTCAATGATGTCGAACCTGCAAAACAAATTGGAAGGAGAAAAATTGATCTACAAAGGATCTGATACCATGTGTAAATTGAACCCAGTGATATAACAATTACACTCACAACAATTGTCAATTGTATATGCAAAATTACTCACAAAGGAGACTGAATATGGAGCTGAACACTAAACTGTATTGAATAAGTGTATAATAGCCAACCCTGTGAAGTCATAGGCTACCAGAATAAATAATTACATGAGGTATTAGAATGCAAGAAGTTTCCATTTGAATCTAGTCAAAAGCAGGCTTACTAAATCTAAGAAAATCCCCCATAGGTGCATAAAGTAGTTTCCAAAACTGTCAAGGAGCTCACGAATTGGAAAAATCAATTAGGCAATCTAAAAGGTAATGGAAGGACAACTTATACATGCTTTTCATAGGAGAAAAGAGTGGAGGATGTGGAGGACAAAAAACAAGTTAACCTCACCTAGTCAAACTTTCCCAATTGCCTTAAAGCACTGAAAAAGCAGGCAATAAATCAGAAAAAGCAGACAGGCACTAGGAAGGTCAAGAATAAAGTAGATTTGATTCCAGGAGGTTTCCCAAGTGCTCCATGACTCAAAATTAGCAAGTTGGACCACTATGGATATGTAGATGACAACTTGCATAAGGTGGAATATGGAAACTAGGTAAATAAGAAAAAAATGGATTAATTAATGTCTAAGGTAGCTAACTATGGGTGGATTATTCTAACACATCCCTTCCTAAAATACAATAAATAAGCATTGGTAACAAGTTCTGTACCATTTTTATAGGTTATTAGATCGAAACCTGTCGAGCGTTATTTGGCTAGAACAAAAACTAAAAGATGCTTAACTCTAATATTTTTTTTCAACCACAAATTTATTAGAACCAGAGTTCGAATCCCATAGGGGTGGGTCTATCTGCAATCAGTCCAATAGTTTATAAACCAGGAAATCGATAATCCATTCCACTGTCAACACAACCTCCTTACAATGTTAAAATAAATCTTCCCACTATTGTTTTATTGATAGAGAATCGCTCTTTGTTAAAAAGAAATTAATATATATAAGTTAAACAAAGAAATGGACTCACCACCCTAACAATACAATTTTTTAACTACTGAGTGCTGGAGAATACCAATGGCCTTTCGGCCTTAACAATTTACTAAAAAATGAAAACTATGGAGTTAAAATCGAGATAACATTTAGGAATTAAAGAGACTCAATAATTGCAACAATAAACCCTTGCGAGAGTTTCTTATAAAAACAACATGTTTACAAGTTTTGGAGCAATAGTCAAATGACTACTCAAAAACTACTTAAAATCAAGAACTCTATCATAGCATAACCGAGCAAGAAAATTACAGTCTTTTCACACCATGGTCAACCATCTATAAATGACTCAAGGAAGAACCAAAGAAGGTTACAATTTTATTTTTTAACGACAATGAAACGTGGGATTAAGTACATTCCAAGAGAACACTACAACAATATAGATCCATATGTCACATACCCATGGGAAGCAAGGTGACAGGTCTTACCAGAGCTAAGACTCCACTTCCACCACATCCATTCAAAAATCCAAGTGCAGCAACCCAATCCGAGACCTCTTGCACATTGAAAACACATAGGGGTCAACAAGAGATCGTAAGTTATTTTTATAATAATGGAAATGATAATGCAAGCAAGGGAAAGAACTTGACCTATAATGTGTAAAATTTCACTAATGTAATAAGGGCTTCATCAGCAGCGTCGCCACCTTATTGAACCAGATCCACCCAAGAAACAACTTTAGTGCAGAGAGTCCTCCAAGATTTGACAATGTGGAATATTAAGCCAAGTTTGGTGCTAAATTATAGAGTCGAGAGCATGAGGCCGATAGCCTGAAAGCCAAAGGTCAATGCCAAGAGATCAGCTCTCTCCCTCTCCTCTTCACCACGGTGCATAAACCAAATAATGCATCCACTAGATCGGTAACAAAAAATAAGGAACACTAAAACCCTTAGGGTTTGCAATTAGACATTCATGCTTTCCAACTGGTGATATTAAAACCATCACTTGTCCTAGACAATGTTGCTTTTAAATAAAAAACTTCAACACCAAATCAATATAGTTGCAACCCATCATTTATCACTTCGATGCCATAACATTTTTATTGCATGCTTGTATTATCATATGGTAAGGGAAATCTTTGTTTCCTTTTGTCTTTTGATTAGGCCCTTGCTTAGGATTTGTTGTATATCCTTAACTTAGGACCTTCTTATAACTATGCGGTTGTAAGCCCTTCATCGTCAATACCTACAAAGAGTTACATAAGGGTTGTGTTATCCATAAGGAGCTAAGTAAGACCCGTAGCCCATATCCCCAACATCTAACTAAGGACAAATAACATTCAAAGGAAAGAATAACCAACAAGCACAACAACTTTAACTTACGAAAAATAAATGTGATGTTTCTTTTCTAACTTGAGGTCAAGTAAAGTAGTGTCATCATAAGAATAAGCTGCATCATAATGTTGTCATAAAGAGTCATTTATGTTCAATGGAGAAAAGACTAAACACATTTTAAATATAGTATGAATTTATTTAAACCTTTATATTTTCAGTTAGACCTAGGTCACATTTTATTGTTTGTCATAACTATGTCCTTTATGTTAAGCACAAATATGAACATTGTATGGATTCTTTTATCCTTTATAATTACAGTTATACCTTTACTTAATTTTTTTTTTTTATGAAATTTGGAAATGTTACACTCTCCAAAATGCCAAAGGCCAATTAAAAATTATCAAAATCTATTCTCATTCCTCGTGACATCATTTTATTAAATTCGTGAGGCCTCCTAAGGTCTAATTTCCCTCCATGGATTTCCTCCAACTCATCTTATAGGTTTAGTAACTCTCATGACACTTGTCTCCCTCTTCATGCTCCAATTCTTTCCCCAATTCGAATGGTTGCCTCTAACTCCCAAATTAGACCTCTTGGTGGATATTTTTAGCACTATCATGTCATATTTGTCATATTTCTGCAATCAGTTCTAAATTTTTCATACTTATCATAGAATCTTTCATCATTTGTTGTCATAGAGTGCATGGAATCTCATTTCAAGTGGCACAACTGGCCTTCTAATATCTTCCTCTTCCATGGGATTTACTCTCATTTACATATTCAAATTCCTTGACTCATTATATGATATTTGACACCACACCACCATCCAATAACATTACATTACCCATCTTTTCTAATTTGGATGAAGATCATGCCAAGCGTGTGGGGAATATAGTCACCCAAAGGCTCCACAAGATTCCAAGTGTCCTCATGAACCCATGCCACCTTATTTTCATATAATTTATCATTTATGTGACCCATTTAAATTTGAATATGGTAAACTAAAGTCCATTTGGGTCCCATAGCCCCTTATTACAAAATTTATGTCTCCATCTCAACCTAGGGAACTAATCGTTTGGTGGAACATTATTTGCAAGTAGTCTTATTTGGAAATTATTTAATTGGGTACATGACATCTAGTTTCAACAATTACCAATAAACTCAACTGTCTTAAAGGGTGGGATAGGTACATTACATTTTTGATAAAGATAATATCCTTATTAAGTGTTCTTGAACCACAAAATATGCCTTAAAATTGTGACACCCCTAAAACCTTATAGTTTGAGAATTTTTATCCAAAAATAAAGGATTTTGTCAGGCTAACTAAAGAATTGGAAGACACAAAAGAAACATTCATGAATACAATAATCTACATAGATTTAATATTTTCTCCCTAAATGTAGTAAAAAAATATATGCCTTTTCTAGGTTTCTCACCAAAAGTCTAGAAGGAAACCATGAGAGACCACATTATTGCCATCAATTGATCCATAGTTCATTTTATGATCCAGTATCATTCCATATTCCTTCATTATTGTCTCATTGCATAGTTATACTACTATTCTTAAAAGATATTTGAATACCATTCCTCCCTACCTATCCCATCGTTTTTGTGGGTACTAAGGAGAGGAGCCAAGAGAATTCATGGAAGCACAAGACCCTCTTAACAGAGTAGAATTGGAGACTAGCTTCTCTTCGTCAAGATAACCTAAAGAGCGTGAATTGTAGTATTTCCTCATGTATTGGTAAATAATAATGTAAATCATTCTCTCTCACTTGGATTCTCTTATTTCTAGTGATGTTTATGAGTAGATTCACTTTTTGAATGGATATTTGTACTAGCTAATGGTTGTTTGATTGATCTGCTTTTAGATTGGTTTTTTCGAAATCGCTGCCATTACATTATGTTTTTTATAACCCTTATTGTAAATTTCCACAAAATGGAAGGGAAACTAGACTAGGGAGTTGGTCCATATTTCTTGCTTTTTTTTATCCGTATATTCTACTACTACTCCATGTTCCTTTTTCTACACTCTTAAGACCTTATGTATAGATCAATTATTGAGAGTACTTCTAGCTCTAATTTTTTTAGTACTGGTGTCATTGTTAGGATTTATTTTTACACTAGATCAATGTAGATAACCCCCCATTAAGTGCATTTGTAATGTCCCTAATTTTGACTTGGAATATAGATGACCAAAATCATGTAAAGGACATAAATGTGATAGTATAGATTCTTAGTTTGGATCTCAAGGCCAAGGACCGACTATTGAATGGATATAAATATCTGATGTAAATGTGTTATTGGACCATATGGTTCGATTGTATTTCTAACTTGAAACATATGTAGATGTTATGTGCATAAATAATGAAATGGTTTCAGCATGGATGTGTAAGGAGCACCAAAGGGTATATGATTCCATTATAGGGGAAGAGGAAGGGGGTTTATGGGAGACCAAATATTTTCTACCATGTGAACACACCAAATTCTTCCATGTGCCTGAAATGACTAATTATCTGCCTTCTTGAAAGTTTCCAAATCATTAAATGCATGTGGGCGAAGCTCATGGAGAAAGTCACTTCTTGCATTGATGGAAGCATGGGGTTGATTGCACTAGAGTATAGTTCTTTCAATTACATTGATTTTCCAACACTTTCCAAGAGGATAGTTCTTTCAATTGCACTAGAGGATAGTTATTTCAATTGCATTAGCATTCCATGGTTTCATTCACTTATTCAGGAGTGTAATGGGGTTTTCACCCCTATTACGTGCAGAAGCACTAGCTTTATGTCAATGGGACAGTAAGGTAGAGTTCATGAAAAAATATAGAAATAAACAAGATTATTAACACAAATCAAATAAACATATACGAGGGATAAACTAAATAAAATGAAAATAAACAAAAATTATACCTTCTTTCTTGTAAAAATGGGCCACCGTGGCTGTCTCGGAAATGGTCCACCTCTCCACAGGCTAGTTCTCTAGGTGGGTATGAAGAATTTCTTGACGTACTAAATGGGAATGGTAGGGAAATGACATGATGGAAAAAATGGTGTATGAATACTTGAGACCAAAAGGTGTCTCACCGTACCAAGAGAATAAACAATGGGAAAAAAGTGTAAGAATCTTTTGGGAGAGACTTTCACACTGTATTTATAATATGTTTGTAGGGTTTTTGACATTTTCTCTCTTTTAGGGTTTTGGAACCCTTTTTAAGGTTTTGGAACTCTTTTTAGTATTTTTTCACCTTTTTAGGGTTTTTTGACCCTTTTTAGGGTTTTTTACCCTTTTGGGCTTTTTTTACCCTTTTTGGGAGAGAATAAAGGTAAACCATAGTAAATAATAATGTTTTGGACTGGAAATACAATCTTGAAGGTCAAAAGTAAGGGAAATATGGAAGGAATATTATTTATGTTTGTGGTTTATACCATGTGGAACTAGGTAAACAATTTTTTATGTTAACAAGGAGGAAAGCTAGTGATTCACATAGGAAGATAGATGTTGAGGAAAACAAGATAGAAGTATATTCATTCATCCATCCTTGTGTCAATTGATGCACTGGTTATTCTTTGGTGTGATAATGCAAGAGGCATGTAGACTCATGTAGAGGGATGTGATGACCACGAACGTGCTAATGCATTCATGTAGTAGACATGGGAAGATGCATCTCTCTATATTTTGATGTGGTTGACTATGTATAACCTAGGAAATTGAAACTGGGAGTCTGATGTATTGAGTTGTGAAGGAAATTTATTGTTGTAGGTGAGCAAAGAGGCTAGGAAAGACAGAAAACCTTTTACATTGAGTTATGTTATTCATTGATGCTTGGGAATACACAAATTTAGAATATGAGTGATTTTCCAATAGCATTTAGTAGATTGATCTTCTTCTATGCACATGCTAGAAGAACTTCGCAATATGGATTGCCTAACAGAACTATGGATTGCTGAAGGGGATTCCTGAGACAAGAAGAGTGTTGCAAGGAGTCATTACTATGGAAGCTAAGGGCGTGAGAGGTGAATCATATCCATGTAGAGCTCTGCATGAGAAATTGACTAAGCATAGAAATAAGAATCACTTCTGGGCTAAGAGAGAGACACATGCAGTTATTTCATTTGCCTTGGTGGCCTCATATCCCATCTTGGGAGTGGCCTCCCAACAGAAAGAGTATATGCTTGTTTTCCCTAGGAAAATGCATACCAATTTTGGTCAGAATTGTGAAGAATTTAGTCACAAGGAGAGGAAGTTCATCGAAGGAAAAGGATAAGAGTAAGTCAAATTCGAGAATTCGACATGTTTTGAGGAAAAAACAAATGTAAGTGTGAGCTAAGTTTGACTAGATATTCTATTTTGGGAATGGGCATGATTGTAACCAGGGTTGTTAATGCCTTTATTAATGTAATGGGATTTATTGGGGCAGTCAGAACAACCAGGTGACTATTAGTTGAGAAATAGTTGATGGTTGGAACAAGAATGATAATATGTATATAGGATCGATCCAAGATATGTGTGTACATTCACTAAATCCTAAATCCTTATGAGCATGATATGGATGTATATATTTATTGGTTATAAAAGAGAGGAACTGGTCTAGTCGATCCATGAGATATGTGCAGATGACATTCCCAACTTGATAGATTGATATAGAGGTTGACAGAAATAAGAAAGAAAGAATCAGAGCATGAGAAATTTAGAGAAAAATCATCCATTGTAAAGAATATTCTAAGAGAATCATGAAATATGTGTGTACAGACCAAAAGTGTTTCAAATATTACTCATGCCTGTAGAAATTCTAAAGCCTTGATGGCATAAGGAATTTCATAAACAGGCTAAAGATCTAGGAACACAATTAACCTCACATAGAATTGTAGAGAATTAGCATAAGAAGAGAAGAAGAAGAATTAATGAACACACATTAATGAATGATCAATAAATTATAATTGATATTATTACATAGGTAATACATGCTTATAAAGGAAAAAGGATTTGCATGAAGACAACTCAAGCTAGCTCATAAAGCAGGCTTACTAATTATGATAAACCCCATAGTTTACTAAATCACTTTCCAAATCTACCAAGCAACTCATGAATTAGCAATAGCATGTGTGAGTGATGATGAGTGAAGGAAAGACTTGCTAATCCTAGAATATGGAGAGAAAATAATGGAGGATGGGTTGTCAACAAAAGATGCCAGTTTACTAGTTCACTAGCTTTACCTTATCCATAGAAAAGCAGGATAAAGCAGATTTTGTTGTAAAGCGCAGTTACCAATTCTGGATGGCCATAAAGTGGTCAATATCAACCTAGAATTAGAAATAAATAATTCCTAGGATATAGATGGCAAGTGTTGACTCTAAGGTGCAAGTGGATTCCAACTATCTAAGCTAGTGGGTAGGAAATTAATCAAATAATGATTAATTATTTTATTAGTGGGTTTATTATATTCCAACACCCCCCTTTAAGCCTGAATTTATGATGATATCCCTTAACTAATCAGAAATATATATGCCTATAGGGCCCAGCAATAAAGCTATGGTCACCCTTTTACAATTTATCTTGTCCAAAGAAATGAGGAAAGAGGAAAAACCTCAAGGGGAAAATCCTCCCTCAAGAAAGGACATGAAAAGAAATACCAAAAATGTTGAAATGTTGGTGTTGCTGATGCTCCAAACTAAATGCTAATGTCTAGAGGAATCTTCTTCTTGGGAAGAAGATAAATCTACTCACCTGGATTAAGGACAGTTGTAGGATGGAAACTAGGACCATGTAGAACAACTGAGATCCAATGATGTGAAGGAAATACTGGAGGATGTTGAGACTTGTAATCAGCTCCAAGATGATGAGATGAATTGAAATTCGAACCAGTAGAGATGAAATGAGCTCCATATAGGTGAAATAATTGTCCAAGCGAGTGTATCATGTCTCCATCTTCATTTTCAGAGAGAGGATGTGTGCAAGTGATCTTGTAGGAACATAGAGAAGGTATAGGATTAAAGAGTGCAAATGCATGGGCTCCATGGGTTGATATATCTTCCAAAGAATCCAAGATATCACAAATAAGCACAACAGTAGACTCATGGGAATATACTGGTAAATAATCCTCTATGGTAGAATAATGTAAGGAGGAAAGGTAGTGATGTTTAAAATCTTCAAGGAGGCTCTGAGAATGAGTGCCAAGAACAAATGAGGAGCTGTAGAAGCCCATGGGATCAAGTATGGTAAGTGGAAAAATACTAGAAGGACTTTATTTGGCTAAACAAACATCCTGGAATTCAATGGGTTGTGCACCATCAAGAAGAGAGGCATGCACAAAGTGTGAGAGGTCTAGCATATGGATCTAAGAATCCATGATAGAAGATATAGAGAACAATGAATGTGTGAGTGAATCATCAATAGCAATAGTAGTTCCATTAGTCACTTCTTTTTTATCAACAACATCATAAGAAGATGAATCAAGATCTTCTACTTCAATATTTGCTTCTTGATTGAAGGAGGAAGCATTCGAATCAAAGAGAGTAGTAGCAACAAGAGTTGTATGAGAAAATTATTCTTCATGATCAACTTCATCAAAGACTATAGAGGCCAAGACATCTTGAGAGAGAGAAATCATTGAGGAGCTAGAGGCACTCTCCACATAGATAGAAGTATCCTCATTTTCCTTTCCCAAAACTCTATCCAATGTTGTCTAGAGATCCTTTGGGTAATCAACAGAATCAATAAGGTAGCACATGCATGGAGAGATAGCTAGACAAATAGATCCAATTTCTCTATCACAGTCATTCAACCAGTCACTTAGCTCTTCATAAGATTCTTCACCAGCTCCAATAGATATCTCATAGAGACCCTGTCTCTTTAGATATTAAATCATCTTTAGTTTCCACTCTGAATAACTTGTGAATGGAGAAAGAAGAGGAACTGATACTCTTGAATCCATTTGAAGTTGAACCTGCAAAATAAACCTGCAAATCTGAAAAAGGAGGATTAAATAATGAACTCTCAAAGATCTAATATCATGTAGAGATTTGATATCCTTAGCTCTAATACCATGTAGAAATTGAACTTTGAGAACCTTAGCTCTCATACCATGTAGAAATTCTAAATCCTTGATGGCATAAGGAATTTCATAAATGGGCTAAAGATCTAGGCACACAATTAACCTCACATAGAATTGTAGAGAATTAGCATAAGGAGAGAAGAAGAAGAATTAATGAACGCACATTAATGAATGATAAATAAATGATAATTGATATTATTACATAGGTAATACATCCTTATAAAGGAAAAATGAGTTGCATGAAGACAACTCAAGCTAGCTCATAAAGCAGGCTTACTAATTATGATAAACCCCATAGTTGACTAAAGCACTTTCCCAATCTACCAAGCACCTCACAAATTAGCAATAGCATGTGTGAGTGATGATGAGTGAAGGAAATACTTGCTAATCCTAGAATATGGAGAGAAAATAATGGAGGATGGGTTGGCAACAAAAGCTGCTAGTTTCCTAGTTGACTAGCTTTACCTTATCCATAGAAAAGCATGATAAAGTAGAAAAAGCAGAATAAAGCAGATTCTGTTGTAAAGCATAGTTACCAATTCTGGATGACCATAAAGTGGTCAATATCAACCTAGAATCATAATTAAATCATTCCTAGGATATAGATGGCAAGTGTTGACTCTAAGGTGCAAGTGGATGCCAACTATCTAAGCTAGTGGGTAGGAAATTAATCAAATATTGATTAATTATTTTATGAGTGGGTTTATTATATTCCAACAATGCCAAATGAAGATCGCTTCTGTGGTTTTTCCCATATGGGTTTCCATGTTAAATATATGTTTCTTTGATGTATGTATGTATTGTGTATGAATATTTATTAGTTTGTCACACTTATATTGTGGAATGTCAACAATAACTATGGTTTAGATGTTCTTGCTTTATATATCATGCATGTGTCGACAGTTCTATATATTTTTATATGCTCTAAATGTGACATGGGATTGACCTTATTTCTTGTTGTGTGGACGATAATCTATCCCTCTGTTTCATTCGAATGGATTTTTATTGTTGAGATTAATAAATCCCTTCTATAAGTATGAAAACCTAGTTCTAGAAGACCCCATAGATATCTCGAGTGAGGCCTCAATTGCGTTGTAGGTGTTTCTGACGGAGTTACACTCTGTTGGGCTGATGCCTTGGGATTTGCTGGACAAACAAAGAATCTAAACCATGAGTTTAGGATGGATTATAAAAAAAATTCTTTCAAATTAATGGCAATTAATTGTGATTTATTAATGTTCAATGACCAAGTTAAATATAAGTGAGATATATGGATAAGGGTTTATAATGTTTATAGTTTAGGATGGATTATAAATTTTTCTTTCAAATTAATGGTACTTAATTTGTGATTTATTAATGTTCAATGACCAAGTTAAATATAAGTGAGATGGAGGATCTGAGGCCAACCATCCAAACTATATATAACCTCCTAGTTTTTGGCATATCGCATAAATGAAATTATATCACACTTTTAAGAAAAATTAAATCATGGAATAATTCATCACTGTTCATTTATTAACCAACCAACAAAGTATACTAAAAATACAAAAATATGAAATCAGTTGAGAAGAAGAATCTCGATTACTCGTATTAAATTGAGCACATATATCTATGGACAAACACAGAACTCACAATATAGATCACACAATTTACTCAATTATTGAAGAATGAAACAGTGTAAAAATGGTTTGCAGATGTGAATGATTTTCATTAATCAAGGAGTAATTAGATAATACTTACAATGAAGTACAATGGCTAAATAGCCATACGCAATTTGAATCGACATGAAGAAAATTTGAATTGATTAGATTCTACTTGACTGTAGGTAACTAAGACTTTGCCTAAATCATTATCGAAGGACTTAGTACTTAACTTACCTTATATAAATCATTATTGGAGTTCATCGAAGTTCTAAAACACAACTTATGTGTTACATTCAGTGCTAACTAAGGCTAAATGACGGTGGTAGGTGAGAAATGCACCCCTCTTGCATGCAGCCATGAAAAACTAGCGCTAACTGAATGTAGAGTGTTATATTTTTAACATTAAGCTAGAATTATATTAGGATCTTTAACTGAGAGAATAATAAGCACAACAATAAAAAACAAGAGACAATGAACATAGTGTTTTTCCTCGGGGAAACCATAAATGGAGAAAACCCCGCAACTTCCTTAGAGATAGAATCAACACCAAATAGAAAATCCCAAAACAGTAAGATGATATCTTGACAGCAGTAACCTCTTTCTTCCTAGCCCTAGTGTCTTCTTCTTACTCAGCTATGTGCTACAACTAACTGTCTGTGAGTGTGTATCAAATAGAGAGGCTAGCTCTCTATTTATACTAATTCCTAACTTGACTATGTTGATGTATATGTAACTTCGGAATGTATTCTTATGTATTGTAACCCGATGTTTATTCCGGGATGTTTCTATTATGTATTTGAGTCATGTTGTCATGCCCCAATGTTCCGATCGGGAGGATTAATAATGTAAAAAAGTCTTGTCAAATCATTGTGTAAGTCCCCACAGTTTCGGGGCACTTGAGTTATTATACACTAATTAAGGTGTAGGCTCGAGTAAGTAATTGTTGGTTGGGCTGACATGATTAAGTGCACTTCAAGTGAATAGAAGAATATAGATAGAGAGTGAGAGTCTCTCTATTTATCACTTGTACAACACATCACTTACCCTCTCAAGTGTGGCACACTAGTGAAGAAGGAAATATACTGGGACTAGAAGACTACTGCTGTCGAGAGTGCATCTTATTGTTTTGGGGTCTTACATCTTGTGGTGATTCTATCTTTGAGGAAGTTGCGGGGTTTTCTCCATTTATGGTTTCCCTGATCAAAACTCTTTGTGTCTCTTGTCTCTTGTGAAGTGCTTATGTTTTATTGTTGTGCTTGTTATTCTCTCAGTGAAAAGATCCTAACATAATGCTAGCTTAAATGTTGAAAAACTAACATGGTATCAGAGCTAACCTGAGAACAAGACACTGTGCAGCTACGGGAAATAGGGCCTCCTATTTTGTGAAATTTTCTCCACATATTTTTAGAAAAAGTAAGGTGGAACAAATCTCCTCTTTAGGGCGCATCTTTCTGTCGAAGCGGAATTCGATTCTAAGCATTCTCAGTTTTCGATGCAGAAATTAGGGCTTTCTACAGAAGAGGAATTTTTGAGTGGGACCAACATAGGATTGTTCTCCTCATCAAAAATGAAGTTTAGAGACTTGGATCAAGAAATTTGGTTGGGTGAAACTCCAGGAAAGTCAAACCCTAGTTTGACCCCGAGCTAGGAAAACCCTAAATACTAAAACTGATAAGTTTTGGTACAGTCGCTATATTCCAAGGTTAGCGAAGTCTCAAAATCTGAAAATTTCAGGGACTGAAGATCAATTCCTCATGAACACTGTGTCCAAAACTCAGCCTCCGATTCACTATAATTTGGGAGATATGATCCCTCCAAGTTAAGGTTCCAGCCTCTTCCAGAATTCATCCATAAACAAGACATCTGGGGCGATCTACAATATATTGGGCTACAGAGGTCCAAATGGAATTCCTAAAGATGTTTCAGAAATCACATGGACTGTAATTTTTGTGTTCTGAATATCAAACTCAGAAGATGAACCAGTGACACGTGGAATGCCATACAACTTCGATGTTCTGAATAGTCCTATAACAGGTCACCGTGGGAAAAGGATGATAAATCCCAAATGGTGAAACCAATTCTGATGAAACCTATGGATTTGGATCAGGAACATGTGAGGTTACCTTAGTGAGAAATTTTAGACATATAGTATTAGTAATTTTGGAGATATGATAGAAACAGTAACAGGAATTTCTACAGAAGAAATTGGAAATCTAGGGCTTCCTGTTCCGGGAGCTTCCCTCCACTATTTTTAGAAAAGGAGCACATTGGACAGATCCATTTGAAGAGATCTATCTGTCTATCCAATCAGATTTAAAATATTCCAAGTTTTGAAAATTAGGGTTTATGTGACAAACCCTAGATCAACAAACTCCGGGACAAGGGCAGACACCTCAAATTGGTAAGATCTAATCCTTTGCTATTTCCATTTGAGGTTCTCATTTCAATATGATCTATCATAACAGATTGATGATAAGATTGGTGAAGTTGACAACTTCCAAGCATAGAAGTATTTGATCTCTCTGAATAAAATGGATTGGACACCTACATGAGTATAGAGGTTCCAGTTTCAGAGGGAGACGAGGTTAGAAGCCTTTCACAAGAAGAACTTGGTCAAGGCCAAAGAAGACATCATGCTCATGCTGTAGAGGATGATGAACCATCCAGAAAGATATCTAGATATGAAAGTGAAGATTCTTCAAGCAAGGATGAATATGTTCTGACATCAGCTCTCACAGGTAACATTACTCATGGAAGTGATGATTAGCTTATATACAATGGGGCTTCCAAACATATTATGGGATTCAAGGAATATTTTGTAAGACTGCCAGAACATGAATCACCTCACAAGGTGAAACTAAGAGATGACTACCAATATCCAATAAAAGGTAGTGGGGAATATTCATACAAGCTAGACTCTGGTAAGTCTCCAATAATGAAAGAAGTATTATTTGTTCTAGGACTCAAGAAGAACCTTCTCTCCATTTCAGCATTAATGAAAAAGGAATGCAGGTTGCATTCATAGATGGTCAAGTCATCATATGGCCAAAAGGAAAGACTATTGATGATGCGGTAGTGATTGGAGAACAAGAAGGAGGCTTGTACAAATTGAAGGACCATCCAGAACAAGCCTTGATCCATGAAGCAGTAGAGCCAAATGAGCTTTGGCATAGAAGGCTTCCACATATGCATTACAGAGCACTACCTATTGCAAGCAAAGCTGTTGAAGGTCTTCTAGAATTTCAAGCTATTTGAAGGGAAGAGCAAAAATCAGAATATGGCCTAAAGAAACCAGCTAAAGAATGTGAAGATCTAGAATGCAGAGACCATGCAGTCATAAGAGTCTCTCAAATCAAGAACAACTTGAAGCCGAAGTGAAGAATGCAGAAGTGGTGATGGCCACCTTGAATGGCCTCACAGGATCATGGAATTTATTCATTCAAGGAATGTGTTCGAGAAGGAAGTGATTACTTTCAGCAAACTCTAGGGAGAAGAAGAAGCTCAACTCATAAGAAGAGAAGAGAAGATGGAAGCAAATATAGATCAAGCTCTCAAAGAAGATACCTCAAGCAATGAGGAATATGAAGAACTCAACTCTTGAAGAACTTCTTATCCTCCTTATCATTTGGATAAGAAACGACGCTACCATGAATGAAGAAGACGATGAAGCTGAAGGCTCAAGAAGCAATCTACCCATGAAACAAATAAAGATAAGTATTCAATTGTCATATTGTTTTGTTATGCATTTGTTTATATTCAGTTGATGTATCATGCATGATAGGATGTTTGCATTAATGGCAGTATACTACTAATATGCATGTGATGGGTAAGTAGCTCATGGTGCTATACAACTCTCCATTGCTACTTATCTATAATGAAACCTCTTTGCTGACATATTGGATTAGTGCACAATCTCAATTTTGTCCTGGTAGAGATGGAAGGAATCTAGAAAGTTTCAATGAGATATGGATGAATGTTGTATTGGCTAAAGTAGTTGCATGATCATATATTTATGCATAAGTGTTTGCCAGTATAAATATTCCTTATGAAATGTTTCTAACCATACAATTGCATTTGACTTGTAGGAAAGACCGCATACATAATTGCCTACAAGCAAAGAAGAATGAAGACTTGTTCCGAAGAGCAAGTGACGACATTTCAAAATGAAGAATAATATGAAGAGTGTAGTGACATCATTGATGCAGAACTTTCCAGCCACCAAGAAGAAAGGGAAGACTAGTTCAAGAAGAATGATGTCAGGGCGCAGTATCGATACCTGAAGAGAAGTTCATAGTTCCATCATGCAATAGATGGAAACATCATGGGATACAAAGCAAGATTCGTAGCATGAGGCTTCTCACGAAAGGAAGGCCTATACTACGAAGAGACATTTGCAGCTAGTAAGAGTTGAAACACATACATGATGAGATTGATGAAGATATTAACCTTTGCTACAATGTTGAAGATGCAAGTCTATACATTAGATGGTCACATAGAATATTAGTAGCATAGGAAGCTACTTGTCACTCCGATACAGAATGTTTTCAGTGCATAGAGCATAGAAGACAGAGGAAGTATGATGCTTCATTTCAGAGGGAGTGACTACAGAATATATTAAGGTTCGGCATGGTACGACAGGATGGGAATATTACTAATGACTCTAGGATTTACTGAGAGTAAAGCGGATTCCAACCTTTGCTTCAAGGTTGAAGACGGAAGACCAGTGATGCTCCTGTTATGTGTTGATGCATTACCTTCTAGGTATGGAGGTGTGGCAGAGTACAGATGGAATCTTCCTTGGACAAGGGAAGTATGCAATATAGATCCTGAATAGGTTCAGGATGATGGACTGCATGACCACACCTATGGCGTCGAACATGAAGCTATTGAGTGATGCTTCATCAGAGATGGTTGATGCTACGATATATCGTCAGATGATTGGGTCCTTGATGTACCTAAGACCAGACATTTGCTTTGCTGTGAACACCTTGAGCCAGTACCTGACAGATCCGAGAAGTGTTCACCTGACTGCTGCAAAGCATATTCTAAGGTACCTAAAGGGTACAGTTGATTATGGGCTCAAGTACGATGCGAATCAAAAGATTAACTTGGAAGGTTATGTTGATTCAGATTGGGCAGGCAGTGCCATCGACAGGAAGAGTACTTTAGGATGTTGCTTCAGTATGGGATCAGGTGTGATCTCTTGGTTTAGTAGGAAGCAATCCTGTGTGGCACTGAGTACAGCTGAAGCAGAATATGTCACAGCTTGTTCAGCTAGTTGTGAGGCAGTATGGCTGCGAAAGCTACTGTCTGATATATTTTATCTCCAGTTGGATGCTACTTGTATACATTGTGACAACCAGAGTTGCGTGAAGTTGTCAGAGAATCTAGTGTTCCATGACAAGTCAAAGCATATCAAGATCAAGTATCACTATATCAGGGATATGGTGCAGAGAGGAGTAGTGAAGCTCCAGTATGTTGCGATGGAGGAACAGATAGATGATGTATTGACGAAGCCATTGGCTAGGATGAAGTTCAAGTACTTCAGAGAGAGACTTGGTGTTCTGCAGATCGAGGTTCCTTCCATGGTCAGATGTAAGGGCTGAGCCATTCTATCATGGTGAGAGGATTCGATTCCTTTCATGTCAAATATGAGTGCTGACTGCCATTCTGGGAATGGAGGAACCTGGTCAGTTACTAGGAACACTCAGTTAGTGACTGAGAGAGCCATTCTGACAAGCAGGTTAGATGTAAGGGCTGAGCCATTCTATTCATGGCTAAAGGATTAAGTTCCTTCTATGGCAGATGCGAGTGCTGTCCATTCTGTCGAGTAGGATAGATGTAAGGGCAACTGCCACTCTCAGGGAGAGTGGAGGTGCCTGGTCCATTACCAAGTAGGTCAGTCAGGGACTGGGGGCCATTCTAACAAGGGTGTAGGATTTAGTTCCTACCAGGTCAGATGTGAGTGCAAAAATCTTTCATCACTGTGGTAGGAAGGGTTCCGGCCTGGGTGAGAGTCGTTCATCATTGTGGTAGGATGTGTTCCGGCCTGGGTGAATGTGTGGAAATATTTCATCACTGTGGTAGGAAGGGTTTCGTCCTGGGTGAGAGTCATTCATCACTGTGGTAGGATGTGTTCCCACCTAGATGAATGTGCCATTCTGATGAGTAGGTCAGATATAAGTGCAGAGCCATTTCACAGATGTTAGTGATGTTGTGTCCTATCATGCTGGTGAATGTGAGTGCTGGGCCTTTCTGATGTGCTTTTAGTTTACTACATGATCAGATGTGAGTGCTGGGCATGCCTTTCTGATGATCAGGTCAGATGTAAGTGCTGGGAAAATACCTACCTAGTGGCTAGGCCTACAACCAGCATGAAAAAGGGCTGGCTCTGTAGAACTTCCTATGACGAGATAGTACACACATGATGATGACCAGAGGAGATCCAGATCAAGCTATGATCCAGATCCAGTTATGATGACTCTGAGAGATCTAGATCGAGTGATGATCTAGATCCAGTAGTGATGATCCAGATCAAGAGATGATCCAGATCCATATCCAGATCGAGTGATGATCCAGATCCAGTCCAGTGATGATGATCCAGATCCAGTGATGATCCAGATCCAGTGATGATGTTCTATGACGATCCAGATTGAGAGATGATCCAAATATAGTGATGAATATGACTTGAAGATGAAGATGACTTGAAGACAAAGATGATCCATTTGATACATAGAAGAATACCAGTGCTGAAAATCGTGTTGAAAGAATACCTTCCTAGTTAAGAGGGAGTGTTGATGTATATGTTACTTCAGAATGTATTCTTATGTATTGTAACCCGATGTTTATTCCAGGATGTTTATATTATGTATTTGAGTCATTTTTCCATGCCCCGATGTTCCGATCGGGAGGATTAATAATGTAAACAAGTCTTGTCAAGTCATTGTGTAAGTCCCCATAGTTTCGGGGCACTTGAGTTATTATACACTAATTAAGGTGTAGGCTCGAGTAAGTAATTGTTGGTTGGGCCAACATGATTAAGTACACTTCAAGTGAACGAAAGAATATAAATAGAGAGTGAGAGTCTCTCTATTTATCACTTGTACAACACATCACTTACCCTCTCAAGTGTGGCACACTAGTGAAGAAGGAAATACACTGGGACTAGAAGACTACTGCTGTCGGGAGTGCATCTTACTATTTTGGGGTCTTACATCTTGTGGTGATTCTATCTTTGAGGAAGTTGCGGGGTTTTCTCCATTTATGGTTTCCCTGATCAAAACTCTTTGTGTCTCTTGTCTCTTGTGAAGTGCTTATGTTTTATTGCTATGGTTGTTATTCTCTCAGTGAAAATATCCTAACATAATGCTAGCTTAAATGTTGAAAAACTAACAGAATAAACCCAACTAGGGCCGAATTCACTAGGTGAGTCTAATATCCCTAGTGCCCTAGAACTGTGGGGACTTTAACCCTTGAACAATAGGAGGGTTACCCACAATGACTTGACATGACTTGTTTACATTATAGATCCTCCGGATCGAAACATCGGGGCATGACATGACTCAATTACATTACAGACACATCCCAGAATAAACATCATGGTACAGTACATAAGATACATAGATGAATACATTCCGAAGTTACAAATACATCAACACTCCCTCTTAACTAGGAAGGTATTCTTTCGACACAATTTTCAGCACTAGTCTTCTTCTCTGTATCAACTGTATCATCTCGTCATCTTCATATTCGAGTCTTCAAGTCTTCTTTGTCTTCAAGTATTCAAGTCTTCGATTCTTCTTCGTCTTCAAGTCATCTTCTAAGTCATATTCTTCTTCAAGTATTCTTCATCACGGGATATGGATCATCATGACTACTGGATCATCACTGCTAGATCATCATCACATCTAGATCATCACTTGATCTGGATCATCATCAAGTCTGGTTCATCATCACATCTGGATCATTGCTTGATATAGATCATCATCAAGTCTGGATCATCATCACATGCTATCTCAAAATTGTGCTATCTCGATTCTCCTTGTTATAGGAAGTTCTATAGAGCCAGCCCTTTTTCATGCTGGTTGTAGGCCTACCCTTCATGTAGGTCTTCAGCACTTATATCTGACCCTAAGTCAAAAAGGCTTGCCCAGCTCTTACATTTGACCTCATCTTGTCAGAAAGGCACGCCCAGCACTCACATCTGACCTCATCTTCTTAGAAAGGATCAGCACTCACATTTGACCATGTGTAAAAACACCACACCAGAATGGCTCAGTGCTTACATCTGACCTCATCTTGTTGAAAAGTCTCTGCACTTACATCCGACCCCATCTTGTCAGAAAGGCACAACACTCACATCTGACCATGTGTAACCACATCGTGCCAGAATGGCTCAACACTTATATCTGAAGTCATCTTGTCAGAAAGGTTCTACACTTACATTCATCCATGTGTAAAAACATCGCATCGAAAGGGATCTCAATCCTAGACTGAGGATTCATGATAATTGACTAGGTGCCTCCATTCTCCTAGAAAATGGCATCAACCCTTATATCTAATCAAGAGGAATACATCCCTCAATCACATCAGAATGGCCATGTGCTCACATCTGATCATGTAGGAACCAATCCTACAGTCATATCGAAATGGCTCAACACTCACATTTGACATGGAAGGAAACTAAATCCTCTCACCATGATAGAATGGCTTAGCCCTTACATCTGACCATGGAAGGAACTTAATCCTCTCCCATGTCAGAATGGCTCTAGGTCTCATCATTTCCCCTTGAAGGGAACCTCGATCTGGGGAACACCAAGCTTCTCCTTGAAGTGGTCAAAATTCACTCTAGCCAATGGCTTCGTCAATAAATTAGCTATCTATTCATCTGTCACAACATACTAGAGCTTCACTGCTCCTCTCTACACCATATCCCTAATATAGTGATATTTGGTCTCGATATGCTTCGACTTGTCATGGAACACTGGGTTCTCTGACAACTTCACACAACTCTGGTTGTCACAAAATATACAAGTAGCATCCATCTGGAGATCAAATAAACTAGACAGTAGCTTCCTCATCCATATTGCCTCACAACTAGTTGAACAAGTTGCAACATACTCTGCTTCAGCTGTACTCAATGCCACACAGGATTTCTTCCTACTAAACCAAGAGATCACATCTAATCCCATACTGAAGCAACATCCTGAAGTGCTCTTCCTATCGATGGCACTTCCTACCCAATCTAAATCAACATAACGCTCTAGGTTAATATTCTGATTCAACTCGTACTTGAGCCCATAATCAACTATACCCTTCAGGTACCTCAGAATATGCTTTGTAGCAATCAAGTGAACATGTCTCAAATCTGTCAAGCACTGGCACAAGGTGTTCACATCAAAGCAAATATTTGGTCTCGTGTTCGTCAGGTACATCAATGTACATCAAGGACCCAATCATCTGACAATACATCACAGCATCAACCGCTTCTGATGAAGCATCACTCAGTAGCTTCAGGTTCGATCCCATAGGTGTGGTTATGGCCTTGCAGTCTGTTACCACCTAAGTTGTACTTAGTGGTTTTTTATCAAGTGAGCTTGGTGAACCAGACAAGGATAACATGTTTGGACTTCAGAATACCTTCAGTCTTGCTTCTGGGAAGCTGTGTTGTACTATATCACATGTTCATACCCCATGGGGGAATTGTAATAAATTTTCTAGCATGATAGTGTCTATAAAAGACTCGGTCTCTTAGACTTTATTTGTTAATCCGATCAACCCAGGGTGTTTTTTCCCTTGGTTATTATTGGTTATTGAATAAGCGACTGATAATTTCTAAATTTTTCACTCCATACCTCCAACATTGGGGTGGTCGGCTTGGAATTTAGGCCTATTGAGGTTATTATATTCTATGTGTCAATGTATAAACATTCTAGGCATCATGGTCAAGTCATATGAACATGTCTAAGTCCCCCTAGGTTTTTTCAATTTTTCAATTTTTTAATTATTTCAGTGTTTTTTATTAAAATTTAATTTTTCCAAACTTAGATTATTTTTTAATAGTTTAATTGGAAAAATTGATTTTGTAATAAAAGTGGGCCAAAAAATTAGTTTTAGTCATGTAGGTGCTCATTTTCAAGCTAAGAGCACCATGTAAACCCATGGACCCACTATTTCCTAGTTTTGAGTGATTTTTCATCACTCAGGTCAGAAAGCCCCAAAATAACATTTATTGATTATTTTAATTAATAAATTGGTGAATAATGGAGCAAATCCAAAATCATAGATCAGTGAATTCTTAGCCGATTTGATTGAAATCAGTCAGTCCTGAACTAGATTGACTAGATCTGACAAATCCTTGACTGAAGGAGGTGATCAAATCAGATCCAGAGTTGATCTTCAATAGGATTTAGGGGGAATTGTGCCCTCTCTCTCTCCTCCACACGTGTGGGCTCTCTTGGGATCTCTGTGGACTGATGTGTCAGTTTATGGGTGTATAAATTCAGGCCTGCAGTAGATTAATTTCACTCACATCAATTAACAATTGATCATGCAAATTATCAACAATGGAGACTGAATATGGAGCTGTAACACAAAATTATATTAACTGAGTGTACAATAGCCAACCCTGTAATAACATAGGCTGCTGAATATATAGAATACATGAGCAAATCGAATGCATAAGGAAGCATCCAAATCTAGCATAAAGCAGGCTTACCCAAAATAGGCAAATCCCCCATAGGTGTAAAAAGCTGATCCCAAATCTATCAAGGACCCCACGAACTAGCAAGGGCGCATGGGCAAGCTAAAGAGTGGTCAAATGGCAGCTCATACATGCATTTGCATGGATGAAAGAGTGGAGGAGGAAGAGGAAACAAAGCATATTCACCTCACCTAGTCTTGCTTTCCTATGTGCCTTAAAACACTGAAAAAGCAGGCAATAAAGCAGAAAAAGCAGAAGGGCTCCTAGGAGGCCAGGAATAAAGCAGATTTGATTCCCAAGGCTTTCCCAAGCGCTCCATGAGTCAATAATGGCAAGTTTGACCTCTATGGATAGGCAATTAGCAACTTGCACATGGTGGGACTCATGGACTAGGCAAATAAGACAAAATAAATGAAATAATGTCTAAGTGGGTAAATACTATGGGTTGATTATTCTAACAATGGGTTGATGTGTTAGCTCAATCAATCCCCTGATTGATAAGTCGGCTCATTTCAGCTTCAGATCTGCATTGATTGACTCTCCATCAGCTGATTTGATCTGTCTCCTTGAGATTTGCGCCCCCCTAGGCTAGATCTCCTGGTTTTTGTATAAATCAAAGCACAAGCAGCCTCTTCTAGGCTAGTTAGAACTGGGATTGAGGTGCCGTTGCTCTTGTATTGTATTGTTTATTATTTTGGAATAAAGAATCTTTGGAGGAAAGATATATGGTGTAATTCTCTTCATGTGTGGATGGTGATTGTCAAATGCTTATGAGGTATAATCTGTGTTATTTATCACTGCTTTTGCTGGTTAATTGTTGGCCTTGAAGGAGAGAGCTCCCTCCTATTAGGATAAGAGTTTATTATAGTTTGATTTATGCTCTTACTACTGCTTGTTTCAGATCTATTTGAGTTTTATGTATTTTAAATTTAATTGCATGCTTTCCAATTATCTCTTCCAGTAGCACCTATGTTTTAACCATCTGTTTATGCAAGGATTTCTAAGTTGCAGGTGATATTTCTTGTATAATAGGTTGAGATAGTTTGCATCTTCCCCATCTTCAAGATATTCTAAATGACATAGTCCCTCGGTGTTCCACCAAAGTAGACTCCAAAGCCCAACATTCCCAGGCTTCCAACACTCTTTCTCTCTCTTCCTCCTTCAAAATCTTAATTTCTCTTCAAATTGGTTACTTTTAAAGAATCTTATTGCTTATATCTATCTCACAAAGAAAATTACATATATATCTAGTGAGTAAGATCCTTTCTTAATTTTAGATCTCATTTTCATTCTGCATATAAAGTCATATTTTAAGAGATCTAGCTAAAATTATCCTCTTTTTTGCAAGCATTTTAAAGAAAATTTGTAGCTTGCTTTTAAGGTAGTTTCCTTTGCTGTAATTTAAAGTTTCATATTCTGCAATAAAAGTGCACATCTCATTGGCTTCCCAAACAGCAAGCCAAGATCCCAAGGAAAGCTTACTTTCCTTGGTTCCTTTTTTTGCAAAACCAGATTACCCCAACTTAACAAATTTTTACTTGGTTTTTTTTCTGGTAACTAGTGTGGTGACCCAAAACACTTTTAAAGTGTGTTTGGGCACATTTGATTTTAATTAATTGCTGTTTTTTAGCAGGTCTAACAAAAAAGAGAAGGCGAATCTGCCCAATTTCCGACTCTTGGACGAACCACAGCTTCCCAGAAGCTTCCCCCACCGTTGTGTTTTAATTCTAGCTTGTTACAAGCTTCTTGTAAGCATTTGGATCCCAGATAACAAGGAAAAAAGTGCATCAATTTCAATTTTATGATATTGTAAATCGCTGCTAATAAAAAGAAAAGGTCCTTTCGAATAGGCTCTTTCGAGCCTATTCACCATCCCTCCTGGGGGGATTTGTGTCCGTGTCTTTTTTTTATATTTTTGTTCCTTTTTTTTTTGCAATCTAGCGTAGTTCTAATCTGTAGGGTAGTATACTTTGATTTATTATCAATTCCATGTTCCATATCTAAGGTTTCAAAGTAATTTAATACTTATCCCATGACTTTCAGATTGACCCGAAAGGGGAAAGAGATGTGTGGTAGGACTAATTAGAGAACCGGGATTGTGTAACTTTGTTTTCCTTTTCATCAATTGTTTCATCAGCTATAATAAAATCAACCGCTCCTTGATTCATGGATTGAGATCCACTTGGATCGAAAGAGGTTCCTGGAGGGTTTTCTTTTTAACAAGAACACCTATCTTAAAATTTGCTAAAATTGACAAGACTCCGGTGTGTATGCTCTGCACTTGGCTGCAGTTCGTCTGATCAGTCAAGCTACATAAAATGCACTTGAGTGATTAGAATAATTAGGATTCATTCTCCCAAACTTATAAACCATCAGGTGAAAATCCAACACCTAGATCAAACCATTACGGTGGAAAAATACCCAAAGGAAGGGGGAACTCCTGAAAAGTGACCTCGGGGCACCAATCTCTATTACACCTGTGGGTGCATTATGAACAATATCCTTAGAGACTCTATTCATCCCACATGTTCCTTGCGGTAACCCATGATGGTTTAGTTTTGGACATACTCCAAGTACTCTCGGGTATATCTAGAGTCCCCCCCTTTTGCCTAATTTTAATCAACTCATATTTCACATCAACTTAAAATGTACCAAAAGGAAATCGCAAAAATTTCACTCCAAGCACATGCAAGTACATTGATTATCTATTGACTCCATTTTAAGGAACTAGCTATTTTCTTGCTATATATATATATATATATATATATATATATATTGTGTCTCAGCATTGTGCTTTCGTGCGCTCAATTATTATCTTGTCATCTATGGTTGTTTATGGTTAAATTTCAAACTCCTAAGTAACTCATTCATTTTAATATCACCATACTAAATAATTTTTCCTTAGTAACTTAATAGGGTCTACCCCCCTTGGCTTTGTTAGGAGTTGAGCCTAAATAGAGGAGTCAAGAACAAGGTGACAGCCTTGACTTGAGACTTGCCCCCAAGGACACACTGAGTGGCTTGAATATTTCTACAATGTGACCCAAGTGTGTGAAAGGTGAAAAAATAGTCCATCATCCCGAATCTCTTCAGAATCTCTACTGCATACTTCCCTTGTCCAAGGAAGACTCCATCCACATTCTGCCACACCTCCATGCCTAAGAAATGGTGCATCATGCCCAAGTCTTTCATTTCAAACTCAGAAGCAAGTTTCCTCTTCATATCAACAATCAACCCATCCACACCTATTATGAGCAGATCATCCAAATACAATAGGAGTATCACTGGGTTTCCATCTTCAACCTTATGGTAAAGGTTGGAATCTGCTTTACTCTTAGTAAAGCCCAAACTGGATAGGAAACCATCAATTCTACCATACCATGTCCTGGGTGCCTGTTTCAAACTGTATAGGGCTTTATTCAATCTGCACACATGAGACTCCCTGTCATGTGTCTCAAAACCAACTGGATGTTTCACATACACTTCCTCTTCTCCTACACCATTCAAGAAAGCGGTCTTGACATCCATCTGGTGTATCTTCCATTTGATCACTGCAGCCAGAGCAAGTACTGATATGATGGAAGTGTATTTGGCTACAGGTGAAAAGTTTTCTTCATAATCTATTCCTTCTTTCTGAGAGAAACCACGAGCCACAAATCTAGATTTATATTTCTCGATGCTGCCATCTGCAGCATGCTTGATCTTGTAGATCCATTTGGAAGTTACAATGGACTTCCCTTCTAGTCTTGGGACAACATTCCAAACATCATTCTCCATGATCGATTGATACTCTTTGATCATAGCATCCTTCCATTCTTTCCTTTTTGCCTCTTCTTCATAGTTTGAAGGTTCTTTATCAATAATGTCACATAGTAAGGCTACATAACTAGAGCAAGATCTAATTCTCTTTCTTCCTCTGGGTGTTTCTTCTGAAGCTCCATATCTTTCTGCACCTTGGATAATTTCAAATCCCCAAGCAAGTTTCCTCTTATGAGGATTCTTCTCCAGAGGTGGATCTATAGGTTCTTTAGGTTCTTCAAATTCTTGATCTTCTTCTTGAATTTCTTCGTTCATGATTGTGTCATGAATTCTAGGTTCTCTTGTTTCTTCAGGTTCTTCAACCGATTTCTTCCTAGATTTGATGTAGGATGAATCTTTGTCAAATGTTACATCTCTGCTGATGCCAATATTCTTGAACCTTGGGAAGTATATTTTGTAAGCCTTCAAGCTTTCAGAGTATCCCACAAATATACCCTTCTTTCCCGAAGGATCTAACTTCGTCCTCCTTTCGAAATGTGTATGTACATAGGACAGCCAAATATTCTGAGATGGCTAACTTCTGGTTTCTTACTGGAGAATAATTTTTTAGGATTCTTGTTCTCAAGTACTCTATGTGGAGTATGGTTATATACATACACCATTGTTCTGGCAGCTTCTACCCAAAAATGCATAAGAAGATCTTGATCATGAAGCATTGCTCTTATAACTTCCATTATAGTTCTATTCTTCCTTTTTGTAAGCCCATTCTATTGTGGATTATATGGAGTTGACAACTCCCTCTTAATCCTTGAGTCTTTTCACAACTATTTGAATTCATTTGATGTGAATTCTCCACCATTATCTGATCGAAAAGTCTTGATCTTCTTTTCAGTGTGGTTCTTGATCAAGGCTTTGAATTCCTTGAACTTCCTGAATACTTCATCTTTGTTCTTCATGAAGTAGATCCATGTCTTCCTAGAAAAATCATCAATAAAAGAAACATAGTATGCATACCCACCTAGTGAACTAGGTGACATTTGACCACATACATCGGAGTGGATGATTTCCAAGATTATTTTTTCCTTGCTCTCGCTACTTGGAAATGTCTTCTTTGTGTTCTTCCCTTTTGCACATCCTTTTCATACACCTTCATGTTTTGTCTACATTTCTGGGAGACCTTCAACAACTTTTCTTGCAAGTGGTAGTGATCTGTAATTCACATGTGCAAGTATTCTATACCAAAGCTCATTTGGTTCTATCGAGTCATGAACCAAGGCTTGTTCTGGTCGGCCCTTTAATTTGTATAGTCCTCCTTCTTGTTCTCCAATTACTACTGCATCATCGAAAGACTTTCCTTTTGGCCACATGAGGACTTGTCCATCTACAAATGCAACCCTCATTACTTTTGCATCTAATGCAGATATGGAGAGGAGGTTATTCTTTAGTCCAGTGACAAACAATACATCTTTCATCTTGATAGACTTTCCAGAGTCTAGCTTATAGGAGTATTCCCCACTACCTTTTATTGGATACTGGTAGTCATCTCCACGTTTCACCTTGTGAGGTGATTCATGTTCAGATAATTTCACAAAGGATTCCTTGAATCCTATCATGTGCTTGGAAGCACCACTGTCTATAAGCCAATCATTACTACCATGTGTGATAGTTCCCATGAGAGTAGAAATCAGAACATATTCTTCATCACTTGAAGAATCATCACTGACTTGTCTGATTCTCTTTGTGGAAGGTTCATCATCCTCTGTAGCATGAGCATGATGTCTTCTCTTGTTTCCCTTATTCTTGTGATAGCTACTTTTGTTATTAGGAAAATCTCTAGCAAAGTGTCCTCTTTCATCACATGTATAGCAAATGAAGTTAGACTTATCTCTAGGCTTTCTAAATTTACTCCTTTGAATAGATTTCTTACTTCTATGATGTCTAGATCTGGTTTTCTTGGATTATACTGTGAGAGCTTGATATTCACTTCCCATCTTCTCTTATTGAGTTGCTATCCGAGCTTCTTCTTGAGAGAATTATTCCCATAGTCTATTGAACTTGAAGAACTTCTTTCTGGTACAGATCCCTTGAATGAAAGAGTCATGTGTCCTAGGGAGACCATTCAAGGTGGTCATCACAATCTCTGCATTCTCCACTTCTTCATCTACTGCTTCCAATTGTTCCTTAATCTGAGAAACCCTTGTAAAGTAATACTGAATGGTTTCTGCATTCTGGATCTTTACATTCTTCAACTAGTTCCTCAAGGTCATCTTCTGTTTTATGTTCTTTCCTTCAAACAATTTGGTTAGGGCATCAAACATAGCTTTAGGTGTCTTTAGGGAGGACACCTATGGTATGAGGTGATACTTGATTGAATCAGCAATGATCCTCTTTTCCATAACCAACTTCTCCTTATTTAAGGCCTTAGCCTCATCTCCCTCTAGAACCGGAATCTCCTCATTGATGTAGGAGTCCAACTCATTCTCTTCCAGGACTAGGGAGATCCTATACTTCCAGGCTCAGAAGTTATCAGCTCCCTCAAGATTTTCATCAAGATTGGTATGATGAGACATATTAACTGAGAACCTCAAATGGAAATACAAAAGGTTTAGATCTTACCAAGTCAAGATGTCGGATCAAGATTTGGAGCTGAAATTCTACAGGGCTGGTCCAGGAGCAGATTAGGGTTTTGCTTTTCCAGAGTTTTGTCCAACCAAATGCTTTGAATTTGATCCTTAACTTTGATTTTGGGGAGGAGATCAATCTAGGCCTGGGATCACTTAAAAATTCCACTTCTATGAAAAGCCCTAATTTCTGGCAGTAGTGTCGGGTCCAAAACTGAAAAACCTCAGAATTGGATTCTGCTTCGATAGAAAGATGCGCCCTAGGGAGGAGAGTTATTCCAACCATCTTTTTCTAAAAATATGTGGAGAGAGATCTAAAAACTAGGAATCCCTAGTTCTCGCAGCTACATAGTGTCTTCTTCTCAAGTTAGCTCTGATACCATGTTAGATTTTTAACATTAATCTAGCATTATATTAGGATCTTTAACTGAGATAATAACAAGCACAACAATCAAACACAAGAGACAATGAACACGGTGTTTTTCCTCAAGGAAGCCATAAATGGAGAAAACCATGCAACTTCCTCAGAGATAGAATCAACACCAAATATAAAAGCCCAAAATAGTAAGATGACCTCCCGACAGCAGTAACCTCTTTCTTCCTAGCCCCAATGTCTTCTTCTTCCTCAGTTATGCACTAAAACTGAGTGTGTGTGAGTGTGTATCAAATAGAGAGGCTAGCTCTCTATTTATACTAATTCTCGACTTGACTAAACCCAACTAGGGCTGACTTCACTAGGTGAGTTTAATAACCCTAGTGCCCCAGAACTATGGGGACTTTAACCCTTGAACAATAGGAGGGTTACCCACAATCACTTGACATGACTTGTTTACATTATAGATCCTCCCGATCGAAACATCGGGGCATGAAATGACTAAATTACATTATAGACACATCTTGGAATAAACATTGGGGTCCAGAACATATGATACATAGATGAATACATTCCAAAGTTATAAATACATCAACATAGGGGACTAGAACTGAATGTAACTGAATCCTAACTGAGCTTGACTAGTCACCAACTCAACTCAACTAACCTTGGTTGGTATCGGCACTGCCAGTGGATCCTAAATTGTAGGGATTGGTCTAGGACTCTCATAAACTGATGCAATCAAGTGCAATCAGAGGTAGTAGGCCTCAATTAGTGTTCCCCACACTTTATTAACTGAAACATGTGCCCTAATTAGGCCAAGTGGACCCAATGGTGCTAGTGACTAAAAATAGACTGGATGGACTCCTGATTTAGACATATGACCAAATTGGATAAGGGAGGATTAATAATGCTAGCAACTCGATGATATGAATACGGATAAGTTGACTGGTTTAATTTTTTTTATGCTCAAAATGTCTTACTCATGCAACACCATATAATCAACGGATTCATTGATGAAGTCGACATATAGTGCAATTGGAGTTCAAAGTTATTTTCTAATACTGGATAATCAACTATACACATTGATTCATCGATGCTATGGTTGATGAAAATAGAAGGACTAGGGAAGGGTTTCCTTGCATTTTGAACTCCAACTTTATCACTTTATTTATTAAAAATGACAAACCAAAAGAATTCAATGATTTTCATCCAAACTTGTTATATAATTTATTATATACTATTATTTTGAAAATCATAGCTACAAGATTGAATCCTACTTTGGACAAGTTTATATCTGAGAATCAATTTGATTTCTTATCGAACCGACACTTGTAGGATGGTGTTGGTTTACCATAGGAATTTCTCCACTCCTTGAATATGAATAAGAGGAAGGCCTTTATTCTCAAATTAGATCTTGTCACAACCTATGAATGGTTGGGATGGTATTTTCTGAGACTAATTATTGTTCAGTCTGGTTTACCTTATGATATATGTCCTTGGATTATGGGCTATGTCACTTCCGTCAGATATGGGATTTTAATTAATGGTTCTCCTTCACATTTTTTCTTGGGTTGTAGAGGAATTAAATAGGGTTGGATTTTTTTCTCCCTACTTCTTCATTTTTCCCATTTAAGGACTCAGTCTTCTCTTGAGTAAATCTAAGGAGTCCAATACTATTGCAAGAGTGTCTTTTGCAAGGACTGTTAACTTAACTCATCTCTTCTCTGTGGACGATGTCCTCTTGTTCAGGAATGGTTTGGTTGAGGAGTTGTTCTCCTTTAATGATATAATTTATCTGTTCTATGAAGCTTATGGGATTGATGTAAGTAAGGAGAAATCATGTTTCATCATTGCAAATGTTGATGAGAGTGAAAGAGTTTCAGTTGTTGCTATTATTAATTATAAAATGGTTTATTTCATGGTAGGTTTCAAATATATCGGTTTTAACCTTAAACCATGTGGACACTTTGAAAGATTGGGAGTGGCTTATCCGAAAGATAGCTTGTAAAATCAGAGGCTAGTTTGTTAGATATCTCTCCTTCGCTGGAAGACTTATTTAGATTAAGTATGTATTATAGAGTATTCTTATTTTCTGGTTTTCCCTATTCCAGAATCCATATCCCAAGATATACTTTGTCTACTATCAAGAAAATTATTTTTCATTTTCTCTGGGCTGGAAGGATAGATGGTGATAAATTCCATTTATGTGCTTGGGAGACTCTTTCACATCCCATTATCGACGAGGGGTGGGGGATCAAATTATTAGAAAGTTTCAATCAATCCATGTATGCCACAAGTTTCTAGCGATGTCTCTTTAATCAAGGATTATGGGGAAAGCTTATTAGATCCAAATACTTAAAAAGGTTGAGTCCTAATTTTTGGATCAAGAATTTTAATGTGCAGTTTAACTCTTCTAGTATTTGGTTTGGTTTCCTACACAACTTTTCTTTAATTAGTTATGATATTGTATGGGAGGTTGGTAGATGAATTCATACTAATATTGGTATGGATCCTATCATGGGAATGGAGGCAGATTACATATTTTCAATGATTCTTATCTTCTATATTCATAATAAAACTTGGTGGTACTGCAATAGGTCTAGAAGGTGGTATTGGGTGGTCACTCTAGATGGGTCTTAGCTTAGGATCTTCAGCTGGAAGGTAGTCTTGGGGAAAAGTGGTCTAGGTACCAAGCGGGTTTAACTTAGGAAGGAATTACCCTTTATTCTTTGCTAGAAAAACTGGTTTGGGGGAGGAATAAAGAAAGAGGCATTTTTATTGCAAAATTGGCTTACAATCTTATCTTTGAAAAAAAATATGAGTCAGATTCTTTCTAGTGGAACAAGTGGATTTGGAAGGATCCATGCCAATGGATAGGGTCTCAATACTTTTTCTTTTACTCATTTAGATAGTATTTACTATAGTAAAAATATTTAAATGTATTCATATATGTTTATGTACTTTTTATAGAATGTTCATGATATTTGTGTATCAACTATTACTATTTTTTATATAAGAAATATAGGTTTTTCTTATGCAACATTATATAAAATGAACCTTATAAATCTCTACAATAACTTTCTTTTATACAAAATCAAAAGGTATTTCAAACTATAGGAACAATTAACTAAGTAAAGCTAATAGTTTAGACCCATATTTTTCCATATCTATAATACAAGCTAATTAAAATAAATCAAAATACAAAATAGTACAATATTTAGAATAGAAACTAAACTAAACTAGAGCTTCTAAAGCCATAACGGTTTAGACCCATATTTTTCCATATATATAATATAAGCTAATTAAAATAAATCAAAATACAAAATAGTACAATATTTAGAATAGAAACTAAACTAGAGCCAGAGCTTCTAAAGCCATATCGTCTATTGTATAGGCTAACTAGATTTAAAACATAATTGTAAGTAAAACAAAATAGTAAATACATTTTTTATGCAATATCAAGCTATGTTTAAATAGAGATGAAGAGGAGTAAATGAAAAAAATATTTAAATTAACATTTAACATGATATTTGAATAGTACTATTATAGTATAATAGAAAGAAAAATAAAATAAATACACTAGATATAAATTTGAATCTTATATACATGTAGAAGAAACTAGATTTGGTACAACTATGTTCCACACAATCATAGACCACCAAGCATCCAATCTACTTTGTCAACAATCACCCCTGAGCATAAAATTTGACACCATAGGGACTAACATATAATGTTGTCAACTAGAATAGAACTCTTTCAAGCATATTGTCTCAACTCTAGGAACCAACTCTTTCTCTCACAACAAATCTCTCAACCTAGGACAAATTCCTAACACATCAAAGGTTCCCATACATACTACGAATCATCCTTTTCTCATGCATATGTATATAAATAATATTTTCATATATTTTACACAAGGCCCAACTTTCCCTCCTTAAGAACTGTTGGCCTTAGATCCCCTCCTAGATATTAGGGGGGAGGTTTCTCAAAATAGTTTCACGGAATTTGTTAGCCTCTTCTATTAAGCAACAGTCCTATGTTTTCTACCAATGGGGTCATGGTTTACAAATTTGTAACATGGCTATTCCAATTGTCCATATCTTTATTAAAAGTAGTGTGAACTTTATTTTACAACCACTTTCCTATGAGGCCAAACATAAAGTTATTAACTTGTTGAAATTGAAAAATAATAATAATGTATTTTTCAGTTAGCCATGAAACTCAAATTTCTAATCTTAATCAAATGAATAATTGTAACATCCCCTCAATAAGCGACCATAAACAAAAAATCTAAGTAAAAATAACTGTAAGTACTAATCCTAGCCTCATCAAATTATAGATGAACTTTATAATGCTAGGAGATTGAAAGTGTGCACGACTAAAGCGATGATTGGGGAAAAATCCACTAGGAGAAGAGGTTAACGGCTAACAAAGCATCGAGAACCTAAGAGTAAATATGACAATTAAAACTTGTTGATATTATATATGCAAATAATTCATAAAATATTTTTTTTGGAAATAAAATAACCTCCTCAAAGAGTGGTCACGTCCACCTCACAATAATCAAATTATTGAAAGCTAAATGAAGATATTATTTCATTTTTATGGAACATTAAATATATAATAATGAAAGAACCTTGATAATATATATATTTTGGAGAGGAAGTTTATATATATATATATATATATAACATTACTACATATGCTTTATGTAGTGTTGTATTGGAAATAGTTTATATATATATATATATATATTAGGAGCGTATTTTTGCAATACATGAGGGATATCAAATCTAAAGTGTTAGTGGGTCCTTATTCATGCAATTCTTCCTTAGAGAAAAATGTGGGATTTTTTTCCCATAGGAAGAAGGTTGGTGTAACTTATTTCGCCACTTGTCCTTCTGGAAGAAAACGTGTAAGTAGTGTTTGAGCCTTTTGCTCTTATGTGGATCCAGAGGGTTTTGCCTTTAAAGAGAGATGGTTTCGATAAAGAAGACACATAGTTGGATTTTTTTGGTGTCCATGAGCTTGGTGGATGATTTCGGTCTCCAATCGTTTTGATAAATGGATAAAGGGAAGAATAATTGCCGTGACATGCATACGCTGGAGATTGTTTTGTGTTTTTCTCTATTTAAGAAACCAAAACGGTTTTTTCTAAATATCATTGTACATTTGGACTAGAAAGGTCAAATCCTTTTTTGTTTTATTTTCCTTTGCTAAATGTTTCATCATTGTGTATTTATGTTAAAAAACCAATACCTGTTTGTTGGAGTAGAGCCCCGTAGCTACAGGAAAAGTTGCCATTTTGGCGAAGATGAAGAGATAAGGTAAAGATACGACGCTGTAGCATGTTTCTAGCTACAGATCAGAGCTGAAAACTATGACTACAGGGGCAGAGAAGTCAAAGAAGACGATAGTACCTGAGTGGCCGAGAAGAGAGAGCTCACCCACTGCATTGAAGGCAGCGGCGAAAGACAGGAGGGCTTAGCTACCCTCATAAAGGAAAAGGAGCAACGAGGCTGAGGTATTGAAGACGAAGGACAGAAAGGGAAGTGGTGCACAGTACCTATGGTCAGCGCCAGGAAGCATGGAAGACTGCAGAGAGCTGTGGTGTGATGGAAAGCGGCTACCCCAAGTACAGATATGCCGACTGTCACTAGTTAGGGTTTTTGGGTTACTGTTGGGACAGGCCCACAGTGTTGTAATGGTGAGACCTTTGGGCCACCTATAAAGGGATGTATTTTGTAATGTAAAAGGTTAGCTAGTTAGCCATTGAGTCTGTTAGCTCACAGTTACCTTATATTGTAATAGAGTTGAGCTCTAGTTCTGTATTCAGTCTGTAGTATCTTACTGTAACCAGCAGCTGGCTCATAGAGCTTGTATGAACAATCCGTAAGGATTGACAGAGAGAGAGAGAGAGAATATTGTAAGAAGGAAATATAGAGAAAGAGAAGAGATCTAGGAGAGAAGGGCTCTAGGCAGTGAGTGTGGAGTTACCCAGAAGATCTCTAGCTGCACACAGGTTGCAGCAGAACTGTGTACTCTCTCAAGTTATAATAAACATAGTTCTGTGGACGTAGCTTCTACCCTAGAAGTGAACCATGTAAAACCTGAGTGTTATATGATTGATTCATGTGATTATATTTACTTGTTGTATCTGTCGCTCATTATGTGAACCCTGCTTATAGTTAAATGTATGTATGCGTTATTCAGTTCACAGCACTATAGAAGGATAAATGCAGGTTGAAGTCTTTAAGTATTCTATATAAGTGTTTGTTTATGTTTCACTCAAGACAGTTAAGAGTCACAGTGTAAAGAAGCCTTGTATGTTGAATCCTATAAGTCAAACACCAATAATGCTAAGTACGCTGAGCCGCAGCGGTAGGATATCGTAGGGAATCGATATCACACCATTAGATGAGCTATGGTGCACGGTACCATAGGTTGAGGATCGAGTGTGGGAGAGGGTTACGTGTTGCCCAGAATGCGGTGATGTGATAAGGGCTAGAGTCATCACGAGTAGAGGAAGTTGTGCATTGCAGAGAGAGACCTCGCGGGTTAAGAAGAACAGCGAGATGCCCATAGGATGCTACAGAACCTGGTTGAAGACACTTGAGTCTTTGGCCAACCCATTAGAATCACTTCAGGTGAGACTTCAGGTTGCTCTGCGGTCTATCGCCGAAAGGGCCGTGAGCTAGGGGTGTTGTTGGTACATTACAGTAAACCCGGGTCTACCCATAGCGACCAACAAATGGTTCCGTTGTGGGTTTTGAACAAACTAAGCACTGATGTTCTGTTGGCATCCTACTAGAGACGAACTCAACCAGTGGGTTGGGTCTAAGGAGAAAGATTTTTCCAAACACGAGAACAAGAGTCCTAGATTGACTACAAAGGATTGTTTACAAAAGCATATCTTTACAGACTTGCATATGATATTTTTTGTGAGCTATGGAAATGAGCTTTACGACTGGTTACCAAAGTTGACTGATAAGAACATATTCAAGAAGAAAAGAAATATTGTTTGGACACTGGAGTTGATTCAGACCGTGAAGAACCTTGATAATCCCATTACAAGGACAACAGACTTCTAGCTTGGGAGTGTGCTAGAAGGCTTCGTCACATAGTTTGCAGTTGAACAGAGAAAAAGCTTCAGCGAGGCTGAGCGGTACTTCTTCAAAGGATATCACAGTAAGTACCTAAAATCTTTAAACTTGTCCATTAAGATGTTATTACATGAAAAAGGAGTAATGGATATGGTTTCAGATCAATAAGTTAACAAACTGTAACGTCACAAGAGTTTGAGAGTGATTTTGATGACATTGGACGTACACGTAGTGGAAAGAAATACAAAGTAGATTTCATATCTCCCATATTTGAAGACAGTTCAGATAGTACTAGACAGCAGAGTCATAGCCATACAGACACAATAGAAGGGGGTATCCCTTACCACCCTTATACCCCATAGAAATAGATCAAAACTCAGAACAATCCCATAGGAACTCCATCTAGTAGCTCCCAGATAGTACATACTACCGCTACATCACCTCCACCTACACCGCCGAGTGGTAGTAACACAGCAAATCAACATCCACCACATAGAAATAGAATGGGGGATGATATGAAGCTACCTATCTTTAAGGGTACAGGGGTAGAGGACCCAGAGCAGCATTGGTTTCTATGTGAAGCCGTGTGGACCATTAAAACAATCCATGATGATAATATTAAACTTGTACAGTTGCTCACCACACTAAGAGAACGATCCTTAACATGGTATATGAAGTATACCTCAGTGATACCCAGAACACTTGTTCAGGTCAGGATCACCATGATTAAAGAGTTTAAGAAACCTAAGTCTGAGTCACAGTGCATTACAAAGCTCAAAGACATCAAACAGTTACCTACAGAGTCAGTGTGGGACTTCGATCAGAAATTCAAAGCCCTTATATACCAAGTCAGCTTTGAGTTTTCACCAGAGCAGCATAAGGAATGGTTTATTGCAGCCCTACTCCCTCACATCAGACTGCCATTAATGCAGCAAAAACTCCAGATGCAGGATGACGCATTGGAGATGGCGATGAAACTAGAGGCTTCACCTCTAGCTAAGACCAATATAGGTATGACAAACCTGCAAAACTAGTTGGCAAATCTCACGTTACAGATGCATGAGATTAGAAAAGGAAAAGAGGTTGCATAAGAGATATGGTGTATAAAGTGTAAAGCACAAGGCCATACTAAAGACAACTGTCCAGTATTTGTAGAATATCTAGCAACTGGGGATCCTAACCCCTTACCACAGACCCATGGGCCATGGTGTGAAATATGCAAAACAAGAGGACACCTACCTCAGCAATGCCCTCTACTTCAGAAGTACGTGTAGACACCTAAGAACTTATACTGCATCTTCTGCAAGTCCGTAGGCCATGATGAACACGATTGCCGAGCCTATGATCTCATGGTCGGGAGCAAGCAAGACTTGTACAGAGTCCAATCAGAAACACAGGGTCCAGCAGCAGGACCACATCATGATCCGGCTCATGTTGGCTGTGGAGGAGGATTCAGAGGACGAGGACGTGGAGGAGGCTTTGGTCGTTGTCACAGACCAGTTACTTGTTACAACTGTGGAGTTGTAGGACATTATGCTAGGGACTGCCAAAGCCCTACTACCACATGTAACTATTGCAAATCTTACGATCACGCTATAGAATAATGTCCTACCTTGATAGCCAAGATCAAAGAACCTAAGCCAGCAGTACATCAGAACATCCAGCTTATTGCTGCTGAGCAGAAACAGCCAGAACCAAGAGTCAACATTGTGACTCGCAGTGGTGCTTCCACCAATGGGACATCGCAGGATACTGAAAAGAACACAGGACCGGAGTGGGTGTGCAAAGCTACTAATAAATCAACACCACTCGACCTGCAAAAGAATAAACAGATATTTCGGGAAGCTAAAACTTTCTTAGATGACCCTATGCAATCAGGATCACAAGTATCATCGTCTAGGGGCGTACCGCAGCAAGCACCTTGTGGCGTTAGCCCTATACAGATATCGCAGGCTACCACATCGGGCACTTGCGACGAGGACAAGTTGGTAGGAAGTGTACAATCCTTCCTGCGGAGCTATTTGAAACTCGTGAGAAATGAGCAAGCTATCGGAGAAATTGAGCGCATCATAGATCAGTGTCAGCCATCTTCTTCCGTGAGCAGTGCACATCATGCTGTTCATAATATTATGGGACATACAAGAACAGGAAGAGAGATGCGACTCATAGAACAGGTTGGAGAATTTGAAATGGATGAGGTGATCCTAGATCTAGGATCAGAGGTAAATGTTCTGACTAAGCAGACATGGGAACAAATGGGTAGCCCTAAGTTAGTCAGATCACCTATCCATTTGAGATTAGCTAATCAGCAGCGAGTATCACCCCTGGGTCAATTACCACAGGTGCTAGTTAACATTGACGGAGTTCGCAGCTCTACGGACTTTGAAGTTATAGAAATCATTGGCGATAGTAGACCATATCCATCTCTACTAGGTATTGATTAGGTAATCGATAACATGGCCATTATCGACTTAAAGAGAAGACAAATGACCTTTGAGGACGTGCAGATCCGGGTGATCGCACCATTAGATCCTCTTCAGGGTCCTAGATACATTGAACCTATCCGAGCAGAGGAAGAGGCACGTAACATGGAGAGTCTCTATCAGATGACTGTGAACCAGAGCGACTACATCAATCCAACCACAGAAGGGAACATTAGTTGGTGATGTGACAACTCATGCGCATCGAATTCGGATGTTGGTCTAGAGAATTGGCAGAACAGACTTTACAAAGTCCTAGCGCGTAGATGTGTGTACATGACTAAGTCACTACGATGGATTGGCGCAGAGGTCAACGAGATTCCATCATTTCATGGTCTAATAGATATCCAGGAATTTCTCACATAGTTTTAACAACAAATTCCTCACAAGTAGAGGATCGCAGCAATGGACCTTGTAGTACGAGCCACACCTGCAAGATGGTGGTATGCACATAAAGAGAATATCGCATCATGGGATGATCCTAAGAGATTGATGGCGATCAGATTCTCTACCGACAGAGAGTATGTCCAGTAGAGATACATAGGAGAAAGTGACCCTAGGTCACATATTCAGACGTGTGAACGGAATTGGTTGAACATTCCCGAGGATGAATGGGTTCACCTATTCATTCACACTTTGGATACAGTTCCAAGGAACTGGTACACAGAGACTAAATTGCGCAAGAGAATGACTACATGGCCACTTATGATAGACAGCTTTCTACTCACCTTCACTTTTGAATCTAAGTATCCAAGTGTTGATCAGGCCCTAGATGTAATAAAGATTAAGATATTTGAGGATTGTACCCTATCAGTGTCAGCTCAACCTGAGTGGGCCATCCAATTAGAAGAGGTGCTAGAGTGTTATAACATTGCATCAGAACCAGAGGAGGAGGATGAGGATCCTCGCAACATCAACATTCCAGAGTCAGAAGGGACTCGCAATGTTGATGGACCGAAGCTAGAAACTCCAGCTATCATGGAGCCTATCAAGGTTAAATAGATCAACATTGGCACAGACACAGAACCAAAGTTTGCCTCTATTGGAGACTATTGGAACGATGAAATAGTGAGACAGATTGTAGACTTGGTACATGACTATCAGGACCTATTTCCCACCAAGTTCACAGAGATGAAGGGAATAGTCGGAGACCTGGGAGTAACGAGGATACCATTGAAAGAGAATGCTAGACTAGTTAAGCAGTGTCCATATAGACTAAATCCGCGCTATAAAGAAAAAGTTAAGGATGAGATCGATAAGATGCTAGAGGCAGGCATCATTGAGCCCATGGAATAAAGTGAATGGGTTAGTCCCATGGTCGTGCAAGAAACAAAAACCAAAGGAGACATCAGGATTTGTGTCGACTTGCGTAAACTCAATGATGCATCGCTTCATGATCCATTTCCGACACCTTTCACTGATGAAGTTCTAGACAATGTGGGAGGACAGGAGGTCTACTCCTTCACTGATGGATTTTCAGGCTATCACTAGATCAGAATCCACCCAGAAGATCGACATAAGACCACTTTTGCAACAGAATGGGGCTCATTCCAGTATATGGTAATGCCCTTCGGTCTTAAGAATGCACCAGCTATCTTTTCTAGAGTAGTAGTTGCTGTATTTAAAGAATACATCCATAAACTCTTAGAAGTTTATTTTGATGATTGGACTGTATTTGGATTAATTGACAAGCACATAGGATATTTAAGACTGATGTTAGAGAAATGTAGGCAGTACCAGATTTCTCTAAACTTGAAAAAATGTATATTCTGTGTGCCATTTGGTATTTTGTTGGGTCACATTGTTTGTAGTCAAGGATTGATGGTAGATCCCGCAAAGATTGCCATCATTGTAAATCTTCCAGCACCCAACTCAGTCAAACAATTGAGGACAGTACTTGGTCATACCGGGTACTATAGAAAATTCATCAAGGGATACGCAAAGATTACAACACTGATGGAAAAATTATTAAAGAAAGATATAAAATTCCTATGGAATGAGGAATGTTAGTATCGTCTAGACACACTTAAAGAGAAGATGGTTATAGCACCCATCTTAGTATTTCCAGACTGGACCAAACCATTTCATGTACATGTGGATGCATTTGGCATCACACTAGGGATTGTTTTAACGCAACCAGGAGAAGGAGGTATCGATCATCCTATTGCATACTCAAGCAGAAAGCTATCAACGGCAGAAAAAAACTACACCACTACAGAAAGAAAAGGCTTAGCTATGGTGTACGCGCTACAAAAGTTCAGGCACTACCTGTTGGGTGCCTCATTCAAGATGTTTACTGACCATTCTGCTTTGAAGTACTTGGTCAATAAGCCAGTGTTAGGGGGAAGAATCTACAGATGGTTACTCCTATTCCAGGAGTATGATTTTGAAATTATTGTCAAACCAGGAAGATTGAATGTTGGACCTGATCATCTGTCGCGGATAGACTTAGGAGAAGAGCCAAGTAATCTAGAGGACAATTTTCCAAATACACAGTTGTTTTCTATCTAGATCATAGAAGAGTACTATGCTGATATCATTCACCTTCTTACTACAGGATGGGCACCTGATGAGTTTACCAAGCATCAAAAGAGGCAGTTGGTTGTTAAAGCAGTAGACTTCACCCTGATCGCGGGACAGTTATACAATTTAGGTCCAGATAAAGTCCTGTGCAGATGTGTGATGCCGCATGAAAAAGAGGCCATTATCATAGAAGCACATTCCGGTACCGCAGGAGGTCATTTCATAGGAAAGCCGACTGCGCATAAAATCCTGACCACAGGATTATGGTGGCCTACTTTACATAAGGATACTAAGGAATTTTGCAGATGCTGCGATATCTGCTAGAGGGTAGGAAAACCTTCGCGGAGAGATGAAATGCCACTACGACCACAGATTACGCTGTGCGCATTTGACAAATGGGCTATAGACTTTGCGGGTCCTATCAACCCACCAGGAAAACGAACTGGTGCGAGATACATCATCACAGGAACATAATACCTCACCATATGGGTGGAGGCTAAAGCAGTAAGGAATTCTAATGCTGCTATAGCTGTACAGTTCCTCTTTGAGAACATTATTAGTAAATTTGGATGTCCAGTAATTTTGATGAACGATCAAGGCACACACTTCTTGAACCACACCATTGAGGCCTTGACGAAGGAATTCCAGATACAGCACCATAAGAGCACTCCCTACCACCCACAAGCTAATGGTACGGTGGAGGCCTTTAACAAGATTCTAGAAAACGCTCTTACTAAGATCTGCAACAGCCAAAGAAATGATTGGGACCTCAGGGTTAATGCTGTGTTATGGGCGTATAGGACGACATGTAAGAAACTTACAGGACATACACCTTTCAGCTTGGTGTATGGACAAGAGGCTGTTATGCCTATGGAGTATATTCTTCCCAGTCTAAGAATTGCTCAGATCACCGAGATGGCTGATACAGACACGGTGCATGAAAGGCTAGTGCAGCTGCTTTCCTTAGAGGAAGACAGATTCATCGCCGGATTCCATCAGAAAGTGCAAAAGGCACGGAAAAAATATTGGCATGACAGACACATTAAGAGTAAGAATCTTCAGATCGAAGACCTAGTACTCCTCTATGACAGTAAATTTATTAAGTTTCCAGGGAAGTTCAAGATGCATTGGTTGGGGCCATATCAGATATAGCAAGTTACAGAGGGAGGAGCCGTTCAGCTCAGCAAACTGAATGGGGAGCTTCTTCCCACATTGATTAATGGTAGTAGGCTTAAGCTTTACAGTGCTAGCCACTCCATACCCCAGCTTTAACTCAGACAGTTATGAAGGTGCAGATGTCCAGTGTAGTTGAAAGGAGGCATCGCACCGGGACTTATTCTACACCGGCAGGTATTCTAAGTACAAGGAATCGCATAAGGACGGTTCATTTTGCGCAAGACATTAAGCTATGCAAAAAATAAATAAAAAAATTTGTTTTAAGCAGGTGATGCGGTGGGGCATCGCAGCAACGCGATGTTTCTCAGTGCCACGTATCCAGTTTTGAAAAACAACAGAGGGCCATTCAAGTCGCCTTCTGACAGGCAGTTAATGAAGAAATGACTGGTATACCTTGCCGTAGATTTGGCAGTAGCATATTAAATTTTCCAGATTTAGTAAATATTCGACGAGACCGGCACCTGCACACACAGGGTTCGAGGGAAATTTGATTGGATTTCAACATTTAATGAGGATCAAAATGATAGGTGTGGTCTCGTCCATGCATTAATACCGCCGACGGGTTCAGCCAAGGATGATCGTTGCATCTGGGATTATAGCCTTCAGCATAAAAGAAGAGATCATTCATTCAGGACAGTTACTTTTGCGAGAGCTGAGAGCTATAGAGTAAACTGTTAAGTTTTCCCTGTGCAGAGCTAATTTCGTTACAGAGTGCTATGATTTCCCTATTTCGTAGCCATTGCCAATCCAAAGTATTCCACCGAGTGGAATCTGTCCGAAGAGGAACCTATAGAAGCAATTTTGGAAAGGTTCGAGTGTGGAGGCCTTGTGCCCGCTATGGAAACACCACCCAGGAGTATGAAACCAGGTTCATCACAGGTCAGATAGCTACCAAGGATGAGGAGTCAAGCTCAGACAGTAGATGAGTCCAGTCTCAAACAGCGAAAAAGGGAAAGGAGGAAAGTAAAAGTGAGAAACAGAAAAAGAAGACCAACTCAGATGGCTGTGCACGTGGAGTTTCCGAGAAGAACTCACGGAAAGAAAAAAGGACCAAGAAACAGGCAGCCGAGACACAGAAAAACGAAAGGAAAAAGGAAACGAACAAAGGTTCTCGGAATGGAATTCAACGCCTGTATAGTTGCTACGAAAGGATCCAGAATGAATGAAATATTTGAGAAGGCTAGAAGATACATATTTTCCTTGTGATAAAAGTTCTAACCCAGATAAAGAGGAAAGGATATCTGTGGAAGGCTTCTCAAAAGCTTAAGATCCTTCAGGTCTCGTAAGCGATGAGAGTGAGAGCATGACAATGAGGGAAGGAAAGATAAGAGATCCAAACAAACTAAGTTACAGAACCTATGGAGAACGAAGTCATAGGACTTCGGCAGAAACTTACAAATACTTTGCAAGAAGCCAAGGAGAAGCTACAGTAGGAGAAGCCCACTGGTAGTTGCTCGAGGAAGAACCACAAGTAAGTGTTAGGGGACTGTTGGAGTAGAGCCCCGTAGCTACAGGAAAAGCTGCCATTTTGGCGGATAGACAGTTTGGTGAATATGAAGAGATAAGGTAAAGATATGATGCTGTGGCATATTTCTAGCTGCAGAGCAGAGCCGGAAACTATGACTACAGGGGCAGAGAATTCAAAGAAGACGACAGTACCTGAGTGGCCGAGAAGAGAGAGCTCACCCACTACATTGAAGGCAGCGGTGGAAGACAGGAGGGCTCAGCTACCCTCATAAAGTAAAAGGAGCAACGAGGCCAAGGTATTGAAGACGAAGGACAGAAAGGGAAATGGTGCACAGTACCCATGGTCAACGCCAGGAAGCATGGAAGACTACAGAGAGCTGTGGTGTGATGGAAAGCAACTACCCCAAGTATAGATATGTCGACTGTCACTAGTTAGGGTTTTTGGGTTACTGTTGGGATAGGCCCACAGTGTTGTAATGGTGATACCTTCGGGCCGCCTATAAAGGGATGTATTTTGTATTGTAAAAGGTTAGCTAGTTATCCATTGAGTCTGTTAGCTCACAATTACCTTGTATTGTAATAGAGTTGAGCTCTGGTTCTGTATTCAGTCTGTAGTATCTTACTGTAACCAGCAACTGGCTCATAGATCTTGTATGAAAAATCCGCAGGGATTGACAGAGAGAGAGAGAGAGAATATTGTAAGAAGGCAATATAGAGAAAGAGAAGATATCTAGGAGAGAAAGGCTCCAGGTAGTGAGTGTGGAGTTACCTAGAAGATCTCTAGCTGGACACAGGTTGCAGCAGAACTGTGTACTCTCTCAAGTTATAATAAACACAGTTCTGTGGACGTAGTTTCTACCCTAGAAGTGAACCACGTAAAACCTGAGTGTTATGTGATTGATTCATGTGATTGTATTTACTTGTTGTATCTGTCACTTATTATGTGAACCCTCCTTATAGTTAAATGCATGTATGCGTTATTCAGTTCACAGCACTATAGAAGGATAAATGCAGGTTGAAGTCTTTAAGTATTCTGTATAAGCGTTTGTCTATGTTTCACTCAAGACAGTTAAGAGTCGCAGTGTAAAGCAGCCTTGTATGTTGAATCCCGTAATTTGAACACCAGTAACGCTAAGTACGCCGAACCGTAGTGGTAGGATATCGCAGGGAAGCGATATCGCACCATCAGAGGATTTGTGGTGCGCGGTACCGCAGGTTGAGGATCGAGTGTAGGAGAGGGTTACATGTTTCCCAGGATGCGGTGATGCGATAAGGGCTAGAGTCATCACGAGTAGAGGAAGCTGCGCATTGTAGAGAGAGACCTCACAGGTTAAGAAGAACCGCAAGACGGCCATAGGATGCTACAGAACCTGGTTGAAGACACTTGAGTCTTTGGCCAACCCATTAGAATCAATTCAGGTGAGACTTCAGGCCACTCCGCGGTCTGTCGCCGAAAGGGCCAGTGAGCTAGGGGTGTTGTTGGTACATTACAGTAAACCCGGGTCTGCCCATAGCGGCCAACACTGTTCAAATGTGAAACAAATGTGTTTTTGTGTTAAGAGGACCATATCCGTTCGATTTGGTGAAAGCATTGTGTATTGGTGTTTTGAATTTAAAAAGAACAAATCCAAATCTAGGTTATCGATATGGTTAATTTCTTCCTTGGACTATTCTCTAAGATCCATTTCTCATGAGAACATTCAAAACTGTTTTATTCTTTTTCCTTACATCTTTAGCTTAGCAGCAGTCGTTCCATAGTACCTACTAAATTTGGTAATTTAAATATATATATCCCAAATTGTGATTTCAGATAACTTGAATAAGTGTGAACGAAATTGTAGGATTTTGTTTTTCAGAAATGGAACCAGGCTACTACATTTTACAAACCAGTGCTTAAATTTGTAACTGAAGATGTATACCAATTTTAAGGGAAGTAGACTGGTAATTATTGAACTTCTCATTGATTATCAATCTGGTGACAAAGCACACTACCTAGGGTTGTGGTTAGAACCTGATTAAATGTTTCTGTGCTTAAAAACTCTACATCTTACCTCCAATTGGTTCGATGTTCTCTCTAGATCTATAACTCTATTTAGGGAACATCTTCTGAGAAAAATTACATTAGCACAGATCTTATTTCTTTTCTTTCAGTTATAATAAATGTTGATCAATATTTACAAGTATCCACTTTTCCATCCTGGCGGCTACCTACGAAATTTATAGAGTGATCCACCACTATTATTGGCCGCAATCACAAGATACCTTTACCAAAACGAGTCACTACCTCCAATTTCTATCTATCTTTTCTTTTAATATTTAATTTACATAACAAGAAAAATGACTCTTAAGACTTGTTCTTTTAGTTTATGTTGAATCAATAACATATGACAGATTATGTGCATTTGCAAAGGCCTAAGGTGTTCAATAAGTTTTGTTTAAAGGAAATATCTTCTAAAGTGGGTAACATTTGATAGGAGTCATGTATATAATAATTATTTATGATTTGTATTAAAATAAAGATGAATACGTATGAATAAAAGTAGGAACTATTTTATGATTTCCTTTTTAAATAATGATCAACAAACCTTTTTATAAGTTTATAACTTAGAAGCCAATTCTATTATTTAGGAATGATTTATTCTTTATAGGATAAAATGTTCAGAGAGTTTTACTAAATGGTAAGAACTTTATACCTTTTTAGGATAAAATAAAGTTTAAAACGGCATAATCCTTTTTGTATTAGTACTATGTTGAGAGTCCAAGGTCCTAAATATTTATGAAACCTAAATATTTGTGAAACTAAAATTATTTGTTGAGGATAAAATTCATTTCATTGCAGTGGCTATGAATTTAAGCTTGAGTTCATGTTGAGGAATTTGTCCACTCTTCCAAGCCTAGTGGATTAGTCACCCAACTCGGGGGTGGCTTTAGATAGATAAACATATATCAGATGAAGCCTATGGTTGGGAGGAATGTCGTAGACACTCTTTTAGTCTCCCAAGCTAAAAGAAGTATCAGTAATGGTTAGCTTGTTTATAGGATTTAATTGAGTCTTGGCTATATGTTTATTATGAATCTTATGTTCTTGGATGTATAGGCTGATATATATATTAATAATATATATGTTGAATTACATGAGTTCAAGTGTTTGCTATAGAGTCTGTGGAAGGCATTGGGATAACTCTTCAGAGACATTGTAGACTAAATCAGTTGTATATGTGCATACATTAGTTCATTGCTTTTATCATCTAAAGTATATCTAACCTTGTTTTTTTCTCCACTCAGGAGACACATGTGTCATGTTTGATCATTGTGCCTAGGACTACACATACAAGTATGGTTGCTTGTTATGAAGGGTGTTAACTACGATTAAAAGACATGGTTAATGTGTAGTTGTTATCTCATTCAAAGGTTAGTCTCATGACAAATCTAATGGTTGTATCTTATTATTTTGTTCAATGATATTTTTTTGTTTAGAAATAGTATTAAAGTAAATATATTTTGTAGATTCTTAATCTTGAAAGAATGGTATAGTTAAGTAAAAAGTTTGAATTTATTCGATGTGTTTAAATGTATATGATAAAAATTATAATTATAATGACACCTGGAGAATCTATTGAGGAAATTTGGGTATGTTACATATGGTATCAGAGCACAGGTTACAAACACTCAGGATTATTTCATCTAAGTCGGAGGAAACGAATACAAGTTAGTTGAAACAAAAAAGGGACTACATCTATAAGATGCATTGTATTTCCAAGGATTGACAAGAGGTAACCAACAAGTCATCTTTGAATGGAAAGTAAGTATTTGCTAAAGCATTATAATGACATAGCATTGTCTATATGTGAGCATTGTTTTTGTTTCATTATATATATATAAATGATGTTTTGTGGGTTAATATTAGTCAATGAATATGTCCTCATACTCTACAATTGTTTTTATTGAAGGACAAGAAAGTAATCGTTAAAATGATTGAAATAGTTAGACTATTGGAGTTAAGGATTTATGAAATAGGTTCTTGTAAAGTGGAGTAAAAGAGTATATGGAAAGTCATCCTTGTTGTGAATGTTTAAAAACTAAAGTACTAAACTGAGGAACTCTCCTAAATTTGTTGACTTGGTAGTTCGATTTAAAATGTTTATTACCCTTCTTTATGTTTCTTGTTATTCTTGAAATTGGACACCTTTTAGTTTCAACAATAAATCTGGTGAGTACAGTTGATACATTTTTTTGACTTTAGATAACCAATTGAATTTGATTGAACCAATCGTCAGGATTTCCAAAGATAAGATTCTGATGGATAAGCTAAGCAATTTATTGGATCTATTAAAGGATCCATTAAACGAGGAATCAATGTGAATACGAATTTAAGTGATGTATTTTAATATTATTTTAGTTATGAAGCTAGCATAGTTATGTTGGTGTTAATATTTTTCGTTAATACAAATTCTATTACATTACAAGGGTATCAACTAGGAATTATAGGTTCATTACGTATGAAAAACTGATATCCCTGTTGGGCTATAGGGAAAACCCGGGCTTTATAACATTAACTTCGCACCAAAAAAAGACCCACAGTGTTGGCCCTTTTGGCAACAATCTGCGAGAATATTGCAGTCTCACCCGAAACAGCTATGGGATGCCACAGAATCAGGTTTATGCAAGCAGAAAATGGATATTACTGTACCTTAGCCTTTAACAACTTATATTCATATACACATAGATTCAATATTCACATATATAACTTCACAGCTGAATAAATAGACAGTGACTTGCATAACCCTTTACTGGGAATTCACAGTGAAGTTATTTAGTTAGTAGTGATCTTATTTATCAAATATATATTTATTAATGCATGAAAGAACATAACAGAAACAACACAAAGAACCACAAAACCAGATATAATGTGGTTCACCCCTAGTGTAGGGGTTACGTCCACAAAACTGTGTTTTATTCAAGTATTTACTAAAATCGCAGTTCTGATCTATGCACTCAGCTGCAGATCCCTTCAAATCCTTAAAGCCACAAACACGGTTGCAGGCCTCTGTGCACACAGCTGCAGATTTCCTTAATCACCCAAAAACCCTCTGCGCACACAGCTGCAGAGGTTTTCCATGCACACAGCTGGGACTTAACCTTCTCTTACAAAATAGCCTTAGCTTCACATCAATTCATCTTACATCAAAAATCCTAAACTGACTTCTTTACCAGAGTGCTTATTTATAGTGCACTTATTACAAAACCATGGGCTTAAACCATGGGCACCCCGAACCCTAAACCCTAGATTTAAACCATGGGTTTATTACAAAAGAATATTTTTACTCAACCCCGACACCCCTAAGACTAATTTGAGTCATAGCTCCGCTTACAACTCCCGTAACTTTGCAAAGTTACCCATCTTAAGGACCGTTAGGGTGCGTGCCCCAACAGGCCCCTAAGACTCACTAGTGGTCCGTCCCGAGACACTAAGCTGCTTTTCTGGTAGTAGAATCTTGTTGGTGAAACATAGTGCGCTGCTTGCTGAAGCCATACATGCGGTTGTTGGCTGCTTGTTCCTTTACTTCGTAATATGCTGGCTAAGCCCTTCTGGATCTATCAGCGACCCCATCCTTTAATCTTCTTGCCAAACATTTGACCATCCACAACTTAGGGTCCCCAGAATTGTGTGTCAAGGTGCATAAGACAAAAATCCACCATGGTTCTGCCAAACCAGGAGGGTACATCTTGGGATGTTTCAGATTTTTTCTGTGAAGACCGGTGATGTTATTTGTGTGGCTTAGAGCGCACTTCTACCTTTCTTCCGACCCCTTAGAGATAACTTCTGCCTTTCTTTATGCTTTGGTGGAGCATGGCTGTCCAGGTGGATTACTCAGGAGGTTCAGCAGACCTCTCTCCCTGACCACTCGTAATAACTTCTGGACTTCACGGTCATTCGACATAATGCTAACTGAAGAAACTCAAAGACATGCGCAATGCAGGAGTCGCAGGATGGTGTGGATTCTTATAGAATTTTGGAACAGAATCTGTCATCATGGTGCATTAATGATGCCGAATCTGATGGAGTGGCAGAAATCCTATCCACACGGTGCCATATTTTCCCAAAATATCATTATTACAGACAGTTAGGGTAGTTCTCGTGCCAGCGCCGCCAAGTGTAGTTTGTCCCATCCCTCACATTTTAGGCTGCGACACACCTTGAATCTTCGACATAACTACTAACTTCAGCTTCGCCTTGACAGGAACCTTCGACACAATATGCACCTTCGACCCATCCTGACCTATATGGAAACCAAACTTCAACCTTCAGATTTTGACATTCTTCAACACTTCGTAGCTTTGAGAACAGCTTCATTATAGTCTAGTACCCAATTTCAATTGTTCTTGGTACTTAGACTATCCTTCATGCTATTACTCTTGATCAAGGGGTCCTGGTTTGTCCTTGTACTTCTTTAACCTACTTCCATTCACCATAGAAGGTAAAATTTCTCCATTCAATTTAGCTAACTAGATTGCGCCACCATCAGTAACTTTCTGCACTATATATGGTCCTTTCCAATGTGTCTTGAACTTACCTGGAAATTTCATGAATTTGTTGTCATATAGGAGCACAAGATCACCCTGTTGGAACTACTTCTTCTTGATGTGTCTATCATGCCATGCTTTTTCTCTAGATTTATAAACTTGCTGCTGGAACCCTGTAATGAATCTATCCTCTTCAAGTTCTAGTATCTTTGTCAGCCTTTCTTTCATCATATCTAGGTCATCCATCTCTATAAAAGCAGATATTCTGAGGCTAGGTACAATGTACTCCATGGGCATGACTGCTTCTTGTCCATAAATCGGCCTAAAAGGTGTATGGCTTGTCAACTTCTTGTAGGTGGTTCTATAAGCCCATAGTACTGCTGGAATTCTAAGGTCCCAATCATTTCTGTTGGCATTGCAAACCTTTGTCAGAGCGTGTTCAAGGATCTTGTTAAAGGCTTCAACAGTTCCATTTGCTTGAGGATGATAGGCAATACTCTTCTGATGATATACTTGAAATTCTTCAGTCAATACTTCAATAGTCTTATTTAAGAAATGTGATCCTTGATCGCTCATAAGAATTCTAGGACACTCAAATCTTGTCAAGATGTTATCGAAAATAAACTTCGCAGCTGTAGCAGCACTACAGGTCTTGACTGGTTGAGCTTCGGCCCAACGAGTAAGGTAGTCAGTTGCTGTAATAATGTATCTTGCTCCATATTTCCTTGCAGGGGGATTGATAGGTCCAACAAAATCAATAGCCCATTTATCAAAGGGTTGTAAAGTTACCTGCGGAACTAGAGGCATCTCATCCCTCCTAGATGGTTTTCATGTCCTCTGACAAATGTTGCAGCTGTGGAAATATTCTCTTGCATCCTTATGAATTGTAGGCCACCACAATCCGGCTGTCAGAATATTTTGTGCTGTAGCTTTTCCTACGTAATGACCTCCCGCTGCCCCAGAATGTGCCTCAGCCAAAATGAATGGCTTTTCATGCTCTAGGACACATATGCGTAGTATTTCATCTGGTCCCATCTTATATAGTTGTCCTACTATTAAGGTAAATTTAGTTTCTCGAACCACCAACTGCTTCTTCTACTGTGTTGGAATCTTGGCGGGTGGAAAACCTGTAGACAAATACTGAACAATATCCTGAAAGTATTCATCAACCATCTGGATGGAAAACAAATGGGCGTCAGGAAGACCATCGTCCAAGCTGATAGGTTCTTCTCCTGACTCGAGCCTCGACAAGTGGTTAGGACCTAGATTCAGTCTTCCTGGTTTGACTATGATCTCAAAGTCATATTCCTGAAATAGAATCAGCCATTTGCATATCCTTCCACCTAGCACAGGCTTGTTAACCAAATATTTCAAAGCAGAATGGTCAGTAAACATCTTAAAATGAGATCCTAACAGATAATGTCAAAACTTCTGCAATGCATACATCATAGCTAGACCTTCTCATTCCGTCGTAATATAATTTTTCTCTGCTGTGGATAATTTCCTACTTGCAAAAGAGATGGGGTGATTAATATTACCTTCGCCCGACTGGGCCAATATTATACCCAAAGCAATGGAGGATGCATCAACATGCACATGAAATTCCTTATTCCAGTTAAGGAATACTAAGATAGGAGCAGTTATCATCTTTTCCTTCAAAATATCCAAGCTTTCTTGACACTCAGGTGTCATTCGAACTTAATATCTTTCTTCAACTACTTTTCCATAGGGGCTGTTATCTGAGCATATCCTTTAATAAATTTCCTGTAATAACCAGTATGACCAAGTGTAGTGCACAGTTGTTTGACAGACTTTGGAGGTGGCAGGTTCACAATAATGGCTATCTTCATAGGATCCATCATCATTCCTTGCTTACAGACAATGTGACTGAGCAGAATTCCAAAAGGGGCACAGAAGATACACTTTTTCAAGTTCAAGGAAATCTGATGCTGTCTACATTTATCCAACATAAGTCTTAGACTAGCTATGTGGTATTTTACTAACCTGAAGATAGTCCAATCATCAAAATAAACTTCTAATAATTTATGTATGAATTCCTTAAAAGAAGAGATGACTACTCTAGAAAACATGGCAGGTGCATTCTTCAATCCAAAAGGCATAACTGTATACTTGAAGGATCCCATTTCCGTAGCGAAGGTTGTCTTATGTCGATCTTCTGGAGCAATTCGAATATGATGGTAACCTGAAAATCCATCAGTAAAAGAGTACACTTCTTGACCTCCCACATTATCTAAAACTTCATCTCTAAAGGGATTGGGGAAAGGATCATGCAAACAGGCATCATTCAGCTTCCTCAGATCGACACAGATTCTGATCTCTCCCTTAGTCTTCTTTTCTTGCACCACCATAGGACTGACCCACTCAGATTCTTCAACAGGCTCAATGATTCCTGCAGCAAGCATCTTATCCAGCTCCATTCGGACTTTTTCCTTATACTTAGGGTTCATCCTATAAGGGCGCTGTTTCACAGGCTTCGCATCAGGTTTCAACGGGATCTTTATCACTCCTATATCCCCGAGGATACCTTTCATCTATGAGAACTTCATTGGAAAGAGATCTTGATATTCATGGAGAAGTTGGGTCACCTTGCTTACCATTTCGTCATCCCAATAATCTCCAATGGTAGCATACTTAGGGTTTTCTTCTAACCCAACGTTGGCGATCCGCGTCTTCAGGGGTTGAGTCACTTCAAGTGCCTCTACTACTGGTCCATGCACTTCACAGTGTCCTTCTGATTCAAGAATATTAATGTTGCGTGGATCGTCATCCTCGTCAATTGCGAGGTTATAACACTCTACTGCATTGGCTTCCTGTACCTTCCAATCAGGTTGATATTCTGTGATTTCTTGATCATCAAATAATTTAGTATGAATCAATCTAATAGCTATGTCCAAAGCAGGAGAAACCTCATTAATAGAGAATGTCAGCATAAAACTATCAACAAGACAATCCCAACTTATAGTACCATGGTGAAGCTCGACCTCCAGATGCCAATTCTTTGTTATGGGTTCCAGGGTATGCACAAACCTATGTACCCATTCTTCATGAGGTACATGCTTCCATGCCTCATAGTATTGCTCCAAATGTCCCTGAGGACTAGTCTTACCATTAAACCTGCTTCGAACCACCTGAGGTTGGTCCCTAAATCTTAGGTAAAGGGACTTCTGGCATGCTTCCCAACTATGAATGTACTTATTGTGACCATTCCACCATCTGACTGCTGTGGCTCTGAATGCTAAATCCATAGTTTCCATTTTCTGTGAGTCTGGTACCTGTTCTGAGAATTACACAATAAACTGTTCTGGGTCTGTCAAACCATCAAAAATAGATAAGGTTTGTGTCTGTGCACCAAGCCATCTGAGAGACTTGGTAATTCTAGCACATCTATGTCCATGCAGCTCATAAAGTCTGTTCTGCCAGTTTTCTAACCCATCATCTGAATTCGTCATGCAGGAGCTGTCGCACTGCCAATCCATGATACCTTCGACAGTAGGATCAACGTAATCTTCCTCCTTAGCTGTGATATTGTAGATGTGATCCAAAACATCCTGGTCGTCATCTTTTACTATCTCTGTGTATCTCTCTTCATGTGAGGGGTCCAGTGGGACTATGACTCGCAAATCTTTCCCTTCGAAAGTCATCTGTCTCTTCTTAAGGTTAATGACTGCCACATTTGCCATTGCCCATTCAATTCCTAGCAAGGCTGGATAGGGGTTGCTTTCATCAATGATCTCAATAACTTTTAAGTCTGCTATGGTACATACGCCATCAATATCTACTGGGACATTAGGGAACCGTCCTAGGGGCACAATCTTCTGCTGATTGGCTAATCTCAACTGTATATGTGACCAATCAAATGTAGGTTTTCCCATTTGTTCCCAAGTTTGCTTAGTTAAGATATTTACCTCTGATCCTAGGTCCAAGATAACATCAGCCATATCATACTCTCCTATCTAAGCATTTAATATCATTTCCCTGCCAGTTCTTCTGACTCTATTAACAGCTTTTACCTAAACAGTACTTTGTGGAGGTTCGCAGGAAGCATTAACTTTCTGCAGCTCACTTAAAGCATTCTGATTTCATAGGAGCTTCAAACAACTCTATAAAAAGGAGGCCAGTGTACTTACTTTGTCCGTCAGAGCTTCGTGCGGCTATAACTGCTACTGATGTTGTTGCACAGGTGCTACTGATGTGCTAAGATCAGCAAAATATTTCTTGGCTTCCATGAATGTCTCTCTTTCTCTTTCGATATCAAATGCTGGGACTTTCGCTGGGGCCTTACGAACCCAAGCCTCGTCAGGATGTTGCTCCTTAGTCTGTACTTCTGTCATAGCTCCACTCCGAGTAACAACATTAATGGCTGGGGTAGGTCTCTGCTCGACGAAAATCATCTGAAGATTCTGAGTAGGGGCATTGGTTCTTTCCTGAATCTTATCTAGAAACTGCGGGCACTGCTCAATAACATGATCTACGGCTCGGCAATACTGACATGTCGTAGTGAGGTTCCAACAGTCTCTCGCTAGATGCCCAGCCTGGTTACAGTTGTAACACACAACCTAGCCTCTTCCTCTTCTGACCATACCACCTCAACCACGACCTCCAAAAGCACATCTACCTAATGCACCACCGTGGTAACCATAGCCATCATTTCTCTGTCCCTCATTTTGTACCCGATAAGCATCGTAAGTCCGTTCTCTCATGAGGTCAAAGCTACGACACTCATCTTCATTGTGTCCCACTGATTTACAGAACTTGCAATAAGGGTTCTTAGGGACTTGCACATACCTCTACAAAATATAGCAGTCCTTAGGTCGATGCTGGCCAGTTGTCCGACAGATCTCACAATATATAACAGTAGGATTGAACGGGTTTGGCGCACCAGTATTTAGGTAGTTTCTTACCACAGGACACTATTCCTTGTCATGACCTTCATTCCGACATTGTGTACACCAAACCTCTTCACGACCATTTTTTCCTTTCTTCATATCGCAAAGCTCCAGAGCCATCGCTACCAATTGCGCCTGGATTTGAGCAATACCAGAATTATCTTCGACAGGAGCGGTTTCAAGTTTCATTGCGATTTCCAGAGCCTCCTGCTAATCGGCAACCTTCTGCTGCATGAGTGGAGTTCTGATATGTGGTAGCAATGCTGCAATGAACCATTCTTTGTGCTATGCAGGCCCAATGGGGAAACTAACTTGGTCTAGGAGAACTTTGAATCGTTGATCAAAATCCCACATTGATTCACCGTGCCTCTGCTGAATCTCTTTCAATTCAATGATACACTGCGACTCTGGTTTTCGCTTCTTAAATTCCTTTATCATTGCTGCTTTTATATCAGCCAATGCATGGTTCTGAGTGCTGGAAAACTTCATGAACCAGGTCAGAGCGCGGTCTCTAAAAGAAGTAACCAGCTACGCTCTTTTTGTATCTTGGTCTGTAATGGTCTTAGCAGTCCACACTGCTTCACATAAAAACTAGAACTGTTCTGGATCCTCTGATCCAGTTCCTTTGAAAACAGGTAGCTTAATGTCATCATGCATGTGGGCCATAATGGATCTAGGGGGGGTTGGAGGGGGACTGGAAGTAGGCAGGGGGGAACTTACTGGGGAGGACTGACCCGCGACAGGAATACTTGGGCTAGGCTGACTCTCAGACTGCGATGGGTTCTCAGAGATAACAGGTCTTAACTACGGGGTTACAGGAGGGTTTCCAACAGAAGGGGTTTCTTCAGGTTCTGACTCTACAGGATTTATAGGGGAATACTCGGTATGCTGACCCTAGGAATAGGATCTAAAATCTGTCTTGCACCTTTTGCCACTTCGCAGCAAACCACTTTGCTCGTCAAAGGTATTTTCACTTGCAAACATAGGTTAGTAATACTAAATCTAACAGTCTGATTCAATTAGCAATATACCTTTTTTAGATAATAGCATTTTAATTCTCAAACTAAATGAATTCAAAAACTTACCCCTTGGTCCTTTGAAAAACTATCGCTCGGCTTCACTAAAGGAAGTACTCATGTCGATGGTGAACTCCATCACAAATTCTTCGAGGGTCCGCATTGTCCATAAATCAACAGCGTGAGATATCTCGTTGTTCACCCTTTTCAGTATATTAATTCTTGTGGGGGTCCAATCAGGAAACTGACGTTCTTGAAAGTTCATCCTTCTCTCTGTTAACCTGGATAACCACTGGTGCAACTCTATGTGGATACTACCAAAGAAAGTTTCATAAACATCACAAAAAACATACCTTTGTAAAAAGTCGTTTGCACTATGACGCATATTTTTGTTCTCTTGCTCAGCGAATTTCAAATAAGTCTCATCAAGCCAATCACCAATTTCTTTCACAGAGGGTCTCCAGAACATAGCCCTCGAGGTACGACGTAAACTCCTCTTGAGCAGATACTGAGTTCAACCGGCAACAGAACCAATTTGTTGGGCTATAGGGAAAACCCGGGCTTTATACCATTAACTTCGCACCAACAAAAAACCCACAGTGTTGGCCCTTTCGACAACAATCTACGAACAGATTGCAGTCTCACCCGAAATAGCTATGGGATTCCACAGAATCAGGTTTCTGCAAGTAGAAGAGGGATATTACTATACCTTAGCCTTTAACAACTTATATTCATATACACAGAGATTCAACATTCACATATATAACTTCGCAGCTGAATAAACAGACAATGACTTGCATAACCCTTTACTGGGAATTCACAACGAAGTTATTTAGTTAGCAGTGATCTTATTTATCAGATATCTATTTATTAATGCATGAAAGAACATAACAGAAAAAACACAAAGAACCACAACACCAGATATAATGTGCTTCACCCCCAGTTTAGGGGTTACGTCCACAGAACTGTGTTTTATTCAACTCTTTACTAAAATTACAGTTCTGATCTACACACTCAGCTGCAGATCCCTTCAAATCCTTAAAGCCGCGCACACAGCTGCAGGCCTCTGCGCACATAGCTGCAGAGGTTGTCCACGCACACAGCTGGGACTTAACCTTCTCTTACAAAATAGCCTTAGCTTTGCATCAATTCATCTTACATCAAAAAGCCTAAACTAACTTCTTTACCAAAGCGCTTATTTATAGTGCACTTATTACAAAACCATGGGCTTAAACCATGGGCACCCCAAACCCTAAACCCTGGATTTAAACCATGGGTTTATTACAAAAGAAGGTTTTTACTCAACCCCAACACCCCTAAGACTAATTTGAGTCATAGCTCCACTTACAACTCCCGTAACTTCGTGGAGTTACCTATCTTAAGGACCGTTAGGGTGCGTGCCCCAACAATCCCATAAGATGAATATCCTTGCTAGACTAAGGTATCTAGATTATTTTTAAACAAAGGAATTAACTTTAATTGGTTTACTTGGAAATTCTACTGGTGTGAGGTTTCCTATGGCTAGGAAATTTTCAGGCTAAAAAGGAGAATAGTTGGTGTGAGTCTCTGTGTTTCATTGTGGTATGTGATTCAATAGGATAAGTAATTATAAAACTAATGCACGACATTAGAAGACGTCTGTACCCTTGCTTGTCAATTCAACAAAAGGATAATGATTACTTAAAAAGTATACATGTGTATTCTAAGTAGTTCATAGGATGCTTATGATGAAAATGCATGGTTTTGTTTTATATATTTCTTAATTCCAGTGCTCTTTACTATGGATTTCATGAGATATTGAGTGTAATACAAATATGTGTTATTACAAGTAAACTTATAACTTGGCATATGAACATCATATAAAAATGAGATATGCGGTCATCCTTATAAAGGCATGTGGTTATATTTATAAAGTTATGCAAGTATATATATAGACAATTTTTTGTTACTTACATAGTGTTAGATTGTACGAAGAAAAGAGGTTATCCTGAATTGTTAAGTGGTCAAGAAATCTATTGTAGTAAGAAGGGTGATTTGATTTTTGTTAAACAAAGTGGTACTAACAACTGAATTTGGAAGATGGTTAATATTCTTGGAACTTGATGAAAGGCAAGAGAAAAATATATTATGCATGGTAAGCATATGGTAAGAATCTAAATAAATATTAAGGACCCATGAACATGTATATTAAGGAATGAGTATGAAAAACATGTGAACTTATTTGGTGTTATTTTGTTGCATGTTGTAATTATCAAATATGTAAGAAACAATAAATGATTGATGTTTAAAAGAACTTTCCTGTACTCAAGCATGAAGGATTGAGGGGACAATAACCTCTCCTCTGGGTGAACACCAAGAGGAAAAAATGAGGATATAGCTCTACTTTGCTAACGTATCTTTTCCTCGACTTAAGCAGGAGGCTGGGTGGAAACGGAATTCCTAGACTCAAGAGAGGAGGCTTGAGGGGAATTGTGAGAGTCTATGATATTAATGGCAATACCTAGGCACAATTTGGACATCTTGAAAATATGGTGATGTTTGATGTTTTTTAGGGGAAAACTGTTGACTAGCAATCAAAAGGGAGAGTAACCTCAAAGTTTATCCTGTAATTCCAATTGGTGTCAGTAACTCGAGAGAGAGTTCTATTTTCAGCAGAGAATTGTAAAGATGAAAAAATCAACGGAGATTTTGTTGATTAACAAAAGTGTTGTGAAAATTGTTCATCTCCATGATGTAACAATAAAACCCATAATTAAATATTTTCTTAGTAACTAGATTGATGAATTTCTTAATGTGTGAATACTATGAATACTTGAAAAAAATTCCCTCATGGGAAGGGATGAATGATAAGTTTTAAAAGGTTAGTGCTTTAAATTATGTGAAATAAAATATGCTAACTTGTGAATGAAGGAGATGTCTATCTCGAGTTGAGGAATAGTTAAAGCATCCAAGTACTGGAGGTAAAAGAAGTCCTCCAAAAATATAAGTAAATCTAGAGGACTTATGAATTCGTTTAAGAGTAATACTATATTAGGTATTTTTATGATGACTAAAGCACAAACAAAGGCTAAAATATTTTCTGGGAATTAAAAATGTTGTGTTGCAGAAAGGTCTTGTTGTTTATGTCCTATGTTGGATTATGAATTAATGACTTGTTTACTAAATAAATTTTGGAAGACCTAGATTTTGTTGCACAAAAGTGTAGGTTATGAAGGATAAAATCCTACAGGAATCACAAAAGATTGAAGATGATAAAAACAAATATGAAAAAGGGAACAAAAGATACACTCAAGTGTGGAAGACAAACTGTTGAAAAGCATGAACATTGAGGACAATGTTAATTCTAAGGGGGAAAGGATGTAACATCCCCTCTATACGCAACCAGAAATGACAAAGTATAAGTAAAAATCACTGTAAGTACTAATCCTAGCATCATAAAATTATAGATGAAATTTATAATGCCAGGAGACTGAAAGCATGCATGACTAAAGCGATGATTGGGACAAATCCACTAGGGGGAGAGGTTAACGGCTACCAAATCCTAGAGAACCTAAGAGTAACTACGACAAGTAAAACTTGTTGATATTATATATGCAAAGAGTTAATAAAATATAGTTTATGGAAATAAAATAACCTCGACAAGGAGAGGTCACTTCCACCTCATAATAATCAGAGTATTGAAAGGTAAAAGAAGATATTATTTCAGTTTTATGAAACATTAAATGTATAATAATGAAAGAACCTTGATAATATATATATATTGGAGAGGAAGTTTATTAGTATATGTATACATAATATTACGACATATGCTTTATGTAGTATTATATTGGAAGGACTTTCGATATATACATGGAGCATATTTTTGCAATACATGAGGGATATCAAATCTAAAGCATTAGTGGGTCCTTAGTCATGCAATTCCTCCTTAGAGAAAGTCATGGGATTTATTCCCTTAGGAAGAAGGTTGGTGTAACTTCTTATACCACTTGTCCTTTTGGAATAAAATATATAAGCAACGTTTGAGCCTTTTGATCCTTTGTGGATCCGAAGGGTTTTGTCTTTTAAGAGAGACAGTTTCGATCAAGAAGACATAGAGTGGGATTTTTTTGCTGTTCATGAGCCTAGTGTACTATGTCATTCTCCAATCATTTTAATAAAGGGATGAAGGGAATATAATTGCTGGTACATGCATACGTTGGAGATCATTTTTGTGTTTTTCTCTATTTAAGAAGCCGAATCCATTTTTGCTGAAGATCCCTGTACATTTGGAAAAGAAAGGTCCTATCCTTTTTCATTTTATTTTCCTTTTCTAAATGTTTGATCTCTGTGTATTTATGTTATAATAACAAGATCCATTCAGATGTGAAAAAACTATTTTTTTGTGTTAAGAGGACCAGATCCGTTTGATTTGGTGAAAGCGTTGTGTATTGGTGTTTTGAATTTAAAATTAATGAATCCAAATCCGGGTTATCGGTGATTAATTTCTTCCTTGGACTATTCTCAAGGAGCCATTGACCATGAGAACCTTCAAAAATCTTTTATTTATTTCCTTACATATTTATCTTACCAGTAGTTGTTCCACAATTCCTACTGAATTTGCTATAATATATATATATATATATATATATCCCAAATTGCGATTTCAGATAACTTGAATAAGTGTGAATGAAATTGTAGGATTTCATTTTTCACAAATGGAACCAGGTCTACTCATTTTCCAAACCAGTGATTAAATCTATAACTGAAGATGTATACCAATTTTAAGGGAAGTGGATTGGTAATTATTGAAATTCTCATTGATTATCAATCTGGTGACAAAGCACACTACCTAGGGTTGTGGTTAGAACCCGATTAAATGTTTCTATGCTTAATAGCTCTACGTCCTACCTCTAGTTAGGTTGATGTTCACTCTAGATCTATAACTATGTTTAGGGAACATCTGAAAATAATTACTTTAACAAGCATCTTATTTCTTTCTTTCAGTTATAATAAATGTTGATCAGTATTTACGAGTATCCATGTATCCATCCTGGTGGCTACCTACAAAAATAATAGAGCGATCTACCGATATTATTGGCCACAATCATGAGATACCTTTACCAAAACGATTCATTACCTCCAATTTCAGTCTATCTTTTGTTTTAATATCTAATTTACATAATGGGAAAAATGACTCTTAATACTTGTTATTTTGGTTTATGTCGAATCAATAACATATGACAGATTATGTGCATTTGGGAAGGCGTGTGGTGTTCAATACCTTTTGGTTAAAGGAAATACAAATCCAAAGTGTGTGATTTCAAAGCTATAGGAGAATAAATCTATTTGTTGATCAGTCTAAAAAATTCATATGTGTCATTCAAAGAATTGATTACATCTTATTTAGATGCGAATAATGTGGGTTCCTGCAAATGCATTTTTATAATCTTTGGATATACATATAAATATTTATGCCTGAAATTTCAATTCATTACTGAAGAGCTTGACTCATTTCAGTATGTAAAAACATTAGAAGGCTTATTAAATAGTTGTTGAGTGAAAAGACTTTAACCTTAAATTAAATGATCCCTTATGAATAAAATATATGTGGAAATCCTTGTATGATTACCTGACAAACGTAGGAAAATTTAAATGTATGTTACTAGCTCAGGTTGAAGTCTAAAAACAGGAAGTAGATAGGTCAATGCTTTGTACAATTACGAGACTAACTATCTTCTAAAGTGGGTAACATTTGATAGGAGTCCTGTATATAATAATTATTTATGATTTCTATTAAAATAAAGAGGAATGCGTATGAATAAAAGTAGGAAATATTTTATGATTTCCTTTTTAAATAATGATCAACAAACCTTTTTATAAATTTTACAACTTAGAAGTCAATTCTATTATTTAGGAATGATTTATTCTTTATAGGATAAAATTTTGAGAGAGTTTTACTAAAAGTTAAGAACACTATACCTTTTTACGTTAAGATAAAGTTTAAAAAGGAATAATTCTTTTTGTATTAGTACTATGTTGAGAGTACAAGGGCCTAAATATATATGAAACTAAAATTAGTTGTTGAGGATAAAATCCATTTGATAGCAGTGGTTATGAATTTAACTTTAAGGTCATCTTGAGGAATTTCTTCACTCTTCCAAGCCCAGTGGATTCGTCGCACAAGTCAGGGGTGACTTTAGATGGATAAACATATGTTAGATGAAGCCTATGGTTTGGAGGAAAGTTGTAGACATGCTTTCAGTCCCCCATGCTAAAAGAAGTATCCATAATGGTGAGCTTAATTATAGGATTTAATATATCTTGATTATACATTTATTATGAATCTTATGTTCTTGGATTTATAAGCTGATATATAGTACTAATACATATGTTGAGTTACATGACTTCAATTGTTTACCGTAGAGGTTGTGTAAGGCATTGGGATAACTCTCGGGAGACATTGTAGAGTAAATCAATTGTATATGTGCATACATTAGTTGGATGCTTTTATCTTCTAAAGTATATCTAACCTTGTTGTTTTCCCCACTCAAGAGACTCTCGTGTCATCTTTGATGGTTGCGCCCAGGAGTACAAGTACAGGCCTGGTGCCTTGTTATGAAGGGTCTTAACTATGATTAAAAGACATGGTTAATGTGTAATCGTTATCTCATTCAAAGGAAAGTCTCCTGACTAATGTAACTGTTGTATCTTATTATTATTTTCAATGAGATTTTCTTGTGTAGAATTAGTATTAAAGTAATTATATTTTGTAGATTCTTAATCTTGAAACAATGGTATAGTTAAGTAAAAATTTTTAATTTATTCGATGTGATTAAATGTATATGATAATAAAAAAAATGTTGCCAACTTAAGAATCTATTAAGGAAATCTGCTTATGTTACATATGGTATCAAAGCACAGGTTACAAACACTTAGGATTATTTTGGATCATTTGGAGGAAACAAATACAAGTTAGTTGAACAAGTAAAGGGACTACATCTATAAGACTCATTGCATTTCCAAGGATCAATAAGAGGTAACTGACAAGTCATATTCGAATAGAAAGTAAGCATTTGTTGAAGCATTATAATGGCATAACATTGTCTATATGTGAGCATTGTATATGTTTCATTATATATATGAATGATGTTTTATTGCTAAATACTAGTCAATGAATATCTCCTCATGCCCTACAATTAGTTTCATTGAACGAAAAGAAAGTAATCGTTAAAATGATTGAAATAGTAAAACTATTGGAGTTAAGGATTTACGAAATAGGTTCTTGTAAAGTAGAGTAAAAGAGCATATGTAAATTCATCCTTGTTGTGAATGTTTAAAAGGTAAAATACTAAACTGATGAACTATGCTAAATCTATTGACATGGTAGTTTGATTTAAAATGTTTATTTCCCTTCTCTATGTTTCTTGTTATTCTTGAAAGTGGATACCTTTCAGTTTCAACAATCAATATAGTGAGTACGGTTGATACATTTTGTTGACTTTATATAACTAATTGAATTTGACTGACCCAATTGTCAAGATTGCCAAAGATGAGATTCTAATGGATAAGCTAAGCAATTGCTTGGATCTGTTAGAAGATCCATTAAAGGAGGAGTCAATGTGAAAACAAATCGAAGTGTTGTATTTAATATTATTTTAGTTATTAGGAACCATAGTTATGTTGATGTTAATATTTTTCATTCATACAAATTCTATTACATTACAGTGGTATAAACTAGGAATTTTAGGTTTGTTACGTAGGAAAAAATAATATCCCTTAACAAGTATAGCCTTTCTAGAATAAGGTATTTAGATTATGTTTAAGAAAAGGAATTAACTTTAATTGTTTTACTTGTACATTCTACTGGTGTGAGGTTTCCTATGACTTAGAAATCGTCAGGTTAAAAAGGAGAATATTTGGTATGAGTATCATTGCTTCATTATGGTATGTGATTGAATAAGATAAGTGATTATAAAACTAATGTGTGACATTGGAACACGCTTGTACAATTGCTTGTCAATTCAAAAAAAGGATAATGGTTACTTAAAAAGTATACATGCGTATTCTAAGTATTTCATAGGATGCTTATGATGAAAATTCATGATTTATTTTTATATATTTCTTAATTCTAGTGCTCTTTACTATGGATTTCATGAGATATTGAGTTTAATACAAATATGTGTTATTACAAGTAAACTTGTACCTTGGCATATAAACATCATATAAAAAGGAGATATGCGGTCACCCTTATAAATGTATGTGGTTATCTTTATAAAGGTATGCAAGTATATATGTAGACAATTTGTTGTTACTTACATAGTGTTAGAATGTACAAAGAAAAGAGATTATTCTCAATTGTTAAGTGGTCAAGAAGCCTATTGTAGTAAGAAGGGTAATTTATTATTATTATGCTTAGGGAAAATATTTTCTTACAAAATTTGATTTTTGATACACAAAGTGGTACTAACAAGTGAATTTGGAAGATGATCAATATTCTTGGAACTTGATGAAAGACAAGAGGGCAATATATTATGCACAGTAAGCATATGGTAAGAATCTAAATAAAGTTAAGGACTCGTGAACAAATATATTAAAGCATGAGTAAGAAAAACATGTGAACTTATTTGATGTTATTTTGTTGCATGTTGTAATTATCAAATATGAAAGAAATAATAATTGATTGATGTATACATGAACTTTGCTGGACTCAAGAATGAAGGCTTGAGGGGGAAAGAACCTCTCCTCTAGGTGAACACCAAGTGGCAAATTTTAGGACCTAGCTCTACTTTTCTATTGTAACTTTTCCTGGACTCAAGAAGGAGGATAGGTGGAAAATAAATTCTTGGATTCAAGTGAGGAGGCTTGAGGGAAATTGTGAGAGAGTCTGTGATATCAATGGAAAGACCTAGGCACAAAGTTTGACATATGGAAAATAGGATGTTGTTTGATGCTTTTGAGGGAAAATCTTTTGACTAGCAATCAAAAGGGAGAGTAACCTCAAATTTTAGCATGTAAGTCCAATTGGTGTCAGTAACTCAAGAGAGATTTGTGTGTTCAATGGAGAATTGTAAAGATAAAAAAAAATCAAGGGAGAGTTTGTTGATTAACAAAAGTGTTGTTGTGAAAATTGTTTATCTTCATGATGTAACAATAAAACCCATAATTAAATATTTTCTTGGTAACTAGATTGTTGAATTTCTTAATGTGTGAATATTATGAATACTTGAAAAAAATTCCCTCAAGGTCAAGGATGAATGATAAATTTTAAAAGGTTACTGCTTAAAATTATGTGAAATAAATTATGCTAACTTGTGAATGAAGGAGATTTCTATCTCAAGTTGAGGACTAGTTAAAACATCCAAGTAGTGGAGGTAAAAGAGGTCCTCCAAAAAGATAAGTAAATTTAATGACTTATGAATTATTTTGAGAGTAATACTATATTAGGTCTTCTTATGATAATAAAAGAACAAACACAGGATAAAATATTTTTCAGTAATTACAAATTTTGTGTTGCATAAAGGACTTGTTGTTTATGTCTTAAGTTGGATTATAAATTAATGACATGTTTACTGAATAAATTTTGGAAGACCTGGTTTTTCTTGCACCAAAGTGCAAGTTATGAAGAATAAAAGCATGTGCGAATCATGAAAGATTGAAAATGATTAAAAAAAAGATGAAAAAGGGAAGAAAATATAAAATTAAGTGTGGAATACAGATTGTTGAAAAGCATGAACACCGAGGACGGTGTTAATTCTAAGGGGGAAAGGATATAACATCCCCTCATTACGCGACAGAAAATGACTAAGTAAAAGTAAAAGGAAATGTAAGTACTAATCATAGCCTCATCAAATTATAGATGAGCTTTATAATGCTAGGAGATTGAAAGCATGCACGACTAAAGCAATGATTGGGGATGAATCCACTAGTGGGACTGGTTAATGACTGCCAAATCCTTTAGAACCTAAGAGTAAGTACGACAAGTAGAAATTGTTAATATTATATATGCCAAGAATTAATAAAAGATGTTTTATGGAAATAAAATAACCTCCACAAGGAGAGGTCACTTCCACCTTGCACTAATCAGAGTATTGAAAGGTAAAAGAAGATATTATTTCATTTTATGGAAAATTAAATATATAATAATGAAAGAACCTTGATAATATATATATATTGGAGAGGAAGTTTATTAGTATATGTATACATAATGGAAAGCGGAAAACATAAGAATCTGGTCGTAAAGGTTAAACATTCTTCCTTTTGTGATCCGCCAGATTAACAATCCATAAATCTCTCGCACAGATCGATGGTGTAGAAAGAAAAAGGTGGAAGTGGAAGAGGAGATGTTTCGGTGAAGAAAAGGGAAGAAGTGGAAAGCCTAGAAGTGGAAAAGGTAAAGTTTTGGGTTGCAAAATTGGAAAACCCAACTTTTGCTTTCTGCAGTCCGAGATATGATGGTACAGAGAGATTCCACATAGATCAATGGTGCGGAAAGAAAAGGGTAGAAAGGAAAATATCATAAAGCAGAAATATGAAGTTTTGGTTATGAAAAGTCAATATCTCGCGTCCCACTTTTCGTTGCCTGCATATTTACCTCAAATCAACGACTCGGAGAATGTCTATCTAAGATCAACAGTGCAGAAAAGGGAAGCATGTGCACGAGGTAAGAATACTTCCCGATATGAGGAACTTGGTAGGACCCACATATTTCAATGGCTAGGATTGAGGATGGGTTAAGATCAATGGAAGGTATGTATTTCATGATCCTAACTTGCATGAAGATATCAAATATCTGCAATCGTCAAATCTTATACAAGTTGCATACTTCAATAGTTGGGATCAATGCTCATTCTAGTTCTAGAATGGGTGTTCATTTTGCATCCACAACATGCACGAGAGATAAAATATTTCGGGGCTGAAAAATCCTCTATACCCCACACTTTTGAATGATGGGGATCTAGGAGACTTTTGATCTATGGCCCACATTAATTTCACAATTGGAATAAGCAAGAAGTTTATCAAGATGGCAGATTGTGAAATTGGGTAAGATCCACACCATTGAACGGTTAAGAGTTATGGTGGATTAAGATCCATGGCTGAGGTTTATTTCGTAGGTAGAAGATGCAGGGAAGATTGAAGTTGTTGTAGACCATCAAAGGTGCTTTAAGCCATCGTTTTCATCCAGCAGATGTCATTTCCAGATGTCAAAATTTCTTGTTTGATCCACCACGCCCATCCCAGCACACTTTCCTATTTTGTTTTGTGATCATGGTGAACCTGTCGTATCAACATTTGTTAGGATTTTGATTCCCACATTGTAACTTAATTTGGCTCTATTTTGAGGTTGGTCTCGGGATCCTATGATACTATAACAATACCCTTAATAGAGGAAGACAAGGGTTGGATCCTGTGAGGTTCTGGGTTATGTATTTTGAGATCTGCCATTAATAAAAAATGATAGAGCCGAATGTTGGCATGTTCCTGCAAATATTATTGTGTATTTCGTAGTTACAATCTGCAATTTATTTTCTTATGTGCATGTATTCCTGTTAAACTTTCCATTATGTTTTCTTTCATATCTGGAACGAGTGTGTAATAGTTCAGAATTTAGACATGTTTATGCTCTGGAAATTGTTTCATATATCCACAAACCCTTACAACCAAAGTTAATGGAGAATTCATATTTTCGTTGCTCTCTGTTAATGGACTGTCAATATTTCTTCTTTATCACCAGACCAACAACATTTTGACTGTAACTGAGTGCTACCTTGCCTTTGTATAATTTCACCTACAAACAATTCTGTGATTCATAAACTCTTTGTGACTCCATATCCCAATGTATGCCTGCCCTGTTTCAACAACCAATTTAATTTGAATTTAATTTCAGTTTTTTAACTGACCCTGTTAAAAATGAGTGAGAGATCCCACTCTAGGAAGGAGGAAGCTGGCTTCCTTTCTTAAATTGGTTCTGTTATTACCTTGGTATTTACCTTCTACAACCTTCGGTACAATTATGAGTTCTAGCAAATTGGCGGCGTTGTCGAGGAAGGAAAGTGAAAACCATCCCTGGGAAAATGACATTGTCTTAGTTCTACGACCTGGTTGATAAGCCGATCATAGACAAATATAGTTTGTATATGCTCTGGTGACTCCACTCAAATATTTTGGAATATGAATCCACTAGGGAGATTGGTGGCCAAAAGGACCGATACAGGAGGAGGGTTCAAATATTCCTTGGGTATGAACAACAGAGTTTTAGATATGATTGTTGATGGTGAACAACATCGAAAAATCATGAAGGTTGTGCATCTTTTACCTGGAGACTCCATTCTCAAAGAATCCATATTTCAAATTTGTGCAAGAAGAGGGTTATAAGGATTTGTTATATGAAGAATGCAATCATCCTATTACAAACCATGTTGGTGATGTTTTTAAAGAAAATTTCAGCATGTTTTTATATTGTGAATCTGAGGATGGCCACTTAGATGATACACCTCAAGAAGCATCAGACTGCAATAATGGATTGGAACACCAAGAAGAAGAGGAGGACTCTGAATGGGATGTCTCTTCATGTTCTTTAAATTCATAATTTTCATGTCAGGAAGCGTTTATTTCACTTGATTTTATTAGAGATATTCCCTGTGAAATGCATGAAAAGAATCAAGTTTTAAATTTTGGAATTTTCAATGAAATAGTTGATATCTCATGTACAAGTTTCCAACAACATTCCTTACTGATTCTTTTGAAGAGAATTCTGACAGTGTGCAGGTGGAGTTATAGTTTGAGCATCCTTATTGGGGTAAACAAATGGAAGAAAAAAATGAAGGGTGTCAGGGATTTTATGATCCAGTGGAAAAATACATGGAGAATCTTTGTAGTGGTAATTATTGGTTATGTCTTTGCAGTAAAGATCAATTTCTTTGTCATAACCTTTTACCATTAAGTCTTTCAGCTCTATTTTTTATCAAGCATGAAGATAAGATTAATTTATGGGATCCTTTGCTTAATTGACTTAACTAGAAGTAAGAAGTTACTTGAATGGACATTGATGTTTAGAGAGTAGGGTAGGTAGGTATGAATAAGCTCAACATGGCGAGCATTTCTTTCAGTAATTTTTTAGTTTGTTCAGCATCAGTTTAGTTTTTTGTTTTCAGAGCATGTTGGGGATTTTAGGAATATTGGGACCAGCCCAATGGATTTGGAACCTGGTCTACAGGGTTCTTTGCTACCTCGGAGGGAGGATAGAATCCCTAGTTGGAGCCAGTTGTTAGCACCATTTTTGGGCTAAATAGTTGGCAAGGGATTTGGCCAGTAAATGGAGGAATAAGGTTTAGAAATTTTCTGATCATATGAACTTAATGAATGCTAATGAGATTATGATCGTATTTTAAAGCATCATTTCTAAGTTGGAAATATAAAACAATTGAAAAAATCTAGTTTCCATCTTTTCTAATGAATAAGAATGAAAAAATCTACTCCAGGTTAAATGGTGATAGTAAATGAATAGCCTGGATGTACAATGAAGAATATCAAAGGCCACAAATCGTTTCCGCAAAGGAAAAATATGGGGCAGAAGTGTGGAAGAGGTAAAAAATTGGTTATAAAAAGTAGTAATCCTAACTTCCACTTTACGTGGTCCAAGATACGACGGTTCAGAAAGGTTTCCACAACAAATCAATGGCCTAGAAAAAAGAGGGAAGTTGAAAGGCGGAAACAAAAAGGAAGAAGCAGAGAGAGCCAAAATTTTGTCATAAGAGTTAGTAATTCTACTTTCTGCTTTTTGCTAAAGAGCGGAAAGGCAGAAAGAAAAAAACATACGAATTTGGTCATAAAGGTTAAAAAATTTTCCTTTCGCAATCCACCAAATCGATGATCTAGAAATATCCCACACAGATCGACAGTGCAGAAAGGAAAAGGCGGAAGTAGATGAGGAGAAGTTTTGGTGAAGAAATTTGGAGGATCCGCATCCCGCTAAAGGTGGAAGCGAAAGGGCGGAAGTGGAAAGGAGGAAGTAGAGAATGTAAATTTTTGGGTTGCAAAATTGGAAAACTCAACTTTCACTTTCTGTAGTATGAGATCTGACGATTCAGAGAGATTCCACATAGATCAATGGCGTGGAAAGAAAAGGGAAGAAAGGAAATATCAGAAAGCAGAAATATGAAGTTTTGGTTATGAAAAGTCTGTTGATGTATTTGTAACTTCGGAATGTATTCACCTGTATATCTTATGTATTATACCTTGATGTTTATTCTGGGAAGTGTCTGTAATGTATTAAAGTCATGTCATGCCCAGATGTTCCTATTGATAGATTCAATAATGTAAAAAAGGCATGTCAAGTCATTGTGGGTAACCCTCCTATTGTTCAATGGTTAAAGTCCCCGCAGTTGTGGGTCCCTAGGGTTATTAGACTATCCTAGAGAATTAGACCCTAGGTGAGTTATTGTAAGTCGGGGACATTAAGTGAATGAAAGAATATAAATAGAGAGTGAGCCTCTCTATTTATCACACACACACACACTCACTGGGGCGCATGAGTGAGAGAGAAGTTGTTGGGATCAAAGAGAGAGACTACTGCTGTCAAGAGATCATCTTTATGTTTACGGGTTTTACTTTTGGCGCTGATTCTATCTTTGAGGAAGTTGTGGGGTTTTCTCATTTATGGTTTTCCCGATGAAAATTCTTTGTGTCTCTTGTCTCTTGTGTTTATTGTTGTGCATGTTATTCTCTCAATTAAAGATCCTAAGATCATAATGCTAGCTTGAACGATAAAAATATAACATGGTATCAGAGCTAACCTGAGAAGAAGAAATTGTGCAGCTACAGAATATAGGGCTTCTTACTTTTTGGGCCTCTCTCCACAATCCATCAGCAAAAGTATGCTAGGATGACTCTCCATTGAAGGGCGCATCTTTCTATTGAAGCGGAATTCAATTCAGAGCATTTTCAGTTTTTGGTGCGGGAAATTAGGGCTTCTTACAAAAGAGGAATTTTTTAGTGATCCTAGCATAGGATTGATCTCCTAATCAAAATTGAAGTTTAGAGACCTGGGCCTACATTTTTCATTGGGTGAAACTCCAATAAAGTCAAACCCTAGTTTGACCCCGAGTGGGAAAAAGCTTAAATACAAAAAATGATAAGTTTTGGTACATTTGCTATATCTCGATATTGGAGAAGGATCAGGAGCTGAAACATTCATAGGTCGAATATAAAATCCTTATTTACATTTTATCCAAAATTCATCCTCATAATCGCTATATCCTAGGCGATATGATCCCTCCAAGTTAGGATTCTAGCCTCCTCCAGGATTCATCCCTAAACAGAACACATGGGGAGAATTACTATATATCGGGCTGTAACGGTCCAAATGAAATTTCTAAAGATGTTCAAGAAAGGGAAAAAATGTACTTTATGTGGTACAATTTTTAGATGCAAAAGATGAAACAGTGAGATGTGGCAGTCTGTACAACTTCGTTGTTCTGAACATTCTTGTAACAGGTCACCTTGGGAAAATGATCATAATTCCCAATTGGTGAAACCAATTCTGATGAAACCTGTGGTGTTGAAACAGGGAAAGGTGAGGATAACTTAGTATGAAGTTTTAGACATATAGGAGTATTAATTTTAGAGATACCATAGAAACAGTATCAACAATTTCTTTGGAAGAAATTGGAAAAGTAGGGTTTCCTGTTCCGGGAGCTTCCCTCCACTATTTTTAGAAAATAAGTACATTGGATAGCTCACCTTGAAGAGGTATATCTTTCTATCCAATCAGATCTCAAATATTCCAATTTTTGAATATTAGGGTTTCTCTGACAAACCCTAGATCAACCAGCTCCGGAACTAGGATGGACACCTCTAATCGATAAGATCTAATATTTTTCTATTTTCATTTGAGGTTCTCATTTAAAAGTGATCTATCACATCAGCTTGATGATAATCTTGGTGAAGTTGACAAATTTCAAGCATGGAAGTATATGATCTATCTGAAAAAAAAGAATTGGAAACCTACACAATTAGAGAGGTTCCAGTTCTAGAGGGAATTGAGGCTTAAAAGCCTTACACCAGAAGAACTTGGTTAAGGCCAAGAATATTATTGTTGATTCAGTCATGAATCAACTTGTACCACAAGTGTCTTCACTAAAGACACCAAAAGAGATGTTTGATTCCTTGACCAAGCTATTTGAAGGGAAGAACATAAATCAGAATATGAACTTAAGAAACCAATTGAAGAATGTGAAGATCTAGAATGCAGAGACCATACAGTCATACTTCACAAGGGTCTCTCAAATCAAAGAACAACTTGTAGCAGTAGAAGAAGAAGTGGAGAATGCAGAAGTGATGATAACCACCTTGAATGGCCTCCTAGGATCATGGGATTCATTGATGCGAGGAATGTGTGCCAGAAGGAAGTGATTACTTTCAGCAGACTCTGGGAAGAGCACACATAAGAAGAATAAGCTCAACTCATGATAAGAGAAGAGAAGATGAGAGAAACTAAATATCAAACTCGCACCATCCAAAGAAGATCCCTCAAGTGATGAGGAATACAAAGAACTCAACTCTTGAAGAATATCTTATCCATCTTAGCATTTGAATAAGAAATGATGCTATTGTCAATGAAGAAGATGATGAAGCTGAAGGATCAAGAAGGAATCTACCCATGAAACAAATAAAGATAAGTATTCAATTGTCATTTCATGATATTGTTTTGTTATGCATTTTTTTATATTCAGTTAATGTATTATGCATGATAGAATGCTTGCATTAATAAAAGTATACTACTAATATGCATGTAATAGGTAAGTAGCTCATGGTGCTATACAACTCTCCATTGCTACTTATCTAGAATGAAACCTCTTTGCTGACATATTGGATTAGTGCACAATCTCAATGTTGTCCTGGTTAAGATGGAAGGAATCTAGAAAATTTTTTGTGAGATATGGATGAATGTTTTATTGGCTAAAATAATTGCATGAACATATATTTGTGCATAATAATTTTCCATTATAAATATTCCTTATGAAATATTTCTAAACATACAACTAATGCATTTGAATTGTAGGAAAGATCGTGTAAAATCACCTACAAGCAAAGAAGGATGAGACTTGTTCCAAAGAACAAGTGACATCAGTTCAATATGAAGAATAAGATGACAAATACAATGACCTCATTGATGCAGAAATTTCCAACTATGAAGAAGTAACCAAGAAGAAAGGGAAGACTAGATCAAGAAGAATGATGTCTAGGATGCAGCATCGATACATGAAGGGAAGTTCATAGTTCCATCATGCAGTAGATGGAAACATCATGGGATACAATGCAAGATTCGTAGCACGAGGCTTCTCATGAAAAGAAGGCCTTGTATGAGCTCAGAAGACACCCATGAGATAACACATACATGAGGAGCTCAAAAAACATGACAAGCTCATAGATAGGTGCGAGAAGAACTTTTGAAAAATTTCAAGATAGAGGATCTTGGTATATAGTGATCCTAGATGGATACATAGAATATTAGTAGTAGAGGAAGCTACTTGCCAATCCAGTATAGAATGTTTCAGTGCATATAGTATGAAAGACAAAGGGAGAATGATGCTTCACTTCAGAGGGAGTGACTACAGAAGATCCTGAGGTTCGACATGGTATGAGAGGATGGATAGATTACTGATGACTCTAGGATTTACTGAGAGTAAAGAGGATTCCAACCTTTTCTTCAAGGTTTAAGGAAGAATACCAGTGATGCTCCTATTATATGTTGATGACTTGTTCCTGACAGAAAAGAGGAACTCATTAAAGTTGCAAGAAGGAGACTTGCTGTCGAGTTCAAGATGAAGAACTTGGGGATGATGCACTACATTCTAGGAATGGAGGTGTGGACAAGGGAAGTATGTAGTAGAGATCCTAAAGAGGTTCAGGAGGATGATGGAATACAAGGCCATGACCACACCTATGGCATCGAACCTGAAGCTATTGAGTGTTGCTTCATCAGAGTCAGTTGATGCCATGTTGTATCATTAAATGTTTTGTTCCTTGATGTAGCTAACGAATACAAGACCAAATATTTTCTTTGTTGTGAACACATTGAGACATGTTCACCTGATGGTTGCAAAGAATGAAGTGAGGTACCTGAAGGGTATAGCTGAGTATGGGCTCAAGTATGATATGAATCAAAAGATTAACCTCGAGGGTTATGAGGATTCGTATTGGGAAGGAAGTGTCATTGATAGGAAGAGCACTTCGAGGTGCTACTTCAGTATGAGATCAGGTGTGATCTCTTGGTTTGACAGGATGGAGTCGTGCATGACGTTGAGTACATCCAAGGAAAAATATGTTGCCACTTGCGATCTGGGAGGTAGTATGTTTTGAAAACTACTATTTTATTTGATTGATCTGACTTGAAGTTTTGGTATGATGCAGAGAGCAGCAGTGAAGCTCTAGTTTGTGATCCAGATCGAGATCTCTCGAAAGAGGAAGTTCTAGCATAGCTGGTGAGACAGGTTATCTACGCATAAATCCTAGTGAAGCTAATAGGTTTCTTAGATGTAAACGGTCATGTAGGTTGTCCTTGGATGTAATCAGTCCTGGCAAAGCTCACGGGTTATCCTTGGACATAATCAGCCCTCCTAGAGATGTCAGCTCTTGTAAGTAATTGTTAAGTGAGGCCGACATGTTGGAGTGGACATTAAGTGAACGAAAGAATATAAATAGAGACTGAGCCTCTCTATTTATCACACACACACACTCACTCATTGGGGTGCATGAGTGAGAAATAATTTGTTGGGATCAGAGAGAGAGACTACTGTTGTCGGGAGATCATCTTTATGTTTTTGAGTTTTATTTTTGGTGCTGATTCTATCTCTAAGGAAGTTGTGGGGTTTTCTCCTTTATGGTTTCCCCAAGGATAATTCTTTGTGTGTCTTGTCTCTTGTGTTTATTGCTGTGCATGTTACTCTCTCAGTTAAAGATCCTAAGATCATAATGCTAGATTGAATGATAAAAATATAACAAAGTCAGCATCTCACCTTCTTCTTTCCTCAACCCACATCTTTACCTCAAATCAATGACTCAAAGAATGTCTTCCTAAGATCGAAGGTGCGGAAAAGGGTAACATGTGCATGAGGTAAGAAGACTTCCCGATATGTGGAAATTTATAGGACCTACATATTTCAATGGCTAGGATTGAGGATGGGTTAAGATCAATGGTAGGTATGTATTTCGTGATCCTAACTTGCATGAAGATATCAGATCTCTGCCATCACGAAATCTTATACAAGATGCATACTTCAATGGTTGGGATCAATTCTCAATCTAGATCTATGGTGGGTGTGCATTTCACATCCAGAACATGCATGAGAGATTAAATATTTCAGGGCTGTGAAATCCTGTAGACCCCTCACTTTTGAACGAAGGGGATCTAGGTGACTTTTTGATCTATGGACCATATTAATTTCGAAATGGGAACATGTAGGATGTTTATCAAGTTGGTGGATTGCGAAATCAGGTAAGAGACACACCATTGAACAGTTAATATTTATGGAGGATCAAGATATGCGACTGAGGTTTATTTTGCAGGCGAAAGATGCATGGAAGATTGAAGTTGTTGTAGACCATCAAAGGTGCTTTGAGCCATCATTTTCATCTAGTAGGTGTGGTTTCTAAATGTCAAAATTTCATGTTTGATCCACCACACCCATCCCAACATTCTTTCTTGTTTTTTTTTGTGATCATGACAAATCTAGCATATCAACATTTGTTAGGATTTTGATTCCCACGTTGTAACTGAATTTAGCTCTATTTCGAGGTTGGTCTCGGTAGCCTATGATACTATAAATATACCCTCAATAGAGGAAGCCAAGGGTTGGAACCTATGAGGTTTTAGGCTATGCATTTTTAGATCTTCCCTTAATAAAAAATGAAAGAGCTGAATGTTGGCTTGTCACTGCAAAGATTCATGTGTACTTCGTAGTTATAGTCTGTAATTTGCTTTCTTATGTGCATGTCTTCCTATTAAACATTCCATTATGTTTTATTTCATACCTGGAACGAGTGTGTAATAGTTCACAATTACTAACATGTTTATGCTCTGGATATAATTTCAGATATCCATAAATCCTTCCAACCAAATTTAGTGCATAATTCATCTTTTCGGTTCTCTGTGTTAATGGACTTCCATTCTTTCTTCTTTATCACCATACCAAAAACATTTTAACTGTAACCGATTGCTACCTTTCCTTTGTAGAAGTTCACCTGCAAACATTTTTTTGATTCATAAAATCTTTGTGACTCCATAGCCCAATGTATGCCTGCACTGTTTCAACCACCAATTTAATTTGAATTTTATTTCAGTTTTATATATTCCCTTGTTAAAAATCAGTGAGAGATCCTTGTTAAAGATTAGTGGGCTTATTAAATAGCTGGTGAGAGAAAATACTTTAACCTTCAATTAAATCATCCCCCGTGAATAAAATATATGTAGAAATCCTTGTATGATTCCACTATAAGAAAACATAGGAAAATTTAAATGTGTGTTACTACCTCAGGTTGAAGTCTGAAAACACGAAGCAGACAAGTCAATGCTTTGTAAAATTATGAGACTCATTATCTTCTGAGGTGGGTAATGTTTGATAGGAGTCATATATATAATAATTATTTATTATTTATATTAAAATAAAGAGGAATACATATGAATAAAAGAAATAAATATTTTATGATTTCCTTTTTAAATAATGAGCAATGGACCTTTTTATAAGTTTTACAACTTAGAAGTCAATTATATTATTTAGGAATGATTTATTATTTATAGGATAAAATGTTGAGATAGTTTTACTAAAAGTTAATAACTCTATACCTTTTTATGATAAGATAAATTTTAAAAAGGAACAATCCTTTTTGTATTAGTACTATGTTGAGACTCCAAAGGCCTAAATATTTATGAAACTGAAATTAGTTGTTGAGGATAAAATCCATTTGATAACAATGGTTATGAATTTAACCTTAAGGTCACATTGAGGAATTTCTCCACTCTTCCAAGCTTAGTGGATTTGTCACACACCTCGAGGGTGGCTTTATATAGATAAACATGCATCAGATGAAGCCTAAGGTTCAGAGGAAATTTGTAGACACTCTTTTAGTCACCCAAGCTAAAAGAAGTATCCATAATGCATAGCTTGTTTATAAGATTTAATTTATTTTGGTTATACATTCATTATGAAACTTACATTCTTGTATTTATAGGATGATATATATAGTACTAATATGTATTTTGAGTTACATGACTTCAAGTGTTTGCTGCAGAAGTTGTGCAAGGCATTGAGATAACTCTCGAGAGACATTGCATAGTAAATCAATTGTATATGTGCATACATTAGTTGATGATTTTATCATCTAAAGTATATATAACCTTGTTGTTTGATCCACTCAGGAGACTCATGTGTCATCTCTGATGGTTGCGCCCAAGAGTACAAGTACAAGTATGGTGCCTTGTTATGAAGGGTGTTAACTACGATTAAAATACAAGGTTAGTGTGTAATCGTTATCTCATTCAAAGGATAGTCTTGTGACTAATGTAACAGTTGTATTTTATTATTCTTTTCAATGATACTTGCATGTGTATAATTAGTATTAAAGTAAATATATTTTGTAGATTCCTAATCTTGAAAGAATGGTATAGCTAAGTAAAAAGTTTTAATTTATTCGATGTGATTAAATGTATATGATAAAAAAAAATTATCCTGCCACCTGGAGAATCTATTCAGGAAATTTGCTTATGTTACATATGGTATTAGAGAACAGGTTACAAACACTTAGGCTTACTCAAGCCCAGTTGAAGGAAACGAATACAAGTTAGTTGAACAAGCAAAGGGACTACAACTACAAGACGCATTGAATTTCCAAGGATGAACAAGAGGTAACCGAAAAGTCATCTTTGAATGGATAGTACGTATTTGTTGAAGCATTATAATGATATAGCATTGTCTCTAAGTGAGCATTGTATATGTTTCATTAGATATCTCAATGATCTTTTATGGGTAAATACTAGTCAATGAATATCTCCTCATACTCTACAATTAGTTTCATTAAAGGAAAATAAAGAAATCGTTAATATGATTGAAATAGTTAGACTATCAGAGTTAAGGATTTATGAAATAAGTACTTTTAAAGTGGAGTAAAAGAGTATATGGAAATTCATCCTTGTTGTGAATGTTTAGAAGGTAAAATACTAAACCGAGGAACTCTCCTAAATCTGTTGACTTGGTAGTTCGATTTAAAATGTTTATTACCCTTCTCTATGTTTCTTGTTATTCTTGAAAGTAGACACCTTTCAGTTTGAACAATCAATCTAGTGACTACAGTTGATACATTTTATCAAATTTATATAATTAATTGAATTTGATTGACCCAATCATGAGGATTTCCAAAGATGAGATTCCGATGGATAAGGTAAGAAATTTCTTGGATCTGTTAGAATATCCATTAAAGGAGAAGTCAATGTGAATACGAATATAAGTGATGTATTTAATATTCTTTTATTTATGAAGGAAGCATAGTTATATTTATGTTAATATTTTCATTAATACAAATTCTATTACATTACAAAGGTATCAACTAGGAATTATAGGTTTGTTCTGTAGGAAACCTGATATCCCATAAGAAGTATAGCCTTGCTTGACTAAGGTATCTAGATTATTTTTAAACAAAGGAATTAAATTTAATTGGTTTACTTGGACATTCTACTGGTTTGAGGTTTCCTATGACTGGGAAATTATTAGGTTAAAAAGGAGAATATTTGGTATGACTCTCCTTGTTTAATTTTGTACGTGATTGAATAGGATAATTGATTATAAAACTAATGCGTGACATTGAAACAAGCTTGTACGCTTGCTTGTCAATTCAACAAAAGGATAAGGATTACTTAAAAAGTATGCATGTGTATTATAAGAAGTTCATAGGATGCTTATGATGAAAATGCATGATTTCATTTTATATATTTCTTAATTTCATTGCTCTTTACTATGGATTTCATGAGATATTGAGTCTAACACAAATATGTGTTATTACAAGTAAACTTGTACCTTGGCATATGAACGTCATATAAAAAGGAGATACTCAGCCACCCTTATAAAGGTATGTTGTTATATTCATAAATGTATGCAAATATATATGTAGACAACTTGTTGTTACTTACATAGTGTTATAATGTGCAAAGAAAATAGGTTATCCTAAATTGTTAAGTGGTCAAGAAATCTATTGTAGTAAGAATGATGATTTCTTATTATTATGCTTAGGGAAAAGTTTTTCTTACAAAATTTGATTTTTGTTACACAAAGTGGTACTAACAAGTGAATTTAGAAGATGGTCAATATTCTTTGAACTTGATGAAAGAAAAGAGCACAATATATATGCATGGTAGGCACATGGTAATAATCTGAGTAAATATTAAGGACCCATGAACAAATATATTAAAGCATGAGTAAGACAAACATGTGAACTTATTTGATGTTATTTTGTTACATGTTGTAATTATCAAATATACAAGAAACAATCAATGATTGATATTTAAAAAAACTTTCCTGGACTCAAGCATGAAGGCTTGATCCGAAAAGAACCTCTCCTCTGGTTGAACACCAAGTGGAAAATTAAGGATCCATCTCTACTTTACTAACGTAAGTTTTCTTGGACTCAAGCAAGAGTCTAGGTGGAAAAGGAATTCATTGCCTCAAGCGAGGAGGCATGTGGGGAATTGTGAGAGAGTCCATGATATCAATGGCAAGGCCTAGGCACAAAGTTTAACATCTAGAAAATAGGATGTTGTTTGATGTTTTTGAGGGGAAAATTTTTGACTAGCAATCGAAAGGGAGAGTAACCTAAAAGTTTATCCTGTAAGTCCAATTGGTGTCAGCAACTCAAGAGAGATTTATGTGTTCAATAGAGAATCATAAAGATGAAAAACTCAAGGGATAGTTTGTTGATTAACAAAATTTTTGTTGTGAAAATTGTTCATCTTCATGATTGTTACGGAGAAAACTTCCTATGGCTTGGGGTACCAAAATAGACAAAGTAACCATAGAAATCAATCATTTCCTATATGCAAGAGAAACCAAATATCTAACACTAAAGGATCGCAAAACATACCTTATTCCAAACGGTTGATGTAGATCCCTGTTGAGCTTTTCCACTCTCGCTTGTATAAGTAATTTGCTCTTTCAACATTCAGCAAACAAGATAAGCATGCTATATATAATTGTGTTAGACCTACTCTAGCATATATAATCAATAACATATAAGTATTTAAAAGAATCCATGGATTCAATACTCATTTAAACACACATTATTGGATAGGAAAATATATTTCTATTAATATAAATAAGAGATTACAATAGTGACAACCTCTATGTTCACGTCTGCAAATCAGAGAAACTGAGTCCTCCACCTGGGCCTCCACCACTTCAATCCTCCATCTCTCGATAGCAAGCTCACAAGTAAAGGCAAGCTTGGGAAGAACACAAAGTGCTCTAATGGACAAAGGGATGCAAACTCAAGTATAAGCTCTGGCAACAATGGACTATAGTTTTCTTGCTCTTCAATTCCTCCCCATTCAATGTATCCAAAGGGTTCCTTATATAGTGCTTCAATGGGGTAATGGAAGGTCAAATCCAAGCGATCTCAAGGCATATGGAAGGCCAAGAGACAAGTGACTCAGATCCACATCAAGGAAAACTCCAAAAGTATTTGTCCTTTTGCACACATCCCAATGTATGCGGGTTTGAGGGCCAAATCCACATATATACATGAGAATAGGTTTAAAAGTCATGTATAGAAAATAAGACATGCTTTTAGTGATGATATTGGAAACATCAAAGGTACAAAAATGGTCCATGGGGTCTAAAGAGTTTGCAAAGGGACAGGGAAGGCCATAAAGGTGTGATCCACCATGTGTGGTAAAATCAGCTATAATAGATGCCCCCTAATGTGTGAGGTCAGAGGGGTAATACGATGGCCAAAATACATTATAAGTCCATCCGAGAAGTGGAGTGATGAAGAACCAGGTGGAAGAACTAGCCATCCAACAATGCAATACAATGATCAAACTCTGCACATAACTGCAAGTAGATATAGTAGTCCTGGATACATAAGAGTACAATGGACATGAATATGCATGATACAAAATATGACATGTGTGGTCATCACCACGTACAATATATATAGATCAGAATCTTCATGATGAAGATATACAAAGGATCATGATCTCCATGAAAGCTGAAGATATACAATGGATTAAGATCTCCATCATGGCTGGAAATATCTGACATACACTGGAATCAATTCACGAGAGCTGAAATCTCATGAACACTAGCACAATCAAGGAGGTAGTGCATATGAAATGCCACCAATCTGGAAGGTCTTCTACACAATCCACTATGGGTACATGTCCTACTATGTGAATAGAGGTGTTGAGGTCAAACATAGTAGTCCATTATCTGATTACCGGTCATTGATGTATACCGTTAACAGACGTGAGATCACCCACTGATAATGAAAATGGAAATCTAGGTACTAGAGTGCAAACTAACAAGTGTGAATAAATGTGTTGAGTCCAAACACTTGAAAGGATCCATCGATTAGGGGACATTGATGTATTCCCAAAACTATCGATGGTGAGAGAACTTGCCACTGATGACTGCAAGTCTCAAGGCACTCAAAAATGACTCTAGATTCCTATCCCAGAATAAATGATCTGAAGTCGATGAGATTAAATCCGCTGGAAGGAGGGAATTAAGGCATCCCCCATCATCCAGCATGAGGTACTCAGTAAGGCTGTATAATGTGGAAGGACTCGATCTTAAAGTGCACAAACCAATATCAATACCGAGAATGGCCGACATGCAAAGTCAAGAGAACTGAAGAATGGCCGACTCAGGTTTCAACTTCCTTTGAACAAGAGCATAAAGGTGAATGGTCACTGAATGTAGGTAGCATAGACTCGATATACAAAACTGGGACATCTTTGCGACACAGGAGGCATCGATAGAGGCTCCATAGGGACTAGAAGCTTAACCAGTTGGTGGAGATAAACTCAGAGAAATGACTATAGCTCCTAAATTCAAACTATTAAACCAACCAGTAGATGTGATATATAGTGCTCTGTTCAAAGGTGACACAACTAGACTGCTACCAAATATAACATATTTTCTTGTCTTGCTTTTTGTTTTTTTTTGGACTTTTTCAAATATTTTGAAAAGCTTGAAAAAGAATAAAAGTGCTTTATAGTTACAGACTAGGTGAAGACAAGTGTCAATGAGCAAAAAAACTAGTTCCAAGCAGCAGATCATACCTATGGTCAATGCAAGGACACATGTGTAGGATAATGACACTCGGGGGAAATTCCCCTCCCAGTAAAAAAAATGGGGAATCAAGCTGCAAAGGTAATGTAAAATGGCACTGCATGGATAGACATGAGAAAAGCTCAGGCTATATGGTTGATAATCAAAGTCAGGGAAGCTGGCATAAGGCTTAATGAGGTAGGAAAAGCTCATGATAATGCAATTACAACTTGACATAAAGGAGTCCTGGGGAAAAAGGCCAGCAAAAAGATCAAGAGGAGTATGAGGCTCTTGCGCAAAGATATGGATATACTATACAAAGGAATTCCACACCCTAAAGGGAAAAATGTCTGCATGGACACCAAATGTAAAAAAGGAGCTAACTAGGGCACCCATGTATGGTCAAGCTCTACCATTCCCATCATGTCACTTCTAAAATAGCAAGAAGGTTCTGTGACAAGATAGAATGGGTTTGTACCTAAGGTTATAATGAAATGGTCATAAGGTCATGCAAAATGCACATAGATGTAAAATCTAACATATATGCTAGTTTAGACATAATACCTAAAAGTAGCACAAATGGGTCAAAACAATGGTCGAAACGGCGCTCAAAATGGACTCTTACATCATCAGATTAGTCCAAAATGGTCCAAGGTTGTCAGAAACAGTTCAAAACTATAGAAAGGGGGTAAAAAATTTCAACATTTTCAAAATTTTTCTATAAATAGTAAAAAATTCAAAAATTACATATCATTTAAAAATTTTACCCATTTGAGCTCAGAACTTCAAATGCGAATTTTGATAGCTTCCTCCAGTGAAATTCTACACCATTTGTTTTAGGTAACTTCGCATGTCCTCCTCTTCCATTTTCATGTAAATTTTTTCAATTTCCATGGCCAAAATTGATTTCTAGGCCAATATAAATTGGTTGTTTTGGCCCATGTGGAAATCAGGTCTTTTTTCCGTGTATAGGGCTGGATATACGCAGAAAAAACTCCCAAACCCATGTACATACATGGCTATTTTGCAAATAGTCACGTATGCAGCTGCACACATGGTTTTTTAAGGTATATATTGACCAAAAATTATTTTTAATGTGCAGGATGGTTCTAGAATGGAGGGAGAGAGAACATGGAGATGTAGAAGAGGCTGTTTGGGGTGATTTGATGGATCAATAAGCTCTACATGCATGTGTTCTATACAAGTTTTGGTGTCTTGGTAGCCTGAGGGAAAAACCAAGACTCCTGTAGATGCTAGTAGACTACTGGGATCCAGACTCAGAGTCCTTTCATATTGACGGGATGTCCCTCCCTATAGAGGTGGAGGACATGTACTTCATTATTGGATTGTCTCAACGGGGAGAGGTGGTGAACCTATGCTCTGGTAGGCCTAGAAGTGGCCTCACCATTGATGAGTACATTGCAGTATACTATTTTTTGAACATGAAAAAGGTTGGGAGTCAAATCCCGTCAAAATCCATCCAGGTGCTAGGACTGAAGCCCATACTATTAGCACTCGACAGGATAGCTGTTCTAGCATCACTCCACCAGGCCTCGTGGACATTGATGTTCTATACAGTGGAGTGCATGAGACCCACAATTTACAATTAGAGTACTGCGCTATTGAGTAACATGAAGTAGTAGCTTAGTGACTGCAAGATGGGAAGGGTATGAAACTTTGGTTTTGACAGTATACTGAGCACGTTCTTATTTAAGCGTGTTCCAGGGATAAGCCCTAGAGCTGACGTTCCTCCTCATGGGGTTCGATATCCAGCCCAACAACGTTGGGAAGATGCTATGTGCAGACTGGGCAAAGGTAGGGTGTCCAACCCCTACCTGGCTGACTTCTTTTTATGGTGGCGGGGGTAGATCATCGCCATCGATGAGTGCCCTTATGCAGGGATATATTTTCAGGGAGATCCCGACATGCCCCTACCACTAGGAGAAACATACGGTGATATTAGTAATGAATCCCAAACCTTCTTTTTAAAGTTTCTTGAATTATTAAATTTTTTGTGTTTTTTGATATATAGACTCAAAAGACATATTTTGGTGTGATGACACATAGTGAAAACCTGTCATATGTATGCATATGTTGGACCATGACGACCTAACAGCTTCCCTCATCATAGACGGAGGGGAAGAAGAGATGATATCATGGGTGTGGATGCAGAGCATACGCTCTGAAGCATCCACACAAACTTTGTACGATTGACACACTAGGTACCCATGGCGCAAGTTGAGGACTTGCCTCAGTCCATGCAGTGTCAGGTGGTTGGTGTACCATGATGATGGGTTCAGTTATTCTGATGACTAGCTAGAGCCATGGTGTGCTACCACGATCAAAACCCCCCTCCTCCTCCACAGGCTTAGAGACCTAAGAGTGATTCATTTTTGTACTATCGTGTATTATATTTTGGTTGCTCGAAAGCCCCATTTTTGTATTATGACACTTATGTATTAAGATGACACATTTTGGATGTTTAATGAAAAACTGTTATGATGATTTATTTTATTTATTTACATGTGTAAAAAATGTATGTTTGTGATGTGCTTATGGTCTATGAAACAAATGCCAATCTAACACATAGTTAGCATATGAGTCAGCAACTTGATTAAAAATTCTTGGAACATGCATGTATGTTATGTTGTCAAATTGTCATTCTAACAATATCACACGTAAGAATATTTGTAATAATATCAGATCCCTAATACGATACAAGCCATTAAGCTATGACACTACTAACTGCAAATCAAGATGTACCTCAAGAGAGAGAACACCATGTAAAATGGAATTCTGTAATAGCTCGATAAAGGCACTATACTCAGCAACATTGTTCGAAGAAGGCCGTAAGCATACGCCTCCTGAAGACAATACCTAACTCGTAGGAGTATAAATCACCCAGGTAGTAGAGGCTGAGTGTTGAGTGTGGCAGCTAGCACCATCAGTAAATCCTATGTAAGTGGAAGACTCCATTGAAATATTCCATAAGGAATGAAATCTAATCAACAAACCCAATCACCATAAGAAAACCTAACTATGCAAAAAACTATACAATAATATACAATAATCAGCCCTGGCTGAAGATCATGCGTAGTATTTTTTAAGATAGAGCCCATTTCTAGGCTCCGCCAAGGCTGTCCTTTCATAATCCACTAGCTCATAGGTGCTCTTCTCTAACACATGTTTGACCACGTAAGGATGATGCCACATGGGATTAAACTTCCCTGCCCCCAAGATTTCTTTATCTTTATCCCACAAAATGACCAAATTTCCTTCACTAAACCTCCTCAGACGGACAGACTTATCATATTGGACCTTAACGTGACGCTTATTTACCTCTAAAGCCACTAAAGCATCTCGGCACTGCTCATCAAGATGCTCTAAGTGGACCAAATGTTCCTCCAATGTGAAAGTGTTTGGTAAAAGCTCTATAGCTAGCTTAAATGAAGGGATTTCACATTCAACTGGTAAGACAGACTCCACTCTATGTATGAGCTGATGTGGAGAAAAATGGGTGGCATTCTTAACCACGGTCCTATAGGCCCACAAAGTAGGATATAACATGATATGCCAATTCATTTTTCTTTGTGTGATGGTTCGTTGGAGAATGGACTTAAGTGATTTGTTCATTGCTTCAACCTGTCCATTCGCCTGAGGGTAATAAGAAGAGGAGTGCTCCTACTTATACCCTAGATTTGAGGCCAACTCTTCCATCATTCGATTCTGAAAGTTCCTACCATGGTCAGTGACAAGCTCTTTCAAAATACTGAACCGAGTAATAATCTGGTTGAATACAAAATACGTTGCTGTCTCACCATCGGATTTAATCGTGGGCATAACCTCAGCCCATTTCGTGAAATAATCAACAGCCACTATAATATGATGATTCCCCCCAGCTGAAGCTAGGTTGCAATTGATGAATTCAAGGCCCCACTTGGTGAAGGGACTGATGGTGATAATCAAATATAATGGGGTAGGATGTCAGCGCATATTGTGTGCAAACACCTGGCAAGGGTGACACTTCTTGAATACATTAACACAATCTTTAAAGATCGAAGGCCAAAAATATCCCGCTCTCAAGATTTATTGGGCTGTAGAAAGCCCAGATAAATGACCACCACACACCCCTCCATGGAAATCATTCAGCCTCCTCATGGATTAAACAACGACGTAAAATGGAATCTACCCCATGGTGGTACAGAGTGTTATCCACTATAAAGTAGTTCTTAGATACATGACATAATCATCATCGCTCATCCTGTGAAAGGTGAGTAGAGACCTTCAATGTTTATAAATATATGATGATATCCCCATACCATGGATCCAAAGTTGAGATAAGGAAAATATGCTCATCGACAAAGGTATCTTCATAAACCTCCTCGTCCTCCTCACTTGGGAAATCAGAAATGAACTCTGCAAAAATTAACGATTTCTTCGATTTTGCCGAAACAAACTCGAGATAGAATACTTGCAAAATAACAATCCATTCATTATACTTTCCCCCGATCATCCTTCTAGTGAGGATGAGCTGAAATGGATTGACATGAGCTACCACCAAGTTCTGGTGAAGGAGAATGTAGTGTCTCAATATCTGAACCACATGAACGGTAGCTAAGGCAAGTTTCTCCACATGGGAATAATGGATTTCCACATCTATAAGGTTTTGACTCAAATAATATATGACATGCTCATGGATCTCCTCATCCTCTTGAACCAAAACCATACCAATCGTTTCCATGGAAGCAGCCACATAAATCAAAAAGTAACGGCTATAGTCGGGTATACTAAGCACGGGGACTGATGCTAAGGATCACTTAAGAGCATCAAAGGGCTCCTGGGCTCGCTCATCCCAGCAAAAGGTATTGTACTTCTTTAAAAGATGCATAAAGCCTTTAGTCAAATTAGCAAAGTTAACCATTAATCTTTGTAAGAAGTTTGCCATGCCTTGCAAACATTGAATATGTCTAATATTTCTTGGGGGAGACAATTGAAGTATTGCCTCAACCTTTAAGGGATCAACTCTTATACCCTCCTTGGAAAAAATGAATCCTAGCAAGAAACCATAATTCACACAAAAGATGCACTTATGAGGATTTAACCTAACCTGGTAATGGTGGCATCTTTCAAATACTAATCTCAAATGGTAGGAATGATGCACTCTCAGCTGAGAATGAGCAGCAAGGTCATCCAAAAAGACTTCAATAATCGATTTGAGATAATGAAAAATCAAGGTCACAGCCCACTAAAATGTGGCTTTGGAATTCTTAAGACCAAAAGGCATATTTCGATATGCAAACGTACCCCAAGGACAAATAAATGCGGTTTTGTGTTGATCCTCGGGTTTGATTTGAATCTGATTATATCTAGAAAAGCTGTCCATAAAGGAAAATACCTCGCTTCCCGCACACTCATCCAAAATTTGATCAATAAATGGTGTGGGAAAATTATCCTTAGGACAAGCATGATTTAAATGATGGAAATTAGTGCATATATGGATCTCTCCCTCTTTCTTATCAACCAAAATGGGGTTTGAAACCCACTTCGTCAAGGGAACAGGATAGATAAAACTGGCTTTTAACAGCTTTTCTATCTCAGCCTTAATCGCGGGTGATTTTCTAGGATTCATCGCATGCAAACGTTGTCGAACAGGCTTTGCATTCAGATAGGTATTAATTTCATGTTCAACAATACAAGGGTCGATACCTAGCATTTCCTTGTATGACCAAGAAAAAATATCACAAAATTATTTAAACAGCTCGGTATACTCCTGAATCTCAGCATGGGAACATTCTTCCCCAATATAGACATTCTCAATCTTGCAAGGATCACGAGAGTTATTGATAGGAATCATAGGTGATATATTCACCATGTTTCCATCAGCCATTTGACCAGGAGAGCTTAATGGAACCACGGGAATACCAATATTCTTGCTAAGAATCTCCATAAAGTCCTCATGCCCCAAATGGTCAATATCAAGAAGAACAAGATCTATGATGTAACTCTTCCCAAGGTGACTCAACCCCAGACATGGCCTCAATAATAGCTTCAACTGATGAAAAAACACTATCAAGGTAATCATGTGCATGAGAGGACTCAACTACCCATGCATGCAGCACATACAGGTACTCCTCCTCCATCTGTGAAGAGGAAGGACTAGGCTCTACAACACAATCAGGATTCTCTTGATATGCTATCATTGCTACAGGAAATGGCACATCCATTTCGATAGGTCCATTCGAAGGACTTGGTGTAGGAAGAATCCAAGGATCTTCCATATGGGTAGTGTGAAAAGACACTAAATTCAATGAAGATGAAGCCCCATCGAAACTAGATCCAATCATAAGGACGGGTGCAGGACAAATACCTACACCCACACTCCCAGTTGTCAGCTGAGAGTGATCAATAATCGGGATAGAAGCTCTCAACGATGCATTAACACTCAGATTTTTGAATGATGTCTGATCAATCGTAACAATCTTCCCATTAAATGGACATCATACAAATTGAAATAGATAAGAGGCTATGGCTTGCATACTATATATCCAATTCTGACCCAGTAAAATATTGTAATCAAGGGGTGCATCGACCTCAATCACGATGGTCTTCCCTCCCAAATAAACCTTAAGAGAAGGAAGAATTTTGTGCGGCCAAAATGATCTACCATCTAGTCAACATGGTAGCAGATTTAGACAACTCAGGAGAACCCAAACCCTTTCGACATGACAAAGACATCACGAAAGCAGCAGTGCCTTCATTAATCATAGTGCATTTAACGGTCATGTTAAGACATTCTACATGAATCAAGAGAGACACGTAAAGGAAAGAGAGGTTGGAGTCTCATGGTTTCAAATTTGATAACAGAAGAAGAGTTATCATCATTCACCCCGACAACAGAAAGCAAATATTTCCTTTGCGATAGACAACTCTGAAGTACTTCAAGCACATACATCGCACAAGGAGTTTGGCCCAAATCCTTGACAACGGAATAGTTATGGGCGGCTCGGGCATTAGGATTGTGCCCCGAATGCTTTAGGACTCCCTAAGGAATGCAAGTTGCAATCTTAGGTTTATCCGTAGGATTTTCAATACGCAAAGGACTCTCGGTAGGAGGAGGTTCCTTCCCAAGGTCTGGTTGTGATGAACTATAGTCTTTCGCACGAGTCACAACCTTAGTAGCATGGACCATGTTGATGCACCCATTACCAGTACTGGTTTCTGGTGGATTTTGATCTCCACCCGACGTAGAATGAGGATCATGGGTCCTCGAGTTCATATTTTGATTATGGGGTAAAGGATTGGTCAGCACAGCTGGGCCCTATCCTATGAACCTCAAGGTGTCTTCCACACGAGGGAACAAGTGAGTGAGGTGGTCATCCTTACACAATTTGCAAGGAAACTTAACCTTACATCTAGACTGCCTGTCCCCCCCAAAATTATTGTCATTCTTGTCATTAAAATTGGCATTTTCATTCTTGTTCCCACCCTTATGATTGTTTTTACCCTTTTTCTTATTCCTTTCAGGCTGCTGGTTTCCCTTCTGGTCCGACCATTGCACGGAAAGTACACTCACCATTTGGGTGGTTTGAGACAAAGCTGTAGCTTGTCCCGACACAGATTGATTGATAGACAATTGAATCACTTGTTTCGCAACTGAATCCGTAGGTTTGGCACTTGTACAACCCACAATGCCATCAACATGTGGTCTAGGCTTGATCTTGGGATCAAAACTAGAATGCGGAGCATTAGGTATGATCTCATATAATAGTTTGGATTGAGCATAAATCAAATCTAATTCCTATGCACTAAAAATTGCTTGTTCCTTGTTCTGAAATCTGGATGTAGAAACATCCTTCGCGATGTAAGGTAACAATGATTGAAGGAACCACTCAAGGAAAAACTCCTGTGGTATGAAATATTTAATCAACCTCTTCCATCTACTCCACTCTTGGATATGGTCTGAGATATGTGTGGCTTTGTCCTGCTGAAATGTCAACAAGAGTTCTGTACCAAAATCGTAATGCAATCGTAGCTGGAAGTGATTGAGGAAAGTCATAGCAAGGTCATAAAACAAAACAAATTCCCCCCTCGGTAATTCTATGTACCATTTCACTGCAGGCCATGTGAGGGTGCGTTGAAATAGCCTCAAATGGATTGAGTCATCATGTAAGGAGTTGGAAGAGCACCAAAGGTGAAAGGTAGTGAGATGTTCACTAGGATCTTCTCCTGGTTTGCCCTTGAATTTGAGAATGTCCAAGGGAATCTTGGTAGGGACAGTTGGCCAAGCTGGGCCATGAGATACTGGATTCTTCATTAGTCTCAATAAGTCAGGTAAATTTAAGGTTCCAAGGAAAGGGAACCTAGGTTGATTTAGTCTATGCCATGCTCCCTAATAGTTTTGGTTCATATAAGGCTGACTACTATAAATACCATGGCCTTGGCCATAATATCATCCTCTCATTTTACTCATGTAGGGCTGCATGGAAGAATTATGATGTGGGGTACCTTGACTATGTGGTGCTACAAAGCCATAATTAGAGGAGTAAGTAGGTTGTTGATACCCATACCCATAAGGTTTATAGATTTGTCCATACTGTGGTCCATAAGATTGTGCATGAGAAGCTCTATAAGATGTCCCATGGGATATCCCATGAGAAGCTCCAAAAATAGGGATATGGGGAACTCCATACGATGGACCATAAGACGATCCAAAAATAGGAATATGACCTCCTGAGATAGCAGGAGATACTTGACTCTGAGATACTACTGTACGAGTAGTCGTGGTACGAACATGACTAGTAGCAACATTCTGACCTGAAGGACCACGTGAATGAGGGGGAGGAAGTGTTGTCAAAAATGCATTTGAATGAGTAGGGATAGAGGATGAAGGGACATGTGAAGGGATGTAAGTGGTATTACCTATGTTCACTCATCTCGGTTCTGGTGTTTGCATATGGCTACTAACACTAGGTCTAGGATGAACATGTGAGGTAGCTTCCACCGCCAGGATGGAAGGTGCAATGTGACTAGTACTCCCAAATCTCTCCGCACAAAAATGAATAGGAGTGCCCCCAAGTGTAGTGCTAGGTTCCACTTCTGACTTGGCATGAAGTGTCGGATCTCGTGCAGGGATATCAGGCATGCCACAACTAACATGACTAGTCCTTGTGGGTTCATGGTGAGTCTCGTTGCCTAAAAACCAATACCAGTGACCTGTGAATGAGGGATCATAACTGGAATGTGAAGGTATATCTGGTGAAGGATCATATACATGAGTAGAATCTTCCTCCCCAACCTCTTGAGGTGGAGAATACATCTTAGCAATCTCATCCTCGTGATCTCCCATTGTGTGTGAATCAATGTGAGAAGTAGTCTGCCTGGACAGTCTATTTCTCTCTCCCAAAGGAAGAGGAGATGTGGAAGGTGGAAGTCCTACTAAAGGATGAGAATGGCGAAGTGCCACACCCGAATCCACAATGACTCAAAAAATGAAAAAGACTCTATCTAATTATGAAAACCCTAGGCAAACTAGCATGCACATAGAATACACCTATATAATGTAAAGCCAAATCACAAGCAAGCAAGGGTAGGATATGTGAGCTCTCGAATGAAGCAGGTATGTCTTGCCTAGGAGAGGCTTGAGACTCCCATATACAACAAGTGGAGGTTCGTAACTAATTATTGTGGCCCTTAGCTTCAATGGATATAGCAACTGTGTTGTCTAACCCCAACCTAGTCAAGACACCTTCAGAATAACCTCTGTGAAGTACCCCCTCAATAACCTAGGTAAGGAAACTAAGGTCACCTCAATATAATCAATGCTTAGGCAGACAGTCGCAAGTGGGATTGACCATATGGGCAGGGTAGAAAAGCTCGAAACTCTCGAAAGAGCCCCCAGATTTGAATACAATACTGGAAATATCTCCGGTGCTACTTATTTATGACTAGGGGTCATCCCAATCAATAACCTCTCACACTTCCTTGTGCTTAACTCCCTTGTAAGAGGAGGATCTTGAGAAACACTAATTATACTAAGAAATTTCACACTCTCACCTGGACAAACACATACATTTTTTTGTTTAGTGGTCTTGGAGAATTTACTCACAATGAACTATTCCAAGACCCTAAAACCTAATCTTGTTGGTGCACCCTATAAAATAAAAGAGTGTAATTCATTTTATTATGCGTTGATTTTAATTGGCTTATTACTCAAAAGGGTAAATGATCATGCAACTAATGGTGTTATGACACAACAAAAAGTAAAATGCACACCTAACAATCAATGCTAATGCATTGTGTCAAATGAAAAACGAGGTATGCTACTATGTGAAGTGCATAATTCTCTTTCAAATGAAAAATGGAATCATTCCTATATGAAAATCTGACTAATACTTCTCCAAGCAAACCTAGTGCAAGTACCATGCAAAATGAAAAATGCAATGATGCATAATGATGCAAAGAAGCAAATATTTTTGTAATTTTTTAAATTAAAATCAGATAATAAAGCAAAAGAATGACTCTACCACCCCCAGACTCTGCAAGCACTATCAAACAACACCCAAGCAAAGCACCAAGGTAAAAGAGATCTAATGCACTAATCCCAAAACAAAAAATAGAAAATGCAATGAGAAGAACATTTTAAAAATATTCTAACTAAAAAATGTCTCTGGTCAGAAACAAATGTGTATACAGACTCTAGAAGCATCCAAGGAGACTCAACAATCATCAAAACTCACCCAGCAACATTTAATCTTCCCCTAAAAAGAAAAACTCAGGGCATACGTGACTGTGTACAGAAAATTCATGTATATACGCAGAAATCCCTGTAAAAACCGCGTGTACATGCAACTGTGAACCAAAAACTCGCATACAAGAATAAAAAGAGATAAAAAAAAAGGTAAAATAGACAAGCTGAGACAAACTTTACTCCTATCAGACACTATCAGGCAAACATGCCCCCAGACCTAACTCATAAATAGAGAAATCAGAGCAATTCAAGAACATTGAATGCCGATAAAAACCCCCAAAGGAAATGACTAGGAACTCCCTAGTATGGTCACCAATTCTGTTATGGAGAAAACTTCCTATGGCTTGGGGTACCACAACAGACAAAGTAACTGCAGAAATCAATCCTTTCCTATATGCAAGAGAAACCAAATATCTAACACTAAAGGATCTCGAAACATACCTTATTCCAGATGGTTGATGTAGATCCCCATTGAGCTTTTCCACTCTCGCTTGTATAAGTAATTTTCTCTCTCAACACTCAACAAAAAATACAAGCATGCTATATATAATTATGTTAGACCTAATCTAGCATATATAATCAATAACATATAAGTATTTAAAAGCATACATGGATTCAATACTCATTTAAACACACATTATTGGACAGGAAAAGATATTTCTATTAATATAAATCAGAGATTACAATAGTGACAACCCCTATCGGCACATCTGCGAATTGGAGAAACTCAGTCCTCCACCTAGGCCTCCGCCACTTCAATCCTCCATCTCTCTATAGAAAGCTCACAATAAAAGGCAAGCTTGGGAAGAACACAAAGTGCTCCAAGGGACAAAGGGATGCAAACTCAAGTATAAGATCCGGCAACAATGGACTATAGTTTTCTTGCTCTTCAATTCCTCCCCCTTCAATGTATCCAAAGGGTTCCTTATCTAGTGCTTCCATGGGGTAATGGAAGGTAAAATTCAAGTGATCTCAAGGCATGTGGAAGGAAAAGAGACAAGTGACTCAGATCCACATCAAGGAAAAGTCAAAAACTATTTTCCCTTTTGCACACATCCTGATGTACACGGGTTTGAGGGTCAAATCTGTGTATATACGTGAGAATAGGTTTAAAAGTCACCTATAGAAAATAAGACATAATTTTAGGGATGATCTTGAAAACATCAAAGCTACAAAAATGGTCCATGGGGTCTAAAGAGTCTGCAAAGGGACAGGGAAGGCCATAAATGTGTGATCCACTATGCGGGAATCGTGGAAGATTAAAGATGATCAATATAAAGATGAAAAAGGGAACAAAAGATAAACTCAAGTGTGGAAGACAAACTATTGAAAAGTATGAACATTGAGGATAGTGTTAATTTTAAGGGGGAAAGGATGTAACATCCCCTCAGTACGCAATTGGAAATGACAAAGTATAAGTAAAAAGCACCATAAGTACTAATCCTAGCCTCATCAAATTATAGATGAAATTTATAAGGCTAGGAGACTGAAAGCTTGCATGACTAAAGCGGTGATTGGGGATGAATTCATTAGGGGGGGAGGTTAATGGCTACCAAAGCCTTTAGAACCTAAGAGTAACTACGACAAGTAAAACTTGTTGATATTATATATGCAAAGCATTTATAAATGATTTTTTATGGAAATAAAATAACCTCCACAAGGAGAGGTCACTTCAACGTCACAATAATAAGAGTATTGAAAGGTAAAAGAAGATGTTATTTTGTTTTTATAGAACATTAAATATATAATAATGAAAGAACCTTGATAATATATATATTTTGGAGAATAATTTTATTAGTATATGTAAATATAACATTACAACATATGATTTATGTAGTATTGTACTGGAAGGGATATATATATATATATATGGAGCATATTTTTGCAACACATGAGGGATATGAAATCTAAAGCATTAGTCATTCCTTAGTCACACGATTCCTCCTTAGAGAAAATTGTGGGATTTGTTCCCTTAGGAAAAAGGTTGGTGTAACATCTTCTCCGACTTGTCCTTCTGGAAGGAAACGTGTTGGAGACATTTACCACCATACACACTCATTTTGGTCAATTTTTCCTAGTTAAACCACTATCCTAAGTTTTATTGACTTAATTGATATTAGAGGAGCACTAGATGACATCAACTAGATCACACCCATGCCTACCTTCAGTCAAGGAGGCTAACTTAGCCTTCTCCTACATTCAGGTAGGATAACTGGAGCACTTTGGGGGCGATCTGAGTGTCATTAATGCCCCATATTTCTAAGTGATGGTTACAATTAGTTAAATAGAGTAGTGAAGGTGCCTTCCTTCATTAAATTGATTATTTATTGATTATTTAATGAACTGGAGTCAACAGGGGTGCCTCCAACCACTTATTATGTTCAGTTACACTTCAGTTAACCTCATCGGGGTTCATTGGAGTCATTGATGTGCTACAACTTATTGGTTGGCTTGAAATGACATGTGTCTGACCTAATTTCAGTTAGACTCAGTCATTTATTGCACTTTGACTTCGGTTAGGGATCAATTGAGTCAATTAGGGTTTTGATCAGTGGTTAAATTGAGTGTTGACTGTGGCTTACATTCAGTTAAGCTAGACTCACTCATTCGATTCGAATGACCTCCTTGGGAATATGAATTTCTTTTTCATTCATGCTTGTAGCATGATCTTGTATTGTATTACTCATTCTTTGTGCGAATATACATAGTGACTACTCATTTTGTAGCACAGTTACACCATTTTCATGCCTTATTGTTATTAATATTTGATGAGACTTGTGTTTAGTCCCTAGATTACTGTGACAGATTAATATGGTATCAAATATCATGGTGGGACGAAGCTCATATCTCTCAAAAATAATGTTTTGACATATCTTGCATGAAAATTGAGCAATAGCTCAAAAATCGAACACTGCACTAGAAGCCAAGGCTTAACACTTCATACACCAAGTAAGGAACTTGTTGATCAAGCTTGCTTGATTGACTATGCTGGGTGTGATGAAATCCTAAAATGTGCAGGCTATCCAACCTTACATTACCCTTTTTGTTGTGATTTTCAGGTTTTGAACAGGTGAAAGCATTCGCTCCAACAGATTTAGATGGCTTCTTCCGTAGATCTTTTGACTCTGTTCAATTTCCACTCATGGAAAGGAGATATGGAGATCCAGCTACATGCTAGAGGAATCTATAGGGTCACTATGGACATTGAAGAAGAGCCTGCTTCTGTGACAGACAAAGGTAGATTCTTGAACAAGAAGGATGAAGCATTCGGATTCTTGTGCCTCTCTATTTCCCAGGATCTTCTTTTCCATCTTTCGGGATTGAAGACTCCGAAATAAATTTGGGGCAAATTGGAAAACCTGTATGGAAAGAAAGATGATTTGAGAGTTTACCAGCTCAAAAATGAATTGATGTCTCTCCAGCCTTCCAATTTCGAGACCTTGAATGACTTTTTCACAAATTTCAAGCACATTGTCTTACCATTGAAGAAATGCAAAGTGGAGAAGGAGGATGATCAACTCATCCTCACCATACTCTCCAAAATTGGAGCTGATTATTAATTTTTTGTCTCTACATTCCATGCAAGGAAGCTCACAACCCCTGGATGGAATATGCCTACACTCAATGCCTTCATTGAGTCCCTAACAAGTGAACATGATAAGCTTGTCCAGATGGGGATCATCAGATCCTCCCATGATCAAGCCCTCCATGTCTCAAGGCCCAAAGATATGAAGGGTAAAGGAAAGTAGTAGAAGAACCCAAAAACTAAATTTGAAGCTCTTAATCCTAAAGTTGAAAACCAGCAGCATGATGAGTCTTTTTACTCAAAGAAAAACAAAGGAAAAGGGCATCATGGAAAGGAAAAAGTCAAGTGTTCATACTATGGGAAGGGATTCCACCCTGAACATGCCTAAATGAAGAAGAATATTAATGAATCTACCTCTCTCCTTGAGAGAAATCACATCAATATTTTGGAAAGATTTCAGAAGAGAGATCAGCAAGATCGGGAACCACAGCATGAAAGAGGCCATGCCCTCATGGCAAGCACTTCGAAGTCCAAAGCACTCTTGGTTGATTCTTGAGCTTCAAATCACATGACGGCTGAAAGAGACTCCTTCTCATCCTTGGAGATCAGAAAATCCACCCCCATCCACATGGGAGATGATTCCACCATCATTTCAGAAGGACAAGGTACGGTTGATCTTGAGAATGGCTATTTTTCAAATGTTTTGTACGTACCGTCTCTGACATCAAATCTCCTTAGTGTCTATCAGATGACACATATAGGAGTTACCAAGGGAGTATGCTTCAGCCCAAATTATGTTGAGATAATGAAACTTGCATACCAGAAACTCGTTGCTAAAGGCCCTGCAAACCATCATGCAAAATCCTATGAGTTTTCCCACTTTGTGGCGGATGCAAAGCCCACCACTCTGCTAACTCATGGAAATGAAGTGAGTAGGATGTGGCATGAGAGGTTTGGCCATCTAAATTTAAAATATTTGTAGAAATTACAGAAAAAAATACATGGTTGAAGGCCTCCTGGTCATCAAGGTAACCACTAGAATTTGCAAGGGATGTGTGGTTGGAAAACACCCTGAGCACAAGTTCGATCGGGGGAAGGAAAACCGAGCTACATGCATATTGGGGCTGATAAATTTTGATATCATCAGTCCAATTCCTATCACATCCATGAATGGATCAAGGTATCTTCTGAATTTTATTAATTATTTTTCAAGGTACACATGGGTCTTCTTTCTCAAAAACAAGTCTGAAGTATGTGAAAAATTCACTGAACTAAAGGCCTTGATCAAGAATGCCTCTGGGATTAAGATCAAGATCTTGAGATCTGATAATGGTGGGGAGTAAGTAATGAGTTACTACACATATTCTCCCAAATTGGTATTCAGGTCCAACATTCAATTATCTAAACTCCTTAGCAGAACGGTGTAGTGGAAAGGAAGAATCGGCCTCCCAAGGAGATGACCACCTGTATGTTGGAATCAAAGAAGTTGGATGCAAATTTGTGGGATGAAGCCATGAATGCTACAGAATAGATTCAGAATAGAGTTCCATACTCATCCATGAAAGGGAAGACCCATTTCTAAGCATACTTTGGACACAAGCCGGATGTGTCGAACCTGTGGGTGTTTGGGTCCATTGCATGGGCCCGAATTCCACTTATAAAGGAAGGGATTTGCAACCACAAAGCATAGAATGTCTATTTATTGGGTATCCTAATGAATCAAAAGGTTTCAAGCTACTAGATATCAAAATAAAATATATCATCCTCAAAAGGAGTGTCAAGTTCGATGATCCTATTCAAGAAGTGGAACTAGTGAAGGAGAAAAGTGTTGAATTTCCTTCCTATTCTACTGAATATTTGGATGATAAAATTGGGGGTGATGACCCTGATTTGGATCCTCTGATTTCTGATATTAGTGTATAGAAAAAATAAGATGCTGAATCAGAACCTGAAGTACAAAATCATCTTCCCACATGGGCCTGACAAACACTCTCCTCCACAGGAGATAACATTGGAAATCCAGATGATCCAAGGAGAACCCAGTCTGATTTCCAAAGAGCAGGTATTGCACTCTCTTGTATTGATAATTTAATGTCTAAAACTTGTTATTTTATGATTATTTCAGACCCAAAATCCTACTACCATGCTCGGAAGGATCCAAGATGGAAATTTTCCATGGATGAAGAGATGAATTCTCTTCAGAAAAACACTACTTGGGAGCTAGTTTCTCTTCCTCCGGGAAGGAAATTGGTTCAATGCAAGTGGGTATTTCAGACCAAGGTTGATGCCGATGGAAGAACCTACAAATATTAGTTAAGGCGGGTGGAAAAAGGTTTCTCTCAGGTCCAAGGTGTGGAATACCATGAGACTTTTGCACCTGTTGCAAAAATGGACTCCATCTGCCTAGTTTTTCAATTTCAGCATCTAATCACTGGGAAGTGCATCATATGGATGTTAAGTCAGCCTTTCTGCATGGAGATATTCATGATGAGATATACATGAAGCATCCTAAGGGCTACATCTCTGATCCATATTTGTTTTGCAAGCTAAATAAGTCACTATATAGGTTAAAACAGGCACCAAGAGACTGGTATTCGAAGATGGATGCCTTCCTTCTCTCGTAAAACTTCCAAAGGTGTAGATCAGATCCAAATGTGTATATACATAAGTTTGATGGTCATTTGATTATTATTTTTTTATATGTTGATGACTTACTGATCACAGGGAGCATAGTTGCTTCTATTTCAGCCATCAAAAATGCTCTCCACAATGCTTTTGAAATGAGCGATTTGGGGCTCTTGAAACAATTTTCGGGGCTCGAAATTGAGCAAAATTCTGATGGGATAATGGTCACTCAGTCCAAATAAATATGATACCTGTTAGTCAAGTTTAACATGGCTGAATTTAGGCCTTCACCATTCCCTTTCCTTTCAGGGATCAACCTTGAAGAAGGAAAAAGAACACCTCCCATGGATTGCACTATCTATCGACAGCTGATTGGTAGCTTGTTGTACTTGACACATTCTTGGCCTGATATCTGTTATGCCATGAATGCTGTATCAAGATACATGCAGAAGCCTCATTATATTCATTGGAAGGTATCCAAGAGGATCCTCCAGTATATTAAGGGAACCAGGACTTACGACATTCACTATGTTGCAGACTCCGAGCTAGAGCTGGTTGGATACACAGATTCCGATTGGGTGGGTGATTCTATTGATCAAAATTATACTTCCATATATGTATTCATGTTTGGTGGTGGCCCCATTTACTGGTCTATAAAAAAGCAGCCTCGATAGCATTATCTTTAGCAGAGGCTGAGTATCAAGGAATGGTGAATGCTTACATCCAAGTAGTTTGGTTGCAAGACATTCTTTCAGAGTTTGATCTTGGTAGTACTTTGTCTAGTGTCCTCTTTTGTGAAAATCAAAGTGCTATTAAGATATCCACAGATCTAGTTACTAGGAAAAGTACCAATCATGTAGAGATCCACATGCACTATATCACAAAGCTAGTGCATGAGAGGACCATCAGTATGCAATACTGCCTGACTGATGAGCAGATTGCAGACATCTTCACCAAGATATTTTCAAAAAATAAGTTCACTTACCTCCATTCACTATTGGGGTTGATTCCATTAGGGTGATCAGACTACTTTTAGTGTTCAGCTTGAGGGGTGGTTTTTCCCACTGGGTTTTCCCTCTTTTGCTCACTTAGTTTGTTTTTTACCATTGTTTCAGTTTTAGTATTGTACATTTTTATGCTTTTTATGTTTTCTACTCCTCCTGAGTATAGCTTCACGGGGGGTGTTGGAGACATTTACCACCATACACACTCATTTTGGTCAATTTGGCCTAGTTAAACCACTATCCTAAGTTTAATTGACTTAATTGACATTAGAAGAGACCTATATGACATCATATATATCACACCCACACCTACCTTCAGTCAAGGAGGCTAACTTAGCCTTATCCTACATTCAGGGAGGCTAACTAGAGCACTCCGAGGGTGATCTGAGTGTCATTAATGCCCCATATTGCTAATTGATGTTACAATCAGTTAAACAGAGTAGTGAAGGTGAATTCCTTCATTAAATTGATTATTTATTGATTATTTAATGAACTAGAGTCAATAGGGGCACCTCCAACCACTTCTGATGTTCAATTACACTTCAGTTAACCTCATTGGGGTTCATTGGAGTCATTGATGCGCTACCACTTGTTAGCTGGATTCTAGTGACATGTGTTTGACCTACTTTCAGTTAGAATCAATCATTTATTGCACTCTAACTTCAGTTAGGGCTTAGTTGAGTCAATTAGGGTTTTGATCAGTGGTTAACTTGAGTGTTGACTGTGGCTTACATCCAGTTAAGCTAGACTCACTCATTCAATTCGAATGACCTCCTTGGGAATTCAAATTGCTTCATCATTCATGCTTGCAGCATGATCTTCTATTGTATTACTCATTATTTGTGTGAATATATGAAGCGGCTACTCATTTTGTAGCACAATTACACCATTTTCATGCCTTATTGTTATTAATATTTGATGAGACTTGTGTTTAGTCCCTAGATTACTATGACAGATTAATAAAATGTGTAAGCAACGTTTGATCCTTTTGCTCCTTTGTGGTTCTATAGAGTTTTGTCTTTAAAGAGAGATAGTTTTGATCAAGAAGACACAGAGTGGGAGTTTTTTAGTGTTCGTGAGCCTAGTGGATGATGCTAGTCTCCAATCGTTTTGATAAACGGATGAAGGGAAGAATAATTGTATTGACATGCATACGGTGGAGATCGTTTTTTGTTTTTCACTATTTAAGAAGTCGAATCATTTTTTGCTGAATATCGTTGTACATTTGGACTAGAAAGGTCGTATCCTTTTGTTGTATTTTCCTTCACTAATTTTTGATTACTATGTATTTATGTTAAAAGAACTAGATCCACTCGGATGTGAAATAGGTGTGTTTTTGTGTTAAGAATACTAGATCCATTTGATTTCATGAAAGCATTTTTTATTGGTGTTTTGAATTTAAAAAGAAAGAATCCAAATCTAGGTTACCGGTGATTAATTTCTTCCTTAGACTATTCTCTAAGAGCCCTTTCCCACAAGAACCTTCAAAAATGTTTTTTTTTCCTTACATCTTTAGCTTACCAACAGTCGTTCCACAGTTCCTACTGAATTTACTAATTTAATATATATATATATGTGTGTGTGTGTGTGTGTGTGTGTGTGTGTGTGTGTGTGTGTGTGTGTGTATGTCCCAAATTGTGATTTCAGATAACTTGAATAAGTGTGAACGAAATTGTAGGATTTCTTTTTTAGAAATGGAACCAGGTCTACTGCATTTTCCAAACTAGTGTTTAAATCTGTAACTGGAGATGTATACTAATTTTAAGGGAGGTAGATTGGTAATTATTGAACTTCTCATTAATTATCAATCTGGTGACAAAGAAAACTACCTAGGGTTGTGGTTAGAACCTTATTAAATGTTATTATGCTTAACAACTCTACGTCTTACCTCCAGTTAGGTCGATGTTCAATCTAGAACTATAACACTGTTTAGGGAACATCTTCCGAGAATAATTACATTAACACACATCTTATTTCTTTTCTTTCACTTATAATAAATGCTTATCAGGATATACAAGCATCCACGTTTCTATCCTAGCGGATACCTACGAAATTCATAGAGTGATCCACTAATATTATTGGCCGCAATCATTAGATACCTTTACCAAAATGAGTCACTACCTCCAGTTTCTGTCTATCTTTTGTTTTAATATTTAATTTACATAATGGGAAAAGGAACTCTTAAGACTTGTTCTTTTTTTATGTTGAATCAATAGCATATGATAGATTATGTGCATTTGTGAAGGCGTGAGGTGTTCAATACCTTTTGGTTAATGGAAATAAAAATCCAAAGTGTGTGATTTCAGAGCTCCAGTAGAATAAATCTATTTGTTGAATAGTCTAAAAAAATTAGTCATGTCGTTCAAAGAATTGATTACATATTTTCATGACTACGTCTTATTTAGATGTGAAGAGGTTGGATGCCTCCAAATGCATTTTTATACTGTTTGGATCTGCATATAAACATTTATGCCTGAAATTTCAATTCATTACTGAAGAGCTTGGCTCATTTTAGTCTTTAAAAATATTAGCGGGCTTATTAAATAGTTGTTGAGCGAAAATACTTTAACCTTCAATTAAATGATCCCTTATGAATAAAATATATGTAGAAATCCCTGTATGATTCCCCTATAAGCAAACATATGGAAATTAAAATGTATGTTACTATCTCAGGTTGAAGTTTGAAAACACAAAGCAGATAGGTCAAAGCTTTCTAAAATTATGAGACTGATTATCTCTTGAAGTGGGTAACATTTGATAGGAGTCATGTGTATAATAATTATTTACGATTTCTATTAAAATAAAAAGGAATACATATGAATAAAAGTAGGAAATATTTTATAATTTCCTTTTTAAATAATGAGCAACAGACCTTTTTATAAGCTTTATAACTTAGAAGTCAATTCTATTATTTAGGAATGATTTATTCGTTATAGGATAAAATGTTGAGAGAGTTTTACTAAAAGTTAACAACTCTATACCTTTTTACGATAAGATAAATTTTAAAAAAGCATAATCCTTTTTGTATTAGTACTATGTTGAGAGTCCAAGGGCCTAAATAGTTATGAAACTGAATTTAGTTGTTGAGGATAAAATCCATTTGGTAGAAGTGGTTATGAATTTAAGCTTAAGGTCATGTTGAGGAATTTCTCCACTCTTCCAAGCCTAGTGGATTCGTCACCCATATCGGGGGTGGATTTAGACAGATAAAAATATGCTAGATAAAGCCTATGGTTGTGAGGAAAGTCATAGACACGCTTTCACTCACCCAAGATAAACAAGTATCTGTAATGGTTAGCTTGTTTATAGGATTTAATTTATCTTGGTTATACATTTATTATGAAGCTTATGTTCTTGTATTTATAGGATGATATATATAGTACTAATATGTATGTTGAGTTACATGACTTCAAGTGTTTGTTGCAGAGGTTGTGCAAGACATTGGAATAAGTCTCTAGAGACATTGCAGAGTAAATCAATTGTATATGTGCATAAATTAGTTGGTTGCTTTTATCATCTAAAGTATATCTAACATTGTTGTTTTCTCCACTCAAGATATGCATGTGCCATGTATTATGGTTGTGCTCAAGATTACAAGTACACAAATGGTGCCTTATTATTAAGGGTGTTAATGACAATGAAAACACAAGGTTGATTTGTAATCATTATTTGTAAAAAATTGGATCTGTTTTTACAAAAATACTCAAAAAGTGACAGTTTTTGCAAATTAGGGTTTGAAACCTTACCTAACTACTTGTCTAACTACAATGAAGATCTAGTTCATTGACTGAACATTTAATAACTGAAGCATTTGTTGATGATCACTGCTGCTGGTCCATTGTCAGTTAACCCATTGATTTCTTCTTGACAGCTAGGGTTGATGACTTTATGGCATTGTTTTGTCATAATAGATCTAAACAGACCCTTTTTTATACTTTTGTCAGCACCTTTTAACTTTAACTTACACCCCTGAGCCATCTACAGTCACCAAAAAATGATCCTGTGTGCCCAAAACTTTCCTTTACGCCTCTATCTGCTTTCGGTGTTTAAGCAGCCAGTCTATCGAACCCGCTAGCTGCCAAAAGTGGCACTTTAGGTGGCTAATGGACTATTCCATTGTCCTCCTGTTGGCCTGATTTTATGACCTAGGCCAACAAGGAGGTTAAGCCCACACAATCAGCTTAAAGCAGCATCCGGTGTGTTTGGAATAGCAAAACCTCGCAGGTTATGGTCCTGCTACCAGCTGATTTTTCTCTTAAGAAGAAATTAAAATCAGCAAAATCTACCCTATCCTAATGTTATTTCTACCTAAATGAATCCTATGATTAGTTTCAACTATCTAAATTGTCTTATAATTGCTTTCTTAAGGAAGACTCCGATTTTTGAATAGTTTTTCTGGATATAAAGACTATTAAAATTACGCTAAAAATTATATAAATTGATTTAACAACTGTTAACTGAAATATACTAAAATAAAACTTAATCTAAACTATCTTAACTATCCTATCTATCCTATCTCAGATGAGAGCGTATCTAAATACTATATTAATTATTAATTAATAAAAGATGAACAGAAAGATGAATTGTATGATCTAAATAAAAATATTTTAAGCCATACAATTAAACTATTCTGTTATAACATCACTTATCAGAGAAACTGAAAATAAATAATTACTTCAATTTTCTGAAGTATATAATTAATTAATAACTAATCATCAACATAACTATTTGAATAAAAGATGATGTCTAGTATGAAATCACTGTAAAAATACAATCGATAGCTAATAGAAAAAAATGTATATCCTTATAGTTTGAATTTATAGTAAAAATACTAATAAATTCAGTAACAATGATATATTAATTCAAACATGATATTGAGTTGATAGAGTGAAAATTATAATTAAACACAAGTATAACAAAGCATACTGTATTAATATTAAAATAGAAGATAATATACTGACATAGAAAATATATCCAAAACAATACCAGTAATGATATCAACCTGGATATTTCCAGTTGCATCCCACATCCAAAGATCCAACTTCAGTTACAAAATAAAACCAATAACAAAATATATCTCAAGTATGTCTATCTTCTATCACTCTCCTTTATTCATCAAAATTCCTGACTTATATAATACTATCAATTAAATTCAATTTAGTTTTCCCATCAATGCTACATGCAACATTATAGGGTTCCTATAACTATCAAAGAGAATCGAATCTCTTTTGATCAAACACCTATCACTATAACAAAAAACGACTAGCCTGAATGTTTGCTGGTTTAAAGGTACTTGGTAAATTCGTGGTCGTTGTTGAAGTTCCAGTCTCCAATGAACAGCCACATCTTCCAATCATCATATTAAAATCGTCCTGAAACTCTGGAGAGGAGCGAAGACATATCCACATGTGTTTAAACAAACAAAGCATCTCATTAAAAACCAATTAAAACAGATATAACAAAATAAACTAGAAATTAAATGTGTGCCTGTAAAACAAAAATATTTATTACCTGTTTGACAACGAAACAACCCTTGTGCTTTGAAAAATGAGAATAACCATCAAGTTCTATTTTGAAGATCGACTACTTTTCGAGCTTCAGCTAATTTGGCTCTAAGCTTGATAATCTCTAACTTTTGTTTTTCTATTAGTTCAAGCAGATGCTAATTCGTACCTATTATTGACCTTTTTGCCCTTTTATATTGATTCTTTTTTATATTCATTTATTTCCACCTACTAATCCAATTCAACAACTCTCTAAATGTCCTATTTTCTTCCTCTATCAATGCTGCATTACATTGACAATGTTTAAGTCCATCTTTCAGTTCTTAAATCTTGGTCTGATATGCCTTGTCTAGAACTTGCTGAAGAGTTTCTTCTTTATTTTCGTGACCTGAATTGGCTGCCTAATGAGGATTAGGGTTATCAATGTTTTGACCAGATGACTGAGGACTGATAAAAGATGGTTCAGGGTCAGAAATACAGGTATCCATACATGATGGACCAACCTCGGCCTTACCCAATTTGGCACTATTATCCTTTATAAGAGTGGGATCATTTATATGAATAGTGTCAGGGACCAACGATGGAATGTCATCCTCAATATGGACGACTACAGGCTGAGTATCCTGTCGATTAGCCATAGGAACCGAAATTGTAGGTTTCATGCTCCTAGTAACCCTCCTCGAAAACACCATATTTTCTGATTCAAGCCCTCTTCTATCACAGCATACCTGTGCTAGATGATCTAATTTATGCATAGACTCCCTGCTATGTTCATAAGGATTATTTGGCTCGGATATATTTTTACAATGAACAACATTAATATCTTTGCTTTCGATTAAACTGTCCTCTGTTTTTACAGGAGTACCATGACATTTATCAGATGGGGGTTGGTTCAAGAATACTTCAGAGCAACAGGGAACTATATTATCAACATTGTCATTACTGATACTAGTGTCTATGGGTAGATTGGCTTCCTCGAACCCTTTACCCTCTGACTTGGTCTCGGTAACATTATTTCCCTTAGGCTTAGCAGTAGTCTTCTGTTTCCTATGGGTTTTTGGAGAGGGGTTTGGCCAATATTGAGTTGGCCCCAAATGACATTCGGTTAAGAATTCATCCCATGATTTACCCTTCAAGGACAGTTGATGCTGGAATATGATTTTGACTAGACCATGGTGAAATAAACTTCTGTCAGGGTTATCAAAACTTTGAACTGCATGCAACATCTTTTTCAAACTTTGCCACAGATAAAATGGTAGATTAAGCCTACAGCTCTTTAATGCTAATAGGAGTCTTAGATGCTAGTAGTGAAGGTGAGAAAAACGTCCATCGCAGGACACATACCTAACCAAAATTTCATAAAAGGCTCACCATTCAGGCTTCAGGAACTTGACAGAGACCTCTATCTTCAGTTCTGCATTATCCGGTAATGGCAGCAACAAGGATAAACACTTCTTTCTATTAACCTTACTACCTTTGAACCAACATTCTCCAATTTGTGGGAGCTTTGTCACCTCTGCGATTTTGTCTTCCTTACCAATGAACTTAAAACCCCCGATCAGCACAACATCGTCTTTTAAATTCAAGGAAAACAGTTTGGTCACCTCTGCATTATGACCATCAAAACACTTAAAGAACTGATCCCACCCAACTTTCTCAAATAGCAAAGCAACCTTCTCATCTGCTTCTACGAGCTGTAAACCTGAGATTTCGAAACAGTTCAGCGGAGCCATAACCTCCTCAACACTATCCTGGTTTCGAAATGGACTGAATGGCAATGTGAAGAGGGAGGGGATAGGTATCCAAGTGTATGACATGATGTGAAAACTTCACATGCTTCGAATCTGACAGATATGAGATTTCTGGACTTGGCCATTTTTAGCGGAACCTAGCAATGATGAGTGCTACATCCAACATTTTATTATGATACATGCATGTTTAGCCATGACTAATAGTAAAATTTAAATACTTCGACATATCAGGGATCGTGTGATTGATAGATCATAAATCAAGGCATTGATTATGCATAATGGTCATGATGAACTCGTACATCGTTATAAAATGAAATGGTTATCAACATTAAATCCTGCTGATACGAATCATCAATATATTCACAGCTGTCAGTTAATTATGAGGTGCAAGCCACATCTCTATGCCAACTCAGCGATCCAAGTGATAGGCGTTTTTAATTTGACACATGGCTCTCATAAACTCTGTCAATTAATGGTCTTCTCCAGTTTGAGCGTGAAAGGTGGTAGCGTTCAAGGCGATATAGTATCGAAATCATATACCAAATGTTTTGCATGGCAACTAACTAATGATCTGATTTAATATTTATACTATGTATATACATGAAACTTCATAGATCTAGTTTTAAAACTTTCAAAAATCCCATCGATTAATATCCTACATCGAATTTGATAGGATACTAAGTTATAAAACTATAATATATGAAAATTTCCCATATAATACTCCTTTATTTATTTAACTACATATATACAATTTTTACAAAGTCATGGTAAGATATTACATATGAAATATGAACATTAGGTTTAATAAGAGTTTTGATTTAATAAGTTACCTTTAGTTCTAGGAGTTTAGAACTCATAATACCTCATCCATATCCAGCTCAGAATGTGTTTCATGGATTTCCCTTTGGCAAACTATCCTTTCAAGTTTTCTTAAATCATATATAATCAAATAAATTTGATTTAAAAATTGATTATATAAAAATTTATGAAACTGACTTATTAAACTAACAATTCCTAATTACCAAGTTTGTGAAAAATGTTTTCATCAACTTTTAACATGCCATTTTACTCTTCTCCAATTGAGAGTACCTTTAGAATCAAAGATTCTGAAGGTGCTCTTTTATAATTTTAAATCGGTAAATCATAAAAATAGCTGATCTCCCTTCATCTTAATGAGAAATGAAGGGGTTGTTGCTGACTGCCAACAAATGGCGGCAACCTAGGTGAACCAGTTATCTCTACTTATACAAAATGATATAAACGGAATCTTAATACTTATTAAAAACAATCAAAAGTTCTTTATCTAAACAAAACCATTATTTTATTCATACTCATAAGTATAACTCAGAAATATTCCTTTTTTTTTTTGCAACAGATATTTAGTTAGGGATAAACTTAAAAATATATTGATCGAAACAAAGTACTTCATAGTAATAATAACCTGCAACATCAGCATAGAGTATAGAAATTTAATTTTTTGAAAACTTTCCAGAATTTGTTCCATAAACAAAATAATTTTCATTTTGTTTGATTTTCTTTTTTTTTTTTTTTTTTTTAAACAATCATTCTGACTGAAGACTACTATCTAGGTATGGTGTCCTAATGTGATAGTATCATTCACGAGAGCTGTTTGAAATAAGCAAGCCAACTCGTGATGAGACCTCTTGTATTTTACTTTTTTTTTTAAACCATCACCCTGGTGATCAGAAATGAAGTTATTCTAGATAGCACTGATGATCATGATTAGGCCGGCTTATGATGAGACCTCCTATTCTTCAATCAAAATTTATGTTTTTTCTTTTAATTTCATCTTTTAAATTTCATAAAATGAGAGATCATTACCCAGCATGGTGACCAAATGATAATGTCAATCATTAATATCACCAGAAAATGAATCCGCTAGCTCGTGATGAGACCCCTTATCTTTTGTTTTTTTTTTAAAACCAAAAGCCATTACTAGTTTCCTAATAATGTCATACTAGTGATATTTGTGATTCTGATCGGACCGGCTTATTACTAAGACCTTTCGTCTCTCATTTTAGCATTTTATTGACTGAAACAAATCCTAAATAGTTTTTAGATTGTAAATACTTTTGAAGAATAATGATGGAGGTTTGTAAGAGTTTTTCAAAAGTACAAGCTTCGAAGAAGACATTTTAATAAGCTATCCCCACTTTTATATAAAAATATGAGGAATAATCTGAGTAACACTTACAAATAAAAAAAAATGATAGGTCTTTTATAGATTTAAGAAACTTTGATCATCCTGAACAAAATTTTAAAATATTCCAGTCTTGTATCATAATTTTTTAGACTTATGAGCAAACTAATTTTATTTATTTACATTTATTTCTTCAGCTGCTAACTACAAATTACTGACTTATTATATACAAAAATTTGACAGTCTAAATTTTTTGACTAAACAAAATTAAAACTGACTAAAATAACAGCATGATGGATTATAATTCAGTTTATATACAGAAATATAAATTTATTTACAAACAGCAATCAAATTTTATGTATAAAAATATAAAATTTAAAACAGCAAACAAATTATATACATTTTAAATTAGAAAATACAGAAATATTTTTTTAGAATCAATCCATTCACTCAAAATGTTTCGGACTATCCTTCAATTGTTTGCAATCGAAAGGTACTTGGACCTATTTTCTCAGAAATAAAAAAGGGACCTAGCCATAGTTTCTGAAACTTAGTATGATCTCCCTTTTCTTCGTGAACTTTATCCCATTTTAAAACTAAGTCTCCCACCTGAAATTCTTGATTGGAACTAAAGGATTGGTCAAACCAAGAATTGACAATTTGTTGATGTTTTGTAAAGTGTTGTTTTGACTTTTCTCTTTCTTCTTCCAATTTTAGTAAAGTATTAATTATCTTTTCCATTGTTGGACACTCTTCATCTTGGAAAGACTGAGCTAACTGTAATGAAGGTAAGAACAAATTTGGCGGTAAAATAGCTTTAGTTCCATATACTAAGAAGAATGGTGAGTTACCTATCGCAGCCTTAGGAGTTACTCTATCTGCCCAAAGGGCATTGACCAATTCTATATGCCATTACGATGGTGAACGGAAATAGTTCTTTTGAGAATTTTCAATAAATTTTTATTTGTTGATTTAGCTAGACCATTCCCATGAGGATAATAGTTAGCTGAATACCTGATTCTTATTCCCTTCTCTAGAGCAAACTGAGTTAACTCAATTGATGAAAAATATGAAGCATTATCAAAGACGAGGGAATCTGGAATACCAAATATTGTTATGATAAAGAATTCCAAAAATAGTATAACCTGATTGGTATTTACAACCTTTAATGGGGCGGCTTCCGTCCAACGAGTAAAATAGTCAGTTGCAGTTATTATATATTTGTGTTTCATATATGAGGGAGGATTTATTGGACTTACTATATCAATACCCCATTGTTGAAAGGGTCTTTCAGCTGAAACAGGTTGTAAAGGAAAAGCAGGTTTTTTTTACCCTTCCTGCAGCAGGTTGACATTCTTGGCATTTTCTGACAAAAGTATAGGCATCTCAAAACAAGGTGGGCCAATAATAGAAAGCTCTGAGAATTTTGTGTGCAGTAGTCTCTCCACCAAAATGACCTCCTGCTGGTCCAGAATGCAATTCTTTCAGAATTACTTCTGTTTCATCTTTATCTAGACATCGAAGGTATACTCCGTCTGAATTTCTCCGAAACAGGATATTATCAATTAATAAATAAGGAGCAGACTTCAATCTGAGTGCTCTTTTCTTCTTTGGTTCTAAGTAATCAAGAGCAGCTCCTGTTTCCAAAAGTATCTGTATGTCTGTATACCAGGATCTTGAGGTGGTGGATAAAAATAAATTTCCTTGGTAAGTAAAACCTCATCAATGACAGTTTCAGCTTTATCATCAGGTAAATGAGCAGCTTCAGCAGCTAATTTACATAATCCTTGACCTTTAACTATCGTCGAGGGTTTAATCTCTAAGTCATATTCTTGAAGAGCTGTCATCCAAGGTGCCCTCTTTTCACCTAAGTCTTTTTGCACTAACAAGTTTTTGACTGAGGAATAAGGGACAATTATTTTCGTTTTAGATTTCAGTAAATATGGACGAAAATGTTTAACAGCTTTAAAAATAGCAAAAGCTTTCTTATCGACTTCATGGTAATTAATTTCAGCACCTTTGAAATTTGAACTCATGAAGGAGATTGGGACTTCGTTATTCTGCTGATTTAATTGATTTAAAACTGCTACATATGAAATATCAGAAGCAAAAGTATACAATATGAAATCTTTATTAAAATCTGGACTTAGAAGGCTAGGAGCTTCTGAAATGGCTTCTAAAATTTTCTGAAATGATTCTTTTTTAGTTTGTCCCCAATTAAAAATAGCATCTTTCTTAATCATTTTCTGCAAAGGACGAATGATTTCGGAGAAACTGGGAATGAATCTCCTAACAAAATTTATTTTGCTAAGAAATGACTGCATTGCTTTCTTACTAGAAGGGTAGGTTATTTTGGAAATGGCTTGGGTTCTTTTAGGATCAATCATGATTCCGTGCTTTGAAACCACACAACCTAATAAGATACCTTCTGAAACAGCAAATATTGTTTTTTTAGGATTTAAGGATATTCCAAATTTTTTGCATCGTTCAAATACTTTTCTAAGATGATTAAGGTGATCAGGTCGATGTTTATAATATACAGTAACGTCATCCAAGTAGACAACGACTGAATGATTAATTAATCCTCTAAAATAAATATCCATTGCTCGTTGAAAGGTTTCTCCCGCATTGATTAACCCAAAGGGCATCTTGCGGTAGGCATATGTTCCCCATGGAGTTCTAAAAGCAGTTTTCAATTGATCATCTGGGGAAATTAATATTTGGTTATACCCTGAGAAACCATCAAGAAGTGATAGTATCTCAGCCCCAAAAACCTTTTCAAGAATTTGTTCCATGGGAGGAAATGGATAATTATCCTTTTCAGAAGACTTATTCAGATTTCCAAAATCTACACATAATCTAATATCCCCATTTTTCTTCCTAACTAGAACTAATTTTGCCACCCATTGAGTATGCTTGATGGGGAAAATGATCTTGGCAGCTAACAATTTATTCAGTTCCTTTTTTATTGTTGGTTCTAATGACGGGTGATATTTCCTTAACTTCTGTTGAAAGGGTTTTGACTCCTGTTTAATTGGAATTATATGTTGCATGACTTGTGTGTTAAAGGTTTTCAGGTCATCATATGTCCAAGCAAAGACGTCTTTAAATTCCTTAAACAATTTTATAAATGTTGTTTTTTCTACAGGGTTGCAATCTACTCCGAGATTTATAGTTTGGGGATTTAGTTATGTTCCTAAATTTATGGTTTCATACCTCATTCGAGAACTGTTGGTTTTACAATTAGGAACATACCTAAACTTATCCTGCAGATCAAAGAACTTTTCTAATCTTCATATTGAATTAGGGACTGGTTTTACCTGTTCAAAAGCTTTTTCAACTGAACAAAAATCATTTATTACAGAAAAATCCCACAGATTTTTGTCATGAGTGACTTCGTCTATTGTTGAATCTTTAAAGGTGTCCTCGTTCATCAGAAAATTCAGTACCTGCACATCATTGTCAAATACACGCTAGTTAAATATATTATCAGGTATGGAAGGCCTAAAAATCAATTCAACAGAAAATAAATTTGGTGTAAGATTTTCTGACGAAATTAACTTTGATGCTACGTTCGCCAACAAATCTGCTTCTTGATTTTGACTTCATGTTAAATGCATCAAAATGTGAGATAAGGTTCCATACCTCTCTTTGATAACTCTGTAAATGTTCAGATAAGCAGTGAATGGAGTTATGAACCTGTCTGATAATGATCTCGGAATCGCCGTATACAATTAACTCTTTGATGCCCAAATCAATTGCTTTTTTCAAACATTGTATTAAAGCTTCATATTCCACCGTATTGTTTGTACAATTAAATTCCATCCTACAAGCTATACATTTTTTATTTCCCTGAGGTTCCACCAGTAGGCAACCAGCTCCTGCTCCTTCTTTAGATTTCGCACCATCAAAATATAAAATCCAGATAGAACTATGCACAATCACTTTGCTTTCTATAATATTCACAATATTTATATTATCTACATCATTAATGGTTTCCTTGAATGAAGAGTTAGGAGAAACAAATGTCACATTACTAATTTCAAATTGCTGTTTGTTTTCAGAAAGGGCAGAATTTTCAGCTTTAAAATTACCAAATCCTAATTCATACATGTAATTCCCCATAATACAATCTGGAAATAAAACAGGTTCACTAGGATCATGCAGTTCTATGACAGTATGTTTCATATATCTTTCTCTATTTATCTTTAACTGATTTGACTTTTCGCTCTTAGGTAACCATAATGTTGACCAGTCCGTGGAAAAGAATCCATTTAGTTGTTGAGACCAAACCCTACTTAAAAACAGCCCGTATGCATCTGGAATATCTGCAACAACAACATCTATAATTTGGTAAACCGAAGGGTTACAAGAAATCCTGACTAAGACATCTTTCATTTCTGCTACAACCTTTACATTTGTCCTATCTAATTGATTTATTTGAGAATTAGATGGAACATATTTTCCATTCAATTTTGTTGCATACTGATAAAGGCATCACATTGGAGGATGCTCCAGAGTCTACCATGCAATTATGAACATTCCTATTGAAAATTTTGAAGGTAAGTAAGAATGGAGGTGTGGTTGATTTAGAATTCTTACCTATAAGCGAAGCTTTGTCATCTGTTGCTTTTCCTTTTTCAGTTGTTGTTGGATCATTATTAGAACTGTTTGCAGCAACATTTTGTTTTGCATTAGGAAGAATTGAACTCACTGCGGGATTTATAACATGACTATTAGGCATTGGGTAGATTTGAAGAAGGTCGTACATGCTGATGTTTGCACATGTCTTCTTTAAATCTTCAATTATATCATATTGTAAATCTAATTTTGGAGCACTTTGAATAGTTTGGGTACCTTTAGTTGATTGAGTCTGTTTGCCAGATTGAATCTGTTTGTTAGGTTGTGAATTATTGTTGTCATTATTTGTAGTAGAACTTGATGAAGCTCCGGGGGTATTTTCAAATGCTCTACTACGAGTATTGTAGGCATGTTGTCCTATAGGTGGAATTTTACTCTCATGTTCTTTCACAAGACTATCCCAGAAATGACCGTTAACTTGTTGAGGTTCTTTTGATTCTTCATCATTTTCTGATTCCTCTTCTTCTTCGTTTTTAGTTATTTCTTGACTAGAAGGAGTTTTAGACAAAGATAAAATAGCTCGAATTGTATTAAAAATATCCTCATTCGCTGCTATGTCAGGTGGTGTATTTTTATTATTTGCATTTGGGTTTGGTCTAAACTGATTTCTGAAATATCCCCTAGAAGGAGAAGCTTCAGAATTGGTTTTCTTTAACCCTACAACCTCGTTGGTTAATGTTCAAATAGCATTTTACAGCTTTTCTATGTCAAATGCTTTGTCTTTTTCTGAATTGAGCTTTTCAGTCTTCCTACAAGGAAAAGAATCAGATTTCCCACGTCTATCTGGTTCATAGAACATAGAATCCTTCTCGACTTTAATGGCTTCCTCAAACGTTTCTACTAATGTTGTTTTTCCAGCTCTCTTAACAAACATCCCAGAATATTTTGGTAAAGCTGATGTATAATTTTCAATAATTATATCCTTGGGAGGTTGAGAAGCAATTGGAATTTTATTTTTTAATGTTAAAAACCTTTGATTGAAATCTTTGATTCTTTCTTTAGGCTCCATTTTAATCCTAGATAACTCTAGGGCTAAAAGAGCGGGTGTTTTATCTTCCCTGAATTTATCTAGAAAGGCTTTATTAAATCCCCCCCAGTTTGTGATCGATCCCTGTACTAACGAAAAATACCAGGTAGAAGCTCTTCCTTCGAATGTTAGGGGAAACAATCGACAAACTACATCTTCATGTTGAACGTTCAGGGTTTGAACAGCCAACATAAATTTATCAACATGTACCTCTGCAGGTTCTTTGTCATCTGGGTTAAACTTAGGGAGGAGTTTATCTGAGTGTTTAGGCAAAGCATGCTGTATACCAGGGACTGCTACTGCAGCTGTTCTTAGCCAAGGGAGTTGTGGGTTTGGTGGATTAGGTGGAGGATTGCCTTCTCCTCCTACATGGTACATTTCCTGCCATTGGACTTCTTTCATACCTTGAAGAACTTCCTGAGTCAGGTGGTCTTGGACTATCAAGTGGTGATTCAAGAGGAGAAGGTGGCTGATCAAAACCACCTCCTTCAATTAGTCTTCTAGCAGTATTTTTTTGAGTAGTCTGTCTTTGATGTCTTTCAACCTGATGGTGGGGAGTACTATCAGCTACTTCAAAATATTGCGTAACTATGGTCAATTGTGGATTATGTCGTTGCTGTCTAGGTAGACCATAATCTATTGGACATATACCAAGATGATTAGCATATCCTTATGTAAGAATATGTCTTGATTCTTCTAAAGCTTGAGTGCTTTGTGCAGGAGAAAAGGGAGAGGTGACAGGATCACACTCGAGAATGTTCCTAACAGTTTCTAAAAATGGTGATCTACTAACTTCTGGAAGTTGTTGGCTGGTTGGAAATGTTTTATTAGTTTCACCTGCCATTACTCCTTAACAGGCCCTCCTTCTAGTGCCATTTGTTGGCCTGATTTTCTGACCTAGGCCAACAAGGAGGTTAATCCCACACAATCAGCTTAAATCAACGTCCGGTGTGTTTGGAATAGCAAAACCTTGCAGGTTATGGTCCTACTACCAGCTGATTTTTCTCTTAAGGAGAAATTAAAATCAGCAAAATCTACCCTATCCTAATGTTATTTCTACCTAAATGAATCCTATGATTAGTTTCAACTATCTAAATTGTCTTATAATTGCTTTCTTAAGGAAAGACTCCGATTTTTGAAGAGTTTTTCTGGATAGAAAGACTATTAAAATTATGCTAAAAATTACATAAATTGATTTAACAGCTGTTAACTGAAATATACTAAAATAAAACTTAATATGAACTATCTTAACTATCCTATCTATCCTATCTCAGCTGAGAGCATATCTAAATACTATATTAATTATTAATTAATAAAAGATGAACAGAAAGATGAATTGTATGATCTAAATAAAAATATTTTAAGCCATACAATTAAACTATTCTATTATAACATCACTTATCAGAGAAACTGAAAATAAATAATTACTTCAATTTTCTGAAGTATATAATTAATTAATAACTAATCATCAACATAACTATTTGAATAAAAGATGATGTCTAGTATGAAATCAGTATAAAAATACAACCGATAGCTAATAGACAGAAATGTATATCCTTATAGTTTGAATTTATAGTAAAAATACTAATAAATTTAGTCACAATGATATATTAATTCAAACATGATATTGAGTTGACAGAGTGAAAATTATAATTAAACACAAGTATAACAAAGCATACTGTATTAATATTAAAATAGAAGATAATATACTGACATAGAAAATATATCCAAAACAATACCAGTAATGATATCAACTTGGAGATTTCCAGTTGCATCCCACATCCAAAGATCCAACTTCAGTTACGAAATAAAACCAGTAACAAAAATATATCTCAAGTATGTCTCTCTTCTATCACTCTCCTTTATTCATCAAAATTCCTGACTTATATAATACTATCAATTGTTTTCGATTCAGTTTTCCCATCAATGCTACATGCAACATTATAGGGTTCCTATAACTATCAAAGAGAATCGAATCTCTTTTGATCAAACACCTGTCACTATAACAAAAAATGACTAGCCTGAATGTTTGCTGGTTTAAAGGTACTTGGTAAATTCGTGGTCGTTGTTGAAGTTCCATTCTCCAATGAACAGCCACGTCTTCCATTCATCATATTAAAATCGTCCTAAAACTATGGAGAGGAGCAAAGACATATCCACCTATGTTCAAACAAACAAAGCATCTCATTAAAAACCAATTAAAACAAATATAACAAAATAAACTAGAAATTAAATGTGTGCCTGTAAAATCTGTGATTTTACAGGCATGCATAACAAAAATATTTATTACCTGTTTGACAACGAAACAACCCATGTGCTTTGAAAAATGAGAATAACCATCAAGTTCTATTTTGAAGATCGACTACTCTTCGGGCTTCAGCTAATTTGGCTCTAAGCTTGATAATCTCTAACTTTTGTTTTTCTATTAGTTCAAGCAGATGTTGATTCGTACCTATTATTGACTTTTTTGGCCTTTTATATTGATTATTTTTTATATTCATTTCTTTCCACCTGCTAATCCAATTCAACAACTCCTCTCTAAATGTCCTATTTTCTTCCTCTATCAATGCTGCATTATATTGACAATGTTTAAGTTCATCTTTCAGTTCTGTAATCTTGGTCTGATATGCCTTGTCTAGAACTTGCTGAAGAGTTTCTTCTTTATTTTCATGACCTGAATTGGATGCTTGATGAGGATTAGGGTTATCAATGTTTTGACCAGATGACTGAGGACTGATAAAAGATGGTTTAGGGTCAGAAATACAGGTATCCATACATGATGGAGAAACCTCGGTCTTACCCAATTTGGCACTATTATCCTTTATAAGAGTGGGATCATTTATATGAAGAGTGTCAGGGATCGATGATGGAACGTCATCCTCAATATGGACAACTGCAGGCTGAGTATCCTGTCGATTAACCATAGGAACCGAAATTGTAGGTTTCATGCTCCTAGTAACCCTCCTCAAAAACACCATATTTTCTGATTCAATCCCTCTTCTATCACAGCATACCTGTGCTAGATGATCTAATTTATGCATAGACTCCCTGCTATGTTCATAAGGATTATTTGGCTCGGATAGATTTTTACAGTGAACAGTGTTAATATCTTTGCTTTCGATTAACCTGTCCTCTGTTTTTGCAGGAGTACCATGAAATTTATCAGATGGGGGTCGGTTCAAGACTGCTTCAGAGCAACAGGGAACTATATTATCAACATCGTCATTACTGATACCAGCGTCTATGGGTAGATTGGCTTCCTTGATCCCTTTACCCTCTGACTCGGTCTCAGGAACATTATTTCCCTCAGGCTTAGCAGCAGTCTTCCGTTTCCTACGAGTTTTTGAAGAGGGGTTCGACCAATATTGAGTCGGCCCCAAATGACATTCGGTTAAGAATTCATCCCACGATTTACCCTTCAAGGACAGTTGATGCTGGAATATGATTTTGACTAGACCATGGTGAAATAAACTTCTGTCAGGGTTATCGAAACTTTGAACTGCATGCGACATCTTTTTCAAACTTTGCCACAGATAAAATGGTAGATTAAGCCTACATCCCTTTAATTCTAATAGGAGTCTTAGATGGTAGTAGTGAAGGTGAGAAAAACATCCATCGCAGGACACATACCTGACCAAAATTTCATAAAAGGCTCGCCATTCAGGCTTCAGGAACTTGATAGAGACCCCTATATTCAGTTTTGCATTATCGGGTAATGGCAGCAACAAGGATAAACACTTATTTTTATTAACCTTACTACCTTTGAACTAGCGTTCTCCAATTTGTGGGAGCTTTGTTGCCTCTGCGATTTTGTCTTCGTTAACAATGAACTTAAAACTCCCGATCCGTACAACGTCATATTTTAAATTCAAGGCAAACAGTTTGGTCACCTATGCGTTATGACCATCAAAACACTTAAAGAACTGCCCCCACCCAACTTTCTCAAATAGCAAAGCGACCTTCTCATCTGCTTCTACGAGCTCTGAACCTAAGATTTTGAAATGGTTCAGTGGAGCCATAACCTCCTCAACACTATCCTGGTTTTGAAATGGACTGAATGGCGATGTGAAGAGGGAGGGGATAGGTATCCGAGTGTATGACATGATGTGAAAACTTCACATGCTTCGAATCTGACAGATATGAGATTTCTGAACTTGGCCATTTTTAGCGGAACCTAGCAATGATGAGTGGTACAGGAAACGTTTTATTATGATACATGCATGTTTATCCATGACTAACAGTAAAATTTAACCAGTTTGACATATCAGGGATCGTGTGATTGATAGATTGTAAATCAAGGCATTGATTATTCACAGTGGTCATGATGAACTCGTACATAGTTATAAAATGAAATGGTTATCAACATTAAATCCTACTGATACGAATCATCAATATATTCATAGCTGTCAGTTAATTATGAGGTGCAAGCCACATCTCTATGCCAACTCAACGATCCAAGTGACAGGCGTTATTAATTTGACACATGGCTCTCGTAAACTCTGTCAATTAATGGTCTTCTCCAGTTTGAGCGTGAAAGGTGGTAGCGTTCAAGGCGATATAGTATCGAAATCATATACCAAATGTTTTGCATGGCAACTAACTAATGATCTGATTTAATATTTATACTATGTATATACATGAAACTTCATAGACCTAGTTTTAAAACTTTCAAAAATCCCATCGATTAATATCCTACATCGAATTTGATAGGATACTAAGTTATAAAACTATAATATATGAAAATTTCCCATATAATACTCCTTTATTTATTTAACTACATATATACAATTTTTACAAAGTCATGGTAAGATATTACATATGAAATATGAACATAAGGTTTAATAAGAGTTTTGATTTAATAAGTTACCTTTAGTTCTAGGAGTTTAGAACTCATAATACCTCATCCATATCCAGCTCAAAATGTGTTTCGTGGATTTCCCTTTGGCAAACTATCCTTTCAAGTTTTCTTAAATCATATATAATCAGATAAATTTAATTTAAAAATTGATTATATAAAAATTTATGAAACTGACTTATTAAACTGACAACTGCTAATTACCAAGTTTGTGAAAAATGTTTTCATCAACTTTTAACATGCCATTTTACTCTTCTCCAATTGAGAGTACCTTCAGAATCAAAGATTCTGAAGGTGCTCTTTTATAATTTTAAATCAGTAAATCATAAAAATAGTTGATCTCCCTTCATCTTAATGAGAAATGAAGGGGTTGTTGCTAACTGCCAACACCTCCTAAGCCACCGAAAGCCCTATTTTACCAAAAATTTTAGGTTTTCATCAAAAAATGTCTTTTCAAACATGTTGGCTCAACTTTCCTCTTTTGTAGGCTTCGTGTTAGAGGTGTTAACAGCACCTTGGCTAGTTTCATGAGGCTAGAGACTGATGGCTGCTTCAACTAGGGTTGATAAGGCAAGGTGGCTACTAGGGTTTGCTTTTGCTTCTTTCAACTGTATCCTTTGGAGCCTCACCATCTTGTATAACCTGGTATTATCCCTTAGGTATATTTTTTTCATCCTTTTCAAGAAGATGTATCTTTCGCTCTGCTCCAGGTAGGACTTGTGCAATAACTTGTTTCTCCTAGTTAATGTCTCATTATTTCTCTTAAGCTCTCTTTCCAAGACCTCCATTTCATAAACTTGCCTTAGTAGTAGATTGATCTTTTGACTTCTAGGTTTGCTGGAGGAAGGCCTTTCTATTGGTTCCTCTTGTTCCTGTGGTGTGGGGGATGGAAATGATTTAGTGAATGGAACAATTTGCAGAGCTAGGGCTGCATCCTCTCCTTGTTCTTCCTCAGAATCTGAATAGGGTAGGTTTAAGACATTCTCCTGGTGTGCTTCTGCCCCTAACCTTTCTCACCGAAATCCAAATTCCTTTTTTCCTTCTTAGTCTTGGAGGAGGAGGGAGTTTTTTTTGTTGCTGGAGCTGGTGATATGGCCCTCCTCCTCCTTCTCCCACTCCTTGGAGTGTTGTATTTCTTGGCAGGATACTTCCCTTTATCCTTTGGTTGAAGGCCTATCTCAAAGCCATTCTAGAATAGAAAATAAGGCCAAGCAATGTTTCTTCTCTTCAACAACTCCTAGACCAATATATGGATAAGACCATGGTGGCACAGCCTGCCAACAATCTTGGATGGCTGGGATTTCACTTGATGTGCCTTCTTCCCTAGACTCCTGTTTAAATAAAAGGGAAGATTAAGAGGGTTTTTACCTGTGAAGTGGTTCATGAGTTTGAAATAATAGATAATTGCTCTATTGTATCTTCGTTCATAGGTTAACTAGACCACAATGGCCTTTAGAAGCTATTTCCAGTTCCCTTCCAGCCATGATGATGGAACAACCTCTTCCATGTTATTCCCCTATGCTCAGTCTTGAGATATGATCTGAATTACACATCTTTGGGTATGGTGGTATTGAACCACTTCTCTCCTGTGCAAGGGAGCTCAGTCACCTCTGAGATTAGTTTTTCATCTATGATAAATTCCTCCCTTCCTATGACTGCTTTCGAACCATCAAATGAGAGGGCAAAAGCTTCAACCGCCTGTTGATGGAAACCCTGTATTTTTTCACAAAATTTGTAGCAACCTACCTCCTGGAACAGTATGAAAACCTCTGGATGGGCCTCTAAATAACTAACAACATCTAAATCTTGCCTGAGAGCTGGTCCACTTTTCTTCATCCTGATGGGTGTATCTCCTGAGTACCTACAAAAAATAGTTTTCCAGACCTTCTAGACAATGTGCTTTAGTAGGCTTCTCTCTCAGAGTCATTTTTTTGGTGAAAAAATGCCAATTTCAAAATGAAATATGATGGAGTCCGATGGCACTAATTATGAGGATTTTCTGTCATTTATGGAAGCTGAGGTCACCAAAATGATGACAGTAGCACAATCCCTGAGATATCTTTTCCCAGATAACCACACCCTACCTTAGACATAGCATTTAGTGGTTATTTGATGACCCTTGGGACAGGTGGAGGAAAGCTGAGGGTTGGCAGTCAAATCAGTTTTTTCTACTTGCATAACGACCCTTTTCACTCACTTCACATGCAATCACACGGATCCAGATATTTTTGGTGGGTAATCATGCTCTAAAATGATTTTTTGTCTTGCTGACGGGGTTGGATGTGACAGTTCCCAACCATTCCCTATTTTAGCCTTTAGGTGGTTTAAGATCCTCCATGATTTTGTCATCTAACCACTGAAATGTTGGCTTTTGGTGTCTAACTAAACGTGATCTTTCTTGCTTAAACCGACAGAATCGTTACCCCATCGCTGTGGTGAATCTTTGCTTTCGATAGATCTCGATCGTGTCAGAAAATTTTTTTAACTACAGAAAACATGTTCTTTCAGTGGTCAATAAAATGTCATAGCTTTCGCCTCAACTGTCGAAAGGTTTTTTCACTCGATATTTGTCTTCCATCTTTCGGTGGTTAGCATATGTGTTGCGATCTTCTCTAATTTTCTGAAAGAAACCCTTTTCGGTTGCTAATGAGATGTTCTAAGCCTCGCCTAAGCCATCGAATGTACTTTTTTGGACGCTGCTTGCTCCTCGCTTTCGACGGCTTAAACCCTTTTTATCTCTCTTTCTAGTCTGTCGAAAGTGCCCCTTTTCGGTGGCTAACGAGTTTTCTGTAGTCTTTATTAAGCCACTGAAAGTGTTACTTTGACCCTGCTTGCTCATACCACTTTTAGTGGTTTTCCTTTGGTTTGTGTTCAACTGTTTAATCGCTGAAACATAGCTTTTCGGTAGCTAATGAGCTATGATAGTCCTCGCCTAAGCCACTGAAAGCTACAACTTGTAAATTTTCATCCAAATAAAAAATAGAGGCCTTTAAACTATCAGTGATATTCATATTCTTCATTGCATGAGTTAAATTCTTCATACTATCAAAATAATTTATTTTGGGAGATAACAATACCTTTCCATTAATAAAACCCCTATTTTCACATGATATTGTAGCTATCCATTTTATCAACCCATTTATTTCATATTGTAAAGTTGTAACAACAAGATCCCTAACACATCTTAGTATAAGAAAACATGATGATAAATAAAATATAGTATAATACTAGTAATGATCCCAACAAGATTGCAAGGGCGACTGGTTCATTTGTAGCGTTGGATACTGGAAGATCCAACAAAATAGCAATAGGGAAGAAAAAAAACGTAAAAGGAAACTAGGTCAAGAGATTAATGTAACAAAGAATGTAACATAATGATAGTCCAATAGTTAGTGCAATGCTTAGAAAATATGAGAATTGCACATGTTTCACACCAAAACCTGCTAATCTACCACTTTTATATCATGTAACTATAAGTATAGCCATAGAGAGATTTTTTTTCTATCAGCTTAATAAATTAAAATCCATAAAATATTTTTAATAATCTTAATAAATATTTTCTATTCTTTTTGTCTAAGCTATTTGTATGTGATTTTTAATGCATGCGTAGTAAAATATGGTAAAATAGCACTCTTATTGTTTGGATAAATTATGTGCACATATAATCTTATGCTTGAATTATTCCAAGTTTAGTGAACAAATATTCTTCCTCAACAAATTAATCTCATTTCTATATCTATACAAGATCAAAATTAATAAAAAATTAGAGAAGATTATTTTCATTTCCTATTTAAATTCTTAAAATAAATTAAATGACAATCCCATATAAATTTAACATTGGTTATCCAAGAGGTTATTGATTTTTCTTGGGTTGAGAAGTATCCTAGTTTGGAATATTTGTAATTTTATTTAATTGGGAAGATGTTTCTGTATGAAACTAAGACAAAAATCCTCAATTTTTTATGTATATGATCCAATGATATAATCAAATTCTTTGGTATTTTTTAATATGGATTTATGGAGTTAGATTTCAATAAATAATAATATAAGATGATTAACGTAATGATATGAATATTTTCATTTAAAAACTATTTAACAAACAAAAATCATAAGCATAATGATAATATTATAGAAAAATTAATTGAAATTAAATATTATAAAAATAAAAATAAAAATAATAAAAAATTATCAACATAATTAAAATATTATAAAAATATTATTTTAAACTAAATATTTTACTAGACAATAATTTTATGTCAGGCTAAAATGCCATTTTTCTTGTAGTGCAGGGACGTGTCTGCATTAAAAAATGGAGGCATTCAACATTTCTCTATGGGATACATCCAAATATATATATATATATATATATATATATATATATATGTGTGTGTGTGTGTGTGTGTGTGTGTGTGTGTGTGTGTGTGTGTGTGT